>OW818030.2:11124609-11724609 GCA_942486065.2 Calliphora vomitoria | reverse complement strand
GATACGCCCCAAAAGAAAAGCGTCACCAAGGAATTTTCGGAAACCGGTAATATGCAAGAATCCGACTCCAATTTAAAGCCACCACCACCCTATAAAACTCCAAAACCTAGCAAGCAATCGGTTTTTCGGCTATGTTGCCTCAAACATTGTCGGCGCAAGAAATTTGTAAAACAGGAGAAGAAGGAGAAACAGGACAAGGAGAAAATGGAACCGGAACCGGAACTCTTGTTTAAATTTCCCTCAGATGAAAATACTTTAAAGAAATGGTATAAAAACCTAAGATTACCCGAAAAACTAAGCATACCCAGCGATTTGCAAATATGTTCGAAACACTTTGAAGCCAATGTTATTAAAAATAAAAAACTTCATCCCAAGGCAGTGCCTACCTTAGAATTGAGTTATGCCAATCGTGAGCCTATATTTAAAAATAATGCTAAAGATTTTGTAACAAAAAAAATC
The DNA here is from genome assembly GCA_942486065.2 of Calliphora vomitoria. Classification (NCBI taxonomy): domain Eukaryota; kingdom Metazoa; phylum Arthropoda; class Insecta; order Diptera; family Calliphoridae; genus Calliphora; species Calliphora vomitoria. The sequence continues at coordinate 11,724,150 of OW818030.2, read as the reverse complement.
AAAAAACCTCCAAAGGAAAAATGTTATCTAACACATTGTGGCAATGTTGAAACAGATTATATATTTTTAATACCCTTTCCGTTAAACGAACCCATAACTGTCAAAAAATGGTGTAGAAATTTAAGACTCTCTTACGATAAAGGAAAATTGGAGAATTTAAAAATATGCAATCAACACTTTGAGCCTTATGTGTTCTTTAAAAAAACACATTTAAGAACTGGTGCCATACCCACCCTAAATTTGGGTCATAACCAACCGATTAGCAGGAATTGTCGCAAATTACGCTTGAAAAGGGTGAATAGCAATAGTGTTAAGGAGAAATGTTGCATAGCTCAGTGTGAGGAGAGCAAACTCAAATTGTATGCATTTCCCAGGAGTTCAGAACTACGCAAGATCTGGTGTAACAATTTGCAAATTGAATTACGGCAAGCTCTAAATAATCATTACAAAGTATGTAGCCGACATTTTGCCACAGAAAGTTTCATGGTGGGTTCGGACAATCTGAAAATCAATGCTGTACCTGTTTTACATTTGGGCGTGAAAGACGAACGTCATTTATTGTTGACCACAAATCCCGATGAAAGTAAATGTCTGGTGGAAAATTGTCAAAAAACACCAAGTGTAGATAAGGTTAAACTGTTTAAGTTTCCTCCTAAACCTGATATACTCAAAAAGTGGCTTTTTAACTTGAATTTATCAGCGGAGACCTTTAATAGTAATGATGTTATCTGCAGCAAGCACTTCGATAAGAGTTGTATTAGGAACGGTCATTTACATGAAAATGCCATACCCACCAAGTTCTTGGAGGTATCACCCAAAGGCTGGTTCTATAAAAACAATGAGGAGTTGTATGAACTAACTAAAAAGTGTTGTGTCTTAAATTGTGAACAAACTTCTGAAGAAGCCAAACATTTGTATAGATTCCCCAAACATAAAGAGGATTTGGAAAAGTGGTTGTATAACTTAAAATTGCAAGTAGAGGAGTCGGAGGTTAAAGATTTAAGGGTATGTGATAGACATTTCGAGCAAAGCTGTAAAATCTCCAACAAAGACTTGATAACACAGGCTTTGCCTACCCTAAACTTGGGTCACAGTGATTCGGATATCTATGGCAATAATTTCATAAAATGTTGCTTGGATAATTGTGGAATAGAGGGTTTTTACTATCACAAATTGCCCGAAGATTTAATGCTGCAAAGCTTTTGGTTTCAAGAACTGGAAATGGAGACCACCTACAATACCTCCATGTATATATGTTCGGTGCATTTTGTAGCTTTCTTTGAAAGAATATTGGAGAAATATAGTGCTTTCCTTAAGGAATCCAAGGAATATGTTAAATTGCTGGTTACCTATAATGAGCTTAAAGCTTTGCCTGGCATACAGTGCTATAAATGTAATATAGCCAAATGCAATTCCGGATTTAAATTAATATGGAAGCTTTTTAAATTTCCCAAAGATCAAACACTCTTCAATAAATGGCTGCATAATACAGGCTTACAATTTGACTACGAACAGCGCCACTGTTATAGAATATGTGCCCAACATTTCGAGGAAAGATGTTTGAGTGAGAAAAAGTTACATCGTTGGTCTCTGCCCACTTTGAAGTTGCCTTTCAACAATAGTTTGTACGTTAATCCCCCCGAAGCTTTACCCTCCAATCATGAAAACCTCAAACACTGCTGTGTTTCAAATTGCCTCACCGATAAGGGCCCATTCTACAAGTTTCCCATTAAGTCGTTGGAGATAAAGAAATGGATACATAATTTGGATTTGGGCCCACAACAATGTACCCTTAATTTGCGGGTATGTTACAAACATTTTGAGAATTACTGCTTCTCCAAGGCGGTAGACAAAGTTAAACCTTTGAAAGCTTGGTCGGTGCCTACCTTGAAATTGAAAAGAAAGTCTCAACTTTATCTCAATCCAGCCGATAAAATAGCCTTTTATGTGTGCTGCATAGCAACATGCGGCCGGATTTTAAATAAATCCAAAGAGATTCATTTATTTAAGTTTCCCTTTAGCAACACCCTGAAACAGAAATGGCTGCATAATTTAAGTTTAAACACGCAAGATTACCGGGAAACCATGAGAATTTGCTCGGTCCATTTTGAAATGGATTGTTTTTACAAGGGCTTTAAGGTATTGCGCAAGCACTCAGTGCCTACATTGGCTTTAAATAAACCACCTAAGGATATCTATACAAATCCTGCAAGACGCCCTTACTTAAAATGTTGCGTTAAATTGTGCAAAGGTCCTTGGCAGCAGTTGACAAATTTCCCCAAGGATAAGACTCTTCTAAGAAAATGGTGCCATAACTTGCAGCTGGATAAGCAAATCAAATTGGAGTCTTTAAGAGATTGGAAAATATGCACACAACATTTTGAAAAGTCATGTGTTAATAAATTTGGTTTGATAAGAAGTATGGCAGTGCCTACCTTAAAATTAGGGCACCGCAAGAAGCTTTTCATAAATCCCAAATTTGCTGGCAAAACTAACATTAAAAAGGAAAGGGATGTAAAAGACAATGAGGAACTTAAAGAGCCACCTGAATTTAACAAGACAAATCAAAAAGTTAATGCTGAAAAATACGATGAAATCTTGAAGAATGTTGAGGAAGAGGAGTTAAATATTAAAAAGGAAATTAACACAACTAAAGCAAATACCGAGACGCCTAGACCTAAAAGCCTAAGGCCTTTGAGACAGTTAAGGAAACCTGAGAGATTGATTAATACAACCCAACAAAATGTTAAAATTAAAGGAAAGAAGGATAAAGACAGTCTTAAGGCAGGTAAATTAAATAAAGAAGAAAAAACTAACAACTCCAAGCTACTGAAAGCAACTAACAAACAGGAATCCTTAGCCGAATGTATAGAAGAAAAGGAGATTACAGAAAACTTAAAACAGAATTTGACAAATTCTCAAAATGAAGCTGATAATGAGCCTAAGAATTTCCCTAACAGCCAACAAGAGGAGGCTTATCTGGAGAATTTATTGGAAATTTTAACGGAAACTGATAATGTTACAGAATTAACGGATATTACAGAAACAATTAAAAAAGAATCCAAAAAAGTAAAATGCAATACTCCACAGAAAATGCTAACAGAATTGGAGCACAATAATCCGGCTAAACAGGAGACCCAAAGTCTATTAGAAGCTATAAACAAACCGGAAGAAGGAACACTGATTGCACCTAAAGATTTTAAAGAATCTAATCGAAATAATAAACCCCAGGAAGAGGGCAATACTTTTACTATATATGAAATTAAACTAGAAACTGTAGACTTTAATGAAATCAACATTAGCCAAGACAACAGCAATCAGGACCATGAATTGTGCCTAGAAGAACTTCCTCAACAGCCTCAAGAACAGTATCTAGAAGCACGTCCTGACTATGAGCCCAGCGAGCATAGCGATCACGAGTTACAGGAGGAAGAGGAGGAGAAATCATTACCATGCAAAGGCCGGAATATTATAGCATGCTGTGTAAAATCCTGCAAAAATTATGATAATTTCCAACCTGATATAACACTCTTCAAATTACCTACTATACGCATATTACGTGACCAATGGCTGGCCAACTGTAAACTCAATCGCCGGCAGTATTCCAACAATGGGGTGTTGAAAAGACTTAGAGTTTGCATAGAGCATTTTGACAAGCAGTGTCTTAAGGATAATTGTAGGCTATTGATTGGTGCAGTGCCAACTCTAAAGCTAAAATTGACATTAAACCCCAAAGAGTCCCTACAACACTATAGCTATTTACGGTGTAGGGTTCGATGTTGTCAACGTTCCACACAATATGATAAAATCAATAGAATACAATTTCCCTCGGGGGAATTGAAAACAAAATGGTGCTCAAATTTAAACCTTGAAGAGGAGTGGATAACTGAGGAGGACTGGATTTGTCATAGACATTTTGAAAGGAAAGCCTTAATAGATGGTCGCAAACCTAAACCGGGTATGCTGCCTACTTTGCTGTTGGATAGCCCAGAAGTGTCTAATAATATAGATGTCACTCCCTCAAGCACACAGCTTTTAAGTTCTTCCAAAAAATGTTGTGTTAAATCATGTGATGGAGTGGTGGGTCAGTTTAGTAAATTTCCCTGCTCAAATGAGGAAATATATAAGAAATGGTTAAACATTTTAAAATTGCAGGATTCTGATGAAGTTAGAAAACATTATTTTATATGCTTTAAACATTTTGACGTTTCCTGCTTTTTAACTCATGGCCGTCTGAAAGCAGGCTCGTTGCCCACTTTATATTTAGAGCAGAAAGAGAAACCAGATTTAGAATTACAAAAACAACAAATTAAACTCAAATGCTGTCATCCTCTCTGCAAGCAGAAGCCAGACGTACCACTTTATGACTGGCCCAATAAAGGTGTTTTTAGAAGTATTTGGCTGGAAGTAATTAAAATAAGCTGGCAACTAAAACAACACAATATATCATGGGAAAATAAAAGTTTGGAGCAATTGGACAATATACCTTTATGTCAGGAACATTTCTCCAGCCTTTATGAAGCCAATAAAAAAGTCATAACTCACTGTAACTCCAAAACAACAGCACAAGATTTGGTACTTAAAGTAAAAGAAACTTTCGAAAAACTAAACCGAAAGCCTTCTTTAAAAGAGAAATGCGCTGTGCCCCAATGTTCCACCGACCAGAACATTGATGCCTATAAATCATTGAAACTGTTTGGCTTTCCAAAAGCTGACATGGCCAAGAGATGGTGCCATAATATCGGCATCGATTACAGCTCTCTCAAAAAGCTACCCCTGCCAAAAGTCTGTGAAATACACTTTCATAAAGAATGCTTTAACAAAATGCATCTCTTGCAGTGGGCACTACCCACTTTAAATCTACCCAACACAAATACGCGTAAGAAAAGAATACAAAATAAAGCTGATGAAATATTTAAACTAAAAGCTCAATGCTGCATTAAAACCTGTCCCAACGCCCAGGGTTTGCAGGATACCACCCTCACCAGATTCTATAAATTTCCCAAAGATCCCAGCCTTTTTAAGAAATGGCTAGAGAAAACAAATTGCCACAACTATGAGGAAAATAACACACGTATCTGTGGTTTACATTTCCAGGCAACCGATATAAACCAGAAAAATAAGACACTAAAAGAAAATGCTGTACCCCAATACAGTTTAGATCAAAATGAAAGCTCTCCCGCCTCACCTAACTCCTTGGTAATAGAGAATAGTATACAACCAATTGAAACCTCTAACTGCTCACCTAACTCCTCGGCAATAGATGATTATATAGAAGTGAAACAGGAATTGGACAATTCCGAAGAATGGTGTGAACCATTAGAAGCAGAAACTCAAATAACCGAAAATCTATTTGATGTAAAATTCAAACAGGATGCGAAAGAACAAGACCACTATCCTTTATTAGATATAAAACAAGAGATATTAGAAATCCAGGAAGAGCAGCCAATGGAGACCCCTACATCCCTATTTACCATACAAAAATTTGAAAGCCCTGAAGACGTTGAATATTCAACTCAACCTCAACCCGAACAATCAGCTTTTGTTATAAGCGATGTCAAGTCTCAAATCTATTTGTGTTGTGTACAAAGATGCACCAACAATTCAGAAACACCCGGCATACGCTTATTTACCGAATTCCCCAGCGATTCGGAAATTTTCATTAAATGGTGTTTCAATTTGAAAATAGATCCTCGCAATTACCAGGAAAATCAATACAACATATGCCAGCAGCACTTTGAAGCCATATGCTTTACGGAACAAGGCCTTTTACAGCCCTGGTCGGTGCCTACGTTGAACTTAAACCTAAATGAAAATTCCTTTATACATCAAAACGATATACCCGATCATTTGAAAACGTGCAGTGAACAATGTATAGTCTACGGTTGTATAAATCCCTTAAAGCCTCTTTATAAATTTCCCTATCACCCGGATATTTCACACAAATGGTTTGCTAATTTAAAACTAGACTATACCGATTTTCGGGCACAAAATTATAGAATATGTAAACGGCACTTTAACCAACACTGTTTTGAGTTAAACGATATGAACAAACTTAAAATGGAGGCTGTGCCCACTTTGTATTTGGGTCATACAGACAAGATTTTGCCTTTTAATAACAGTACAGAGGAAATACAATTAGAACCAGACAATGGGGTGGTGGCGGCAGCAGCAGCTCTTAGTAATCATGATAATAGCCGAGGCAGCAGTCAGGGTTCATTAGCAAGAATAATATCTCCTCATGATCTAGAAGATCATGACAGTAGTTATTTTGAGGATTTTGAAGAATATTATGGACAAGATGAATAAAATTATTAACTTACAAACAAACATACATACATAAATATATATTTATACAGATATATTACTTAATATATAAACGTAATAAGAAAGAATATTAGTTTTAGAGAAATATTTATAAAAAAAAAAAAAAAAATAGAAAACTATAACCACAATCATATTATAAACAACAACAACGCACTTCTCTGACATATAAAACTTACACAATTTAGATGCATTTAGATTGACAAGCACAAAATATTTTAAATAAATTTTGTTTTTATTTTAAATAAAATTACAAAATTTAAAAAAATAAAAAACGACAACATTATTGTAAAAATCTCTTTATAGCTTGTAATGAATATGATTTGTAATTTTTAACAGTATTTTAATATAAATTTTTTAGAAACCTAGGTTTTTATTTGTTTTCTAAAGTTAAATTGTGAACTAAAATAATAATTCTTCATGAAGCAAAAATAGAGCAAAGTTTTTTGAAAATAATATTCTGAATTTGTTGGCTAAACCTTTTTTATTATATTTATTTTAGTTTTATAAAACTAGAAAACGTTAAAAATAATTTTGTATTTCAAATATTCACCCCTAACGATATTTCACATGAATATGTTCCCTTCACCCATTTTTCATTCCTCAACTTTGTTCACGTGAAAAAAAATTCCCAGCTGTTACGAACAAAATCTACTATTGTGAATGAAAAGTTTATGGGAATATTACGATAGCTAGGGAAATGAATATATCATGAGAACATAAGTTTCACATGTTATTGCCGATAGGGGTGATTGTTAAAAAGAAAACTGTTACTTTAAAGCCTTAAGCCATTTTTGTACCCTTCACCTTGGCAAGTTTGTTTGTTTTCCTTCTTATATACAGCTCACGTGCGCCCATTTAACTCATTCAGCCAGGCTTTTTTGTGTATAAGTTTAAAATCAAATCAATTGCATTTTTACTTTAATCAAGGTTAGTTTATTATAAAAAGTAAGAAAAAATAAATCAAAACATAAAAAACCCCATTCCAAGGTTTTTTGTGGAGTGAAGTGGTTAGTTTACTAACCACCGTATACATTTTTTGAAATCGAATATTTTTGACTAAATTTTCTGACCAAACAACCGAAATACAATAAACACTCTGTGCTTTTTTTTATTGAATGCCTGAAAGTCTCTTAAAAAAACAGATTTTTATAATATTTTCAAATTAATATATGTATTTATCTAACCAGAGCATCCTGACGGCAAAGTATTGCAAAAAATCATAAACGATGACTTCAAAAAATACAATTGTTTAGCAAAATGGCAATAGATGCCAATAAACCATCAGCCCAATTATGAATATTAATTCCCCGGGAGTTTTTTCCCTTTTCTCATTTTTCCTATTCAAATTCAATGGGAAAAAAAACTCCGGAGGAACAAACTCCCAGGGAATTTTTTATTCATAATTGGGCTGTATGTTTTAAAGACTATAGAAAATGTGGTTAGTAAAGTGACCACTCAACCGCAAAGAGTTTATTGTTCCCTACATAAATGTCTTATAAATACGATTACGAACCAATTTCAATAGGCATAGAAGATATTAAGTTTTTTGTGGTGTCTATAATAACGGCTTGAAATAAATCGTGAAAATGGCCGATTGAGATTGAGCAGGCCAATGAAGAACTTGAATCTTATTGCTCTGTAGTCAAGTATTACAAACTTTGAGGTGTGCTTAGGATCGTTACTCCTCCCTTTAAGTGGCATCACTGACATAAGGCAACATTACATCTTTCAATATATCACGGTACATAATCCGATCCATAATCCCAATAACTTAATGTATTGACCCTATTCCTTGACCAGAAAAGCAACCCTGGACCATTACATTGCCCCCTCTACGTTTAATTGTTCCTTTGCAATATTTAGGATTCTGTCGTTCTCCTTTTTGTCTGCGTATGCGCCTAATTTCATCGGAACTTTTTAATTTATATTTGGATTCGTCAGAGAACAGTATTGTCTTCCATTTTTGGATACTCCAGTCCATGTGGGCTTTGGCAAACTCCAGTCTAGCTTTCTTGTTCTTAGCTGATATAAACGTTTTTTTTCTGGTCGTCGGCTGAATATCCCTGCTTCCACTGCTCTTCTACGAACTGTTCTTTTGCTAACGCATAAACTTAAACTTGTTCTTACTTGACAAGAGGATGCTGTAGGATCTTTTTGCATTGCTCTTTTGATCAAGGAATCGTGTGGTTTTTGCCCCGGTGTTGTTGAGAAAGTCTAAAGGAGTGATCTTTCCAGCCGGAATTACTGCTCTATAGGATTTCCACTCCACTGTTAACTCCTCTTCTATCAGAGGGAAGAGGCGGAATTAGTACTCCGTGACTGTTCCAGGTCCAACAGACTCACTTGCCAAAAAGGCATAAGCCTTATTTCTAGCATCTTTCAAGTCCGTATCCACCTGAAGTTGTACTACAGGCTTCTGACGCGTAGCATTGAAATAAGTGCTCGAATATACTGCGGTGGTTCGAAACTCCACATCTTCAACAATGAAGACTTCTTTTGTATGCCAGACCCATACTTCTCCAGACTCAATCATGTTTTACAAATTGAATTGCACGTAGACAAACACACACAAAAATTTTTTCATGAAACCAAAAACTACTTATACTAATGAAATGAAGTACAATACTTTTTCACAAACTCGTTGAGGAATGACATTATATGGCATCTATATTTCAGATTTATATTTGCGGACTCTCCTCTCTGGGAACAGTGCTAAGGACAGATTGTTTGACCCACCGACCTATAGTACCTTCACGATTCTCCATCTGTTTATACTCAAGCACAGATAGGCGGCTTCCCTTGTCTACAAAAGCATTTATCCATTGGATCTGGGTATTCAAGTGCATAGTGAAACCAGGAGCATGTATTACATCTAGCTCCTTCCGTTTTTTCTCGACCTCTAAAAGTTTTTCTCCCACCTCCCAAAAACTTTGGAATCAGCCTGGAAATATCTGATCTGGTAATTGACCCACAAAATTGTATATATATATTCTGGGTTCTTATACAATTCTAAGACAATCTAACTATGTACGTCTGTATATTCTATGGGCCTCATTTTATAAAACGAATCGTTCAGAAACGTAAGCAATTTGTATGAAGAATACTGGGGAAAAAGGTTTTAAAATTGACTTTTTTCCATACAAAATTTGTTTAATGTTTATAGTTGAGTTTTATAAAATGAGGCCCTATATATAATTGCTGGCGGTCATTGTTGTTAGTGAGAGTATTTAGATTATCCAAACCAATCCAGTACTCGCCCTTTAAGAATACTGGGGAAAAAGGTTTTAAAATTGACTTTTTTCCATACAAAATTTGTTTAATGTTTGTAATTGAGTTTTATAAAATGAGGCCCTATATATACTTATATAATTGCTGTCGGCCATTGTTGTTAGTGAGAGCATTTAGATTTTCTAAACCAATCCAGTACTCTCCCTTTACCAATCCAGTACTCGCCTTTAAGAATACTGGTGAAAAAGGTTTTAAAATTGACTTTTTTCCATACAAAATTTGTTTAATGTTTTTAGTTCAGTTTTATAAAATGAGGCCCTATATATACTTATATAATTGCTGTCGGCCATTGTTGTTAGTGAGAGCATTTAGATTTTCTAAACCAATCCAGTACTCTCCCTTTACCAATCCAGTACTCGCCTTTAAGAATACTGGTGAAAAAGGTTTTAAAATTGACTTTTTTCCATACAAAATTTGTTTAATGTTTTTAGTTCAGTTTTATAAAATGAGGCCCTATATATAAACTTATATAATTGCTGGCTGCCTTTGTTGTTAGTGAGAGCATTTAGATTATCCAAACCAATCCAGTACTCGCCCTTTACCAATCCAGTACTCACCCTTTAAGAATACTGGGGAAAAAGGTTTTAAACTTGACTTTTTTCCCATAAAAAATTTGTTTAATGTTTGTAGCTGAGTTTTATAAAATGAGGCCCAATATATATACTTATATAATTGCTGGCGGCCATTGTTGTTAGTGAGAGCATATAGATTTTCCAAACCAATCCAGTACTCGCCCTTTACATTACCAAATCCCTTTGCGTAATCGGACCAGGGACGTGTAAAATTTTCAGAACCATCATGACGTCGCAAAATGTGCAACCAATCACCAACATTATTGATCTCTGTATCACAGAAGACCATCATATTTGCTTGGCTTTGCTGTCCGGTAGAAATATTTTGTAATAACCACTCTTTTGAGAGCACTTAGGAACTGCTTTACAATTAACTGTAGCAGGGTCTTGGGTACAGTGCATTTTTTTAATCAACACTTACATCGAATAATGCTTTATTTGGCATAATTTTCGATTGCTTCTTCTTTGGCTAGAATTTTAGATATTCTAAGATATTATATTTTCAAAGATTTACAGAAACTTTAACAGCCTTGCAGTTTTGAAGGGCATTTTTTTTTTTAAATTCTTTAGTTTTTTGTATGGCATCTTTGTTTTGGTCCACCCATCAGTGCAAATTGTCAAATTAAAATTGGAAAATTAATAGAGAATACAATTGTTTTAATCATAATATTTTCCTGTGTTCTTCTTCGTGCTAATTTTTAATTCAGAATTTTCAAATTTAAAGACTACAGTACAGTAAACTTCAGCTAACGTTAATAAGGTTAAAGAGAATTTAGTTTCAAAAATTTATTTATAAAGCCTCTAATACAAAGTTTTCAGAAAATGTTCAATAAATGGTTAACAATCATATGTTTCAACGTAAGTTCTCATGGTTGTGTTAATCATTTTCTGAGCATGTTTCTGATAATCTGACAACCGTTACGTAGTAGTTTAAGAAATACTGGTTTTAAAATTATTTGAAATTTTGAAATATTTAGCATTGTTTGTTACTAACAAACTAAATAAATATACTTAATTATTAGCCACAATTTCGGAATATTGTTTAACTAAAATATATTGTTTAACTAAAATGTTTTTGCTTTTGCATTAGTTTGTATTTGTCTAAGCTATGGTATTCTTCCAAGTAAAGTTTGAGTGTCTGTAATTCTCATTCGCTCTATAGTTTTATTTGTATATTTTCTAAAGCGAACACTTAAATTGAGAATTTAGCACATTAAAGCTAAAACCTATTAAAAATAAATTTTTGATTTTAATTTCATCATAAATATGATTACGTTGGATCATAATATTATTTCATTGGGTCATATTATGATTGCTTTAAATCATAATATGATATTTAAAAAAAAATAATAAGATCATGTATGACAATGATATTAAGACTTAAATTTAATCATAGTATGATATTTTATGAAACTAAACTGATCATAATATGTTTGGACTAAAATCATAAATCTTAGATTATGTTAAGCACAACCATGTTTTTGGTGTGTGATAATAGAGGAAGAATTAATCAAACGTAGGCATAAAAGTAAAAATCTTTAACTCTTATGATTACGATACATTAAGAGCTAGTTTCATTCTTCGTTTAAACCTTGATTAAACTAAAAATTGTGTTTCTCACTTACCCCCTAATTCATAATCAATTTTTAATTTTGTGAGAATTTCCATACAAAATTTGTTTTATAAACTTGTAATAAATTTAAAAATTTATTATGAACAAGACCTTTAGTATATAATCTAGGTTTAACTGAGCACCATTGGCGAGTTAAACCTAAGTATTAAATGCCAAAGCACAAACAGCTGGAAAATAAAATAAACAATTCAGCTGCGCAGCTCTTTGTTTTGATTTGCTTTATTAACATCAATATAATTTGTAATAAACATTTTATATACTTTAATGTCACTTTTTCTTTAACAAAGTTAAAATTTACAAAAAAATGTCATGTTATAAAATTTAAAGTATTGCCATATTTATATGAAAAATTGTGAGGAATGCACATGTGATTTGACTGAAAAGTATGGCAATGCTAACAAAATTAATCCATTAGTGAGAAACACAATCATTGGTTAAATCCCGGCTAAATATGTTTCAGGTTTAATATAACAGCGTGTTAAGCTACGTTTAACTGACATGTAAGAAACTAGCTCTAAGTGCTGATACATTAATATGGCTACTTTAAGTAACGTCTGTTTTAACTAATGTTGAACATATTAATATCTTAACGTATTTTCTTTTGACATTAAAATGCTAACAAATTATTTTTAACTATAGGTTTAAGTTAAGTTATAATTAACGAATTCCTAAACAGTTTTTTTATATATTTTTTTGTTATTTTATTTAGTTTATTTAAAATGTTCCTTGAATTTTAAATATTTGTATACTTAAGTCGGTAAGATTTTTTTTATTATTATTAATTGAAAAGAAAACCTAAAATAACTATTGTTTTAAACATTAGAAAATCAAAATTAAGATGTTTTTTTATGCAAGGGATTTTTTACTTAAAACAAGGCATCATAAAAGGTTGAAGGAATTAAAAAAGCTGACAAATTAATGAAGGAAACATAAATTTAATAATAGCATCATATATTATCATTAAATTACTAATTCCATGACATTTTCCATGAAAATTTAACACCTTTCAAAAAGGTAAACTGAATCAGTTATACCTAATATTTTATATTATTATAAAAAATTAAGGGTCTCATTTTATAAAACGAAACGTTTGGAAGCGAAAGCAATTTGTATGAAGAATACTGGGAAAAGGGTTTAAAACTTGAATATTTTCCATAGAATTTTATTTTAACGTTTGTCGTTTCGTTTTATAAAATTAGACCCTAAAATAAAAATAAAATTAAAAAAACAAAATAAACCCAGGAGAATTTTTAGAACTTGTTCTAAAATAACTAGTTTCAGAACGAGTGTAATCAGAACTACTTCAGATTTTTTAATGGCAGCCTTGGAGCTAGTGATGTGGCAATTACTGCTGGAACCAGTTCTGTGGAACACTATTGTGATTCTAAAGGGGTTTTAAAGATCCAGTTCCTTGGCATTAGTTGTAACTTGGTTCTAGGCTAGTTCTGTACAATGCTTATTAGTTCGGGAACAACTTTTTGAAAACATATTTTTGTATAGTTAGTCCACCAGCGTTTTACAGCTGGCAGGCGTCGTCTTTCAAATCGGATCGCAAACAAAAATTTGGCATAATTTTTAATTGTTGATATACCCGAAGTGCCCCACTTTGGGCCATTGTGGCTCGGTCCCCCCTTGGTGTTATAAGTCCGAATTCTAAACTTAAACTTAACACTTCCTCTATAGCCTCCCCGATAATAAAATCGGGCTATTCCTTTAGAAGTTATAGGTTTATTTCCACTTTTTTTTATTTCCCCCACTGTGCGTCGAAGCATTGATGAAACCAAATTGGTCATCTCTTCCGGAGTCTCTTTGCTCCATGCTAACTCTGTCAATGCCTTTTTCAATGATTTGGCATTTTTCGCTCCAAAAGTACCCAAACGTGCTCTATAATATTTAAATCCGGACTTTGCGTGTATGGATATTGAGTTGCCTGGGCCATTCCTTAACCATCGATGCAGTATGCTTGAGATCATTATCTTGTTGGAAAATCAAACCTTTCTCAAGCCACAAACATTTCAGAGATAGCTTCAAACTTTGTTCCAATATACGGAGTTTTCCAACAAGTGGTGTTATTTTGGTATTCAAAGAAAAATTAAATTTTTTGAGATAAACTATCGGATGTTTATTTCATAATAAAGAGGAAGGTATGCATTTAATAACGAAAAAAAACATTAGCCAAATTGCCACCACGACCACGCTTACAGTATCATATTCTTTTCATGAAATTTTCCATAGCCAAATTGCAAAGTGGCTGCCCTATATCCTCGATAGCCTCACGAATGCTATCTTTGAGGTCTTGAATAGACGCTGGGCTGTTGGCGTAGACCTTATCTTTCACGTGGCCCCAAAGGAAGAAGTTGCATGGTGTTAAATCACAAGATCTCGGTGGCCAATTGTGATCACCTCTTCGAGAGATAAAATGTTCATGCATTTCAAGGACCCAATCAGCAAAGACATGACGTTGTTGATAATAGGCCGGCTTGAGTTCTTGTGTTAACTGAACTTTATAAGGCTTAAGACCCAAGTCTTTATGCAAAATACGGTGTAATGACGTTTGTGGAATGCCCAATTTCAAAGAACGACGAGGAATGGACAAATCTGGGTTTTCTTCAACACTTTGGGCTACAGCAGCAATATTGTCAGTTGTTCTTGAGCGACGTGCACGGGTTTTATTATTCACATCACTAACTTTTCCCAACAGCTCGAATTTTTCTACCAATTTCTGTATTGCGCTCCCACAAGGTGTTGCACAACGACCCAAAAATGCTTTAGTTTTGCGAACTGTGACTGCAAGATTTTCACCATTTTTGTAGTGAATTTTAATAATTGCAATGCGTTGTTGAAGCGTGTATCGTTCCATTTTTAGTAATGGCATAGTTTCTAGTTGTCAAATGTCAAAGAATAAAAGCTTCAAGAGTGACAGCTACCGAAATACCGGGTGATTCAAAATAACACCTCTTATTGGTGTAGGTCCAAAAACCAAATTTACAACGCATAACGCTCCCACTGCCATCCATCACAGTTGGTATTAAGCTTACGAGCTGCATGCCGCATTTCATTAACTCCATATCTTAGCATAGCTATCATTTCCGACTATGTCAGTAAATAAAACCTTGGACAAGAAATCCATCCCTTTGCACGTACAAACTCAAGTCGAAGAAGGAGTTTTTTCTAATTTTAGAGTTTTTTTTTAGCGGTGTTCTACTCTTTTGATAGTTCGTGAATGGAAACTATTATTGGAGATATCGTCGGTTAATTTTGCAGCAAGAATTCGTTCACTTCCTTTATAATAGAACTAATGTAATGTACAGTATTTAAGAAACAAAAACCAAAAACCTTTTCAATGGAATTCTCATTTACATACGTTTAGCATATGATCGCTGAATGAATTAAAAAATATATATTCGGAACCATTGGGACAATAATTTCCTTATCTGATTCTTGATATCTATGACGGAAGAACTAGTTCTAGAACTGTTCCTAATAATGTGAGTTTGCTTCGTAAAGCTTCTCTAGAACTAGTTGTGAGGGTGAAAATTTCAAACAATAAAACATTGATTAAAGATTTAGTTCCGAAACCATTATAAATAACGTGTGCTAGTTCCGCAACGCTTCTTTAGAACCAGTTCTGGAGGTAACCATTTCAAAACTCATTGATCCCAACACCAAACAAGAACGAGTATTGGCTGTATGCATGCGTTCTACAGCTATTTGTGGAACTATTATCTTTTCTCCTGGGAATATTTATTTGCCGGTACAGAATTACATACATATATCTATTTAATTTAATAAATCATTATAAACAATCCCTTCAACCTGCCTTTAAGAATTATCCCTTAATAGCTCTCCCTATAATATTTAAATATTAATAAAATTAAAAATATATATATATATATAAATTTAACAAGTATACTTCCTTTATATTAAATATAATTAACAATTGTATGTAAGTAATGCTTTTTTTTAGAATATATCATCTAAACTATATTTAAAATATGCAAAAAAGTCAAAAATTATTTGTTAGAAATAAAAAAAGAATAAAAAAAAACAAAGAAAACATAATCAGACATTAATTAACAAAAAATAATTATAAAAACTGCAAAATACATATTAAATTAGTTGATAATACAAAAAAAAAAAAAAAACTTAATTATAAATAAACAACATTAATCTTATGTAAAACACACAAAATCATATAAATAAAGTATAAAAAAAGAAAAATATTAAAAAAAAAAAATGGAAAATAATTATTAACAAGGGATTCTTTACAGCAGGGTTTCTCACCAGCATTTGCTTCACGGACATTTTCGAGCATTGCTGGCCGTATGTCATGAATAACACGAACAATGTTGGCCTCCTAGGCGCCAAACGTGGCTCCACAGGAAATAATTGAGAGGTGTCAAATCGCATGACCTTGGAGACCATTTCTCGAAATCAAGTTAGTGCTAAATTTTGATTTCAATAAATCGATGGTTGCGGTCGCCGTATGGCATGTAGTCATCAATGTCATTCAAATTTTCAAACAAAAAATCATTGATCTCCATTGAAAAAATAAGGTCCGATAATGGCACAAGCGTGTAAACCGCACTAAACGGTGAATTTTTCTGCATGTAATAGAGTTTGTTGTGGATTGGTCTCACTCCATATGCGGCAATTTTGTTTATGAACACAATTTTGCGATAAAACAGTCATCTATAAATTGCATTGTTTAAGCATCAGACTATTCATCACAAAGTATACAGAGGTGTAACGAAACAGAAGATACCTAAGTTTTATATTTCTCTCTTTCTCTCAGAACTGCCTTTGGTTTATATTTTTACTGCATGTAACATATAGCGATTAACTTTAACACACACAAAATTAGGTACCAACAATTTTTATATCTTTCTCATTCTAGAGAACGGATTTTGGCATTTTTGAAACTTCAAAATTGTCATCCCTGTGCTATTCATGATAATTTTCCATAGTATACCGATCACCACAGATCTAAGGATTCTAGTAGGATTGATAACCGGTAATTGTGCAATTGGGGCCTTCAAAGGCAAATGGGATAACGACACGCAGGATTTTTGTAGGGTGTGTGGGGTTGTAGAGGAGCTAGAGACAATGGAACATATCATGTGCAACTGCCCTAGGTTACAGAGTCTTAGATTTAAATGGCTAGGAAACAGATTTCTGGACGAACTCAGTAATGTTGCTGGCTGTGAACTGTGCAACATACTAGGTTTCATTACAGGAATAGGATGGCTATTTACTCTCTTTCTTTTTCTTTCACTAAGCGGTTTTTGGACTCATCTCTCTCGACTATCTAAATTTACTTATTGAAGGGAATCACAATGGACCTCATGGTCTTCGAGTGGAAGTACACAGAGTGTACACCCCTTCCTAACCTAACCATGACATTTTATTTGACAGTTAACCCTTTCATAAGTTCTATCGACCTAAAAAACCATCCTTTACAAAGTACTTTGTGAATTTTGATCTTAGGTTAAACTCTTTAGTATTTCCAATTCTACACGAATTTATAAAGAATTTAGTAAATTTTGATGTATCTTAGCACGCATAATCAATGAAGACTCTATAAATTTCGTACACAAAAACTCTAAAATACATAAAAGTACATACAAATTTTTTATAAGTATGACATTAACTGTGAAGCAGCTTTAAAGACTGTAGGTGATCATTGTGGAAATATAACATTCTAGTTTTTCCATTAGATTATTCTTGAGACTTCTAGAAGATGGCGCTGTGTATATAAATAGTAACAGCGGGTTGTGAGTTAGACAGTATATCGTAAGCGCTGTTAGAGTAATATATGTAATATAAGTGTGTATGTGTATTAAAAGAGAGTGACTACCCAGCAGTTAATCAAGTAGTCAATGTATCCCATATAGACAGTAATTGTCACAAATGTCTTATCACTTGGCTGACTCCAATTTATATATTTTGGTCATTTGACACGTATGTGCTGTTTGTAGTGCAGAGAGAAGACAATTGGTTACATTATACATCCCAGGTAATCCAGCGTGGAGACAATTGTCACTTAAGTGTCCCTAAGTAATCTGGAGTGTAGTCACTTTAAACGTTTTGTGAGTAATTCGTTCAAACTGGTTTTATATAAATTGTTTTGATATAATTCTCATACAGTTATATCCCATGTAGTATCTCTTACTAAAGTAGTTATTTTACCCACCAGAAACAATCCATTGGAGAGTTGGAGAATAAACCACCGTTTTAAAAATAAATGTTTCTTTCGTTAAATCTCTTTAATATTTCCAATTTTACATAAAAAAATAAAGAATTTTGTGTAAACTTTTAAAGACACACGAAACTATACTGTAATAAACAGCCGAAAGGCCTTGTAAGACGATTGTTCATGTCCGAAATGATGCTTGAACGCTATAAAAGAAAATAATTTTTTCACCGAATCATGTTATAGAGAATCATTACGATAACCCCAAGCCCAAGTTATCGAATGTGAAACCAAAGCTAAATATGCATGGCGCTAAGGAAATTATCTGTAATTGGTGGGAGCAAATCATCAATATATTATGAGCTGCTGAAATCTGGCCAGACCATCACGGGGAACCTGTACAGAACGCAACTGATTCATTTGAAGCGAGCATTGCAGGCAACCACGCGAGAAGACTTGGCTTGCCCTACAACGACTTCTGTAGAAGTTGTCAAAACGAGGAGGAGGATGAAACCATTTTTCATCTTCTTTATCACTGTCCATCATTAGGTGATCTGCGCTTAAGGTTTCTGGGACACCGTTTCATAAATAGTCTTTCTGAGCTCTGGAATATGAGGCTTGAGGGCATCAATGCCTTTATAAGGAGTAGTAATTGGTTAATAGGACCAGATATGGGAAACTCTCGAGGGTAACCTAAAAACCGCTATCTTTTGTAAATCTCCTTCTCTCTTCCTTGAACATCTTCTTCTATACTACTCAATCTTCCACTTCTCTCTTTTCATTTCTATCTGCCCCTCTTTGTTTCTAACTTTCTAATTTCAGGTAACACAAAGGGATCATTGCTTGGACCCACGTGAGCTGGGTCCAAGCAATTTACTCTTCAACTTCGGGGCTGCTTTGTCCGTTTTGTTCAAAGAGGTATGGCCCGACAATACAGCGTGAAGAAACTGACGCGAATTGGATACAATTCCCTCTCATTGTTTGTTTACGTTGCCGTTTAGATCAAAATGATCCTCACCGGACATGAAAAGACTATTTAGTTTTCTTTTGTAGCGGATTTCAAAAAAAACCTTTTGAAGACACACGAAAATATACTCTAATAAACAGGACAGTTTCTGCGCTATGTCCCTTTCTATACATTTTTTACACTAGATATCAAAAATACAATAAAATTTTAAATATTTGTTAATTATTAATTCAATTGGTTCTTTGTACGATTGGAAAATGTTAGATCTTTTCAAAAAGGCATCAAAATTTATTCTCTACTAGATTGACCGGGTGCGCTTCGCTTCGTAGTAAAAATCGGTTCAGCCGTTTAGTAGTTATTGTTTAAGAACTAAAGGTACCAATTTTACCAGTTGTTCCCCCTGTTCATCCCTTTCTGGTAAAAGTATTGAAAAAAGTTATAGCCTATTGATGCTTCCAAGTAAGGATCTATATACGTTCCAAATTTCAATAACATCGATTTAGCCGTTTAGTCGTGATGCTCAAACAAACTTACAAAGACATTTATATATTTATATGTATTACCCTCTCTATAAATATCTTACACAGGTAATCAAAATAATAAATATTTGGTTAAATATTCATGATGAAGCTTTGAGTCTTAATATTGACCAAAATTTTTCAAGTTTGAAATATTTGACAAAATAAACTTGTTATAGTTTTTCACAAAGAATATAATTGAGCCTTAATTTAAAACATATTTTTTATTTTCTACAAATCTATGTTTATTTATTTAAAAGACAAAGTTATTGCAAAAATCATTTTCCTCTTTAATTTGTTGAGGCCATTGAGCGGTTTGAAATATTTGGGTGGCCTGCTGTTGCTGCTGTTGATTATTTTGTGATTGTTGCTGCTGCTGCTGTTGAAGTTGCTGCTGCTGCTGTTGTTGTTGCTGATGATGTTGTTGCAATTGTTGTTGCTGCTGTGTTACTTGTTGCATCAAGTCCTCTGTATTAAATATAATCATATGATCACCATTTAATAGACCAGTTGCTGATGTCAAGTCATTGGCTTGTGTAGTCACCACCGAATTCAAAATTTGATGTTGTTGTGGCTGCAGATCAATGTTTAAAGCAGTGCTGGAGCAAAACGTATTGGAAGCATTGGTTTTGCGAAAATTCCGCAAACTTTCATGCTGATCCTGTGAAGTAGGAGATGGTGGCGAAGAGGAAGTTATGGTAGAAGACATAACCGTTGGCGTAGAGGTGGTAGTGGAAGTCAAAGAGCCCGCTGAGCTTATAGTCAAGATATTGGTATTATTCATAACATTTGTTAAAGCATTCTTATTGGAGTAGGTACGCAAAATAGGCTTTACCGATATGTCTTTCGTTTGAAACTCAATAAAATCATTGGAAATGTGTTTGTTAGCAGTTTCGTTATTGGAAGTATTGCTATTAATACTATTGGTAGTTAAATTAAAGGAATTTTGTGTATTACTAGCGCCACTATAACCTAAGGCAAGAAAAAATTAATGTTTAAAACAGTTTAGCATAAAAAAACCATATTTGCGGTAAAAAAATTTTAAATTTTATTAAGTTTTTTTTTTGTTGTTTTTGTTGAATTAAACAAAACTTAAATTAAAACAAATTAGTTAAATTACTTAAATAATAATTTATAAACATATTGAATAAAGTATCAAAATTAAATTTGAAAAAATAATATAAAATTTTGTCGATATGTCAGGTATTTTTGTGAGAGGTTGTTGGATTGTTTGTTTGGTTGATTGGTTTGTGATAAATGTTTTAATCATAGATAAACGCGCATAGATCGGAAACTCTTTCGTCAAAGACCTAACTCAGTTGTGTAAATGTATTAGCAAAAGAACTATGTGCAAACAAAAACAACTCTCGTACCTGTGATTATTTTGAGTAATTTTTATGTTTGATTTTTTTATTATTTTTTTTGCTAATTTCCGCTCTATGTGTATTTCGAGTGTTGTTTTTGTTTTTATATTGTTTTTTACTAACACATTCTCTTTTTTAACAACAGAATTGGGTCTTTGACCACTGAGTTTCCGTCCTATGTGTATTTCTCTATGGTTTTAATTTTAGTTTCTTTTATAATGTGAAAAATTATTTGAAAAGTAAAAATCATAAGTGTTTTTTTTTAAATTAAACAAAAAGTGTGCTCTACGTTTTGGTTCAGGTCTTACGAATATCACTAGAGGAATCATCCTGCAGTATAGAACTTTCACTTAAGAGATTACGATCACATTTGGTGGCCTAAAAATAAAAAATAAAACAAAAATTTATAAATTGAAAGAAAATTTTTAAATAAGGGAGGAAAACAAATGCTTTGTTCCAAAGCTAGTTTAATTTTTAGGTTGGGCAGCACTAAATTACCGCTTAATTTTAAACACCCTTCTTACCTCTCTATATTTATGTAAATACACCGACAATGGCTCCACATAATTATCAAAACCCAAATTGGCAAAAGCATACAATAAATCATCACCATTCACTGTTTTACGATTCTCCGACATACTGCGCTCTATGGCCTCCGAGGTAATAAACGATATAAATTCAGACACACACTCCTGTATACATTCTCTAGCATCTTTGGCTATTTTACCATTTTCGGGAACAGGAACTTTCATGATTTTTATAATATTACATATTGGCAGAAAACGATCCTGTTCCCTTAACATATAACCGGAATGTGTTTGACGATTGTCGGAGTCTTCATCTACAAATTGGTGGAGGTGAAGATAAACTCTTTAAAAAACCAGACAAGAAAATTATGTATCCCACAAAAAAACTAACCTGCAGACATGTCCTCATCTTCCCGTTTTATATATTCATTCATATACTGTTGTGAATCATTGGTAGAGGACATTTTATGGAATATTTATTTAATTATAACTAATAATTTTATAATTTTTCTTAAAAATTCAACAAAAATTCTATTTTTTCTATTATGGATTATTTTTTTTATGCTAGCTGTCAAATTGTTTGTTTTGTTTTCATTTCTTCATTCTTTCATTTTCTTGGTTTTTCTTTTCGCTTTACAACACTGGTATAGTGTGCTGACTTTAGCAGGGTTGTATATTTTGTTATTAAAAAATATATGGGCAAAAGGATTTAAAAAACCAAAACCCTTGAAACTTTTTCAAAATGATTTGTATAGGAAAAAAACACTAAAATTTTACAGTATAAAGGTAATTAGAGCTTATTAAAATATTTTAAGAGCAAAAATATTAAATATCTTTAATTTTTTTAGTTAATTAGTGTATATTAGACTAAAGTAGTGACAAAAACTATACAGACAATTAGTATGTAGTATGAACTGAATTTGACTCCGATTTTTTTCTATTACCACCTTGTTTTTAGAAACTCGAATATGGGATTGTATAAGTCGTTGGGTATATCTTTGAAATGTATATTATTAAATATCCATATAGTATATGTTAATTACTTCGTAATTCAGATATAGATCAACAATAAGTAAAAAAACCGAGATAATAGCTTACATCTCAGCCATTTGTTGATCGATATCTGCGATTTCAAACAGCGACCGAACAAATGCTAAAGTGGATATATTAAGGTATCAGTCAAGTACATTTGTAAGTTATTTGGGCCTTCGGAAAGTTCTTTTCTACAAACAGACGAACATTGCTATATCGGCTCCGCTATCTATAACGATCCTGAATATATATATTCTTTATTGGATCTCAAATAAAAAGTAAAGAAATTACCACTAGGAAAACCGGCTTCTATGCAAAAAATAAATTATTGTAAAAAATCGATTTAGTAATGAAAGTAAATTTTTTATTAAGATTTATTTTGGCATTTTTTTAATTTTGGCATATTTGTTCCGAATTCCTTATTTTTTTTTTGTAATCTTTTAAAGTTTTGTCATAGACAAATTTACTTATTTGAAGCATTTATTTTCGGTCGCCCAAAATGAGGACAGAAATTGAAATTAACTGAAAATATAAAAATTTTTATATTTTAGAAATCCTTTTAAACAGAATAAAAATACACTATGTTCTGTCACAAAATGTTTGATCGTATGTACTTTTATTTTTAAAAAATTAATTTTAAAGTTTATATTATTTTTTTGTAAATTAAATTATATATAAATATTTTTGTATATGTAGGTAAAAAAGCACTTTTAAACGAATCATTTAATATTTTCAATGATAATTTTGTTTAAAATTAAAATACAACCTTGATTTGTCCGGCTACCAAATTTCATGTCGATAAAACAGTTTAATATAACCGTCATTTTCTAAATGCCCTTCCTATACAACCGTGCGCAATCAACGCGTTATTTTCGCCCATTCTCTTTTGTGCAACAATTTCTTAAACGGCAACCATTTGAATAAATATATTCTTTGACATTTCTTTTAACGATCAATACGATCATTCCATCGTGTTATTATCGTTTAGTGTGATTGTGATTTTTTAACAGTAAATTTTTTTGTTGGACATTAAAAAACCAAAAGAAATTTAACAACAAAACAAATATATAATATTTACAGTTATAAAATTGTAGTGAATACAAGAAAAACAATTTATTATAAAGTTAACAAGTGAATGCATGCATAATTAAAGTTATAGCAAAATGTTGGCTGCAGTTAAAATTAAGGAAGAGCCTCTTGATGAAATTGAAGATTTACAGGAAATATTTAAGCAAGAAGAAGCTTTAATGAAGCAACAATTTAATGGTAAGGTTTTTTTTTATACGTATATAAATAAGGGAGGTTTAATAATAATTATTTAAAAGGAAATTAATAAGTTTTGCTACATTTGTTTAAAATAAATTATCGGTATCACGGTAATCTATATAATTTTTTGCTTTGGTAATTTTATTTGCATTAAAGAAAACAGGCATCAAAATACATAATAAAAAGAACCTTTAGTAATGGCTTTGTTGGTATGTTTGGGTGTGTGTGTAGTTAGCGTTGATTTAGCAGTCTACTAGTGGTTGAACGATCATTAAAGTGTATGTTGTTGTTGTTGTCATCATTTATTTCTTGATTTTTTTTACGTATGTTTTCATTTTCAATTGTGCGCACTTTTTTTGTTTTGTTTCCCTCATTTGTTTGTTTACTAACTACCAAATATAGCAACCCTGTAATGGTAAATGCAGTTAAACATATGGCTACACTAGCAATGGTGCAAAATTTAATTAAATTTTGTTATAAATCCGTAGTTTTTTATATTGAAATTAATTTTATTGACTAAGGTATTTATTTTATAAGTTTAAGTATTGTTTTTTAGTTCTATAAATAATGTTTATTTATGTTTACGTTTTTTTTTTGTTACCGGCTACTGTTGTCTGGCATCTCTGCTAATTAACAAACATGGCTGTGATGTCAACAAAGAACCGTTATATCGAGAAAGCATTTACATATTTCGTTTGCGTGGTTTAACGAAATGTAAAATTATTCTTTAAAATACAAATGTGTCTTTAAATAACATAATAATTTAGCTTGAAAATGTATTAAATTGTTCAATTCCTGTGTGTTTGTTGTTTTATTATTAAGTGGTTTGATTTTCTTCAAAATTTTAGCTGATCTGCTGGCCCAAAATTTGCCTTCTAATAATTTCCACATTGTTGAGGAAGAAGACAGCTTTATTACCGTTAGTGCTGCCGACATGAAGTGCCAAGATGAACTCCAATTCATAGATTCCATAAATAACTCGGATGTAAGTATTTTTTAAAAGGAATTTGTAAAGTTTTGCTTAATATTAACTGTATTTCTTATTTTTAGCCCAACAAATTCCGGGGTGTATGTTCCAAATGCCTAAAAACATTTACAAATCGTTCCCAATTCCTTAAGCATACCAAACGCAACCATTGTATAACGAAACAAAAGTGTCCGGTTTGTCCGGTTACATTCATAGATTCTTCTTCCTTGCTAAATCACTTAAATTTACATCGTGATAATTCTTTCTTTTGTACTCTGCATTGTGGTGCCAATTTTGCCACACTACCCTTGTGTGAGGAACATGAGCTCAAGGAACATAAAGTGGTATGAAAAAAATGGTTGTTTTGCTATTTATTATATATTTTTATGAAATATTGTTTATTTCAGCAAGCGCCGCCAAAAATTCGCTATAAACATTTTTGCTCATTCTGCCGTGAGGGCTTCAAGACCGAACTTCAATTGCATGTACATTGGCTGCAACAGAATCAAGGCTGTGGCAAACTAATGCAGGATGTTGTATTACATTCCACTAATGTTGCCAATAATTACAATACAAATTGCAAAAATATAAAAAATCTGTCAATAGAGAAACAATTGCAGCCGGTCACAAAAAATTCCATGTC
The DNA here is from genome assembly GCA_942486065.2 of Calliphora vomitoria. NCBI lineage: Eukaryota > Metazoa > Arthropoda > Insecta > Diptera > Calliphoridae > Calliphora > Calliphora vomitoria. The sequence goes on along the minus strand of OW818030.2, from coordinate 11,698,853 downwards.
AATCATACCCATTACCAAATTAAGATTGAAATCGGCCACACCCGCACCACAAACAGCGAATAAAAGACAAATTATGGACCAACCAAATGAGGAAACAGACACACTCAATAAACGTTTTAAAATGCTGGACAAAATTAAAGCAGAAATAGAAACCAATCAATTGTCCTTTAATTTTGACACTGATATACAAATAAAGGAAGAACCTTTAGATGAATATGAAACAAATATGACTAATAATCTAATTCCGGAAGTTATAATCAAAACTGAAGAAGAGGAGGACAAAACTGAAGATGAAGCTGTCAATGAAAAACCCCAAATGATGAAGTCTTTAATACTTAATAATATGATAGGGGCCGCAACAAGTGGTAAATTTATACCCCTAGAAAAGTTTGTAAGCTCAGAAAATAGCAAAACAGAGCATAAACCCGAAATGAAAACATTTTCCATAAATAGTCTGGTAAAAGCTAATGTAAATGGTAAAATGATAAATATGAATAATCAAAATATACCGGTATTGAAACTTATTAATAACAATAACAACAATATAAATAATAATAGCCCAAAAACGGTGGTAAAAAATGAAAATTTTAGATTTATTAAAATAATGCCGGCTCCAATGCCAACAGCTAATAGCAGTAAATCTCTTAATAACTTTAATTTTGCCAATATAAACAATGCTGGTTCGGGAAAATTAATGACACTCAAACTGGCCAATGGCCAAAGTCTCTTAAATAACACAGATATCAAACCTTTGCCCACAAGTGGTTTACAAATTATAAAATTCCTACCCAATACCCAAATAATAAGCATGAAAGCCGCAAACAACAATAACACTAACTTCATGGGAAACAAACAGCCTATAATTTTAAAACTTAAAAATGCTCCTACTTTAGCTGCTAATAAACCAACTGAAACAAAAGCATGCACAGCCACCCCACCTAACAGTAGCACCTCTCCCACTGTTTCCATAAAATTGAACTCCCTCGAAGAAAATACCACCATAGACGCTGAAGACTTTAAAAAACTGCAGACTGAGGCTCTGATAAAGGCCGAGGAGCATCGCAAAAACTTTTATGTGCCCAAAACACGTCTCATGATTATCGAGAATATACCGGAGAAAAAGCAATTGATCGATAGCATGAAACAGAAAATCGCCGATGTTGAAACAAGAACTACCGAACAGATTCAGGGTAAACCGGCTGGAAATTTCATATTAAAATCTAAGGAATGCGATGAACCGTCTTCTTTGTATTTGCCTATACTTACCACACTGGATGTGTCACTGGTAGAGGCACGCTATCAAAATCCCAACTATTGTTATAAATGGATTTGTCCCTATTGTCTCAAGGATTATGAGATAAAGACTGCTTTAAAGTTGCACTTGATCCGGGCTCACAATTTGAATAGTCGTGATATGGAGAAGATAAATGTGCAGGCGAAACCGTTTGTATGTGAAGGTAAGACAACATTTCCAAACTTTCATATTTTCATTTTCAAAAAATTAAAATTTTCGAAACTTTATAAAAAAAAATTAATATTGGCTTCGGAATTATGATATAGCAATTAAAATAATTTTTTAGTCATTTTAGGTTAAAAAGGAACGCTTTTTAAAAATTCGAACTTAATTTCGAATATTCGAACATTGCTTAAAAAGTCTAAAATTTTAATTTTCTTTTTGAGAACTATTTTAAAACATTAAAATCTTTGATTTTTAACCAAAATTTCAATGTTCGAAATTTCAAAACTATTTCGAAATGCTAAAATATATACATGTTGTGACAGAAAATAGTTCGTAAATTAGTTTTATAGTAAAATATTTCATAATATTGACAAATGTTTAATTTCTGGCCGATATTTGAATGTTCGAAAATATTTAATTCGTGTTCGAATTTTTGAACATCATGAAAAAGTCATTACATTTTTATGAGATTTTAAATTCTTGAAGTAAAATTTTAAATCTTCAATTTGAGATCAAAATTTCCATGTTCGAAAATAAAGTTTTTAATTAAAACAAAAATTATTTTTTAATTGTTTATAATTTCTTTTACAATTATTATATTTTCTTTATTTCAGAACAACTACCATTAGAAGACGACATCAAATACGAAATAAAAGAAGACATTAAACCACAAATTAAAATAGAACCGCTTTCACAAGACACCGATTCTCAAACCTTAACAAACTCTGAAACAGATTCCTTAATAATTGATACTTCGTCTTCCTCATCGCCAAAACGCCTCAAAGCGATCAATATAAAACAGCCAAGACCACGTTACGTTTGTGACAAATGCGGACGTACTTGCTCTTCAAAGACCATGCTCAACGATCACATCTTGGCCAATTGTAGTCGTGAGCCACAGTATTCGTGTAAAGAATGTAGCAAGAAATTCTTTTCGCATGGCACTCTACAATGTCACATGACCATACACACCGGTGAATTGCCGCACAAATGTAATTATTGTGATAAACGTTTTCGCACTCGGGGACAGGTGAAGGTGCATCATCGAACGCATACCGGAGAAAGGCCGTTCTTTTGTCAGGTAAGTCTGAAATTTCTTTAAATATTAGAACAATTTCTGATCTTTTTTTTTAATTTATCTTAAAAAAAAAATAGGTTTGCTCTCAACGTTTCACTCACCGAGAAACCCTGATAGCCCATTTATCACGTCATATAGGCATGAAACGTTATAAATGTTATGGCTGTGATAAACATTTCTCCTGCATTAGTGCTCTAAAGACACATCGTGACATACGTGCCGATAGCTGTGGCAAAGTTAAATTTAATCCCCGTGCCATTGGTCCCCGTGTGCGAGTCATACGTGGCAATGTTATATTTGAGCCTCAGCCTGAAATAAATCCCTACTTAAAGTCTGAGGATCCCAAAAGTGTCTTGTCTGAATTACAAAATCAGGATCAGTCAACTCAAGAATCAACTTAGGTTTTAAAAAGACAGAAAGAAAGAGAATTATTGCATCTTTTTCCTTTTTTTGGTTAATTAGTTTGTAATGGAATGTTTAAGCATCCTTTATTTAATTTAAGTTTTTAAAATATCTATTTTTGCTTTAACCTTCAATTTTTTTAAAAATATAAATACTTCTAATATTTTTTAAAGCTTTATGTTTTAAGAAATGAATGAAATTCACTTTATTAAACTTTCTTTAACAATTCAATTTTAATTTGCTTTTTTTTTCTAACTAAATTTAATAGATATGCGTGAATTTGTTTGTTAAAAATTTGTAAAATAAAGAGAAAAATATTTTTAAAGAAATTTTGTTTTTAATTTGTAAGTTTTTCAACTTGAAAATTAGAGTTATAAATTCGCAAATTTTTGAATTTCAAAAAAGTTCGAAGACTTTTTATAAAATAATAGAATTTATAAAAGGTTTTGAATTTTTGAAAATTTGTTAATGTTTTTGAAATAATGTTTGAAAATTCGAACTTAAGTTTAAATTTTCGAACATTCAAAATCCAGGCCAGAAATCTAAATTTTATAAAGTTTTAAAACTGTTTTTCTATTTCTATTTTTCAATTTTTTGCATAAAATTGGAAATTTTGGGATTTCTAAGTTTTGAATTTTCGAACATTGAAATCTTAGCTAGAAATTATCATATTTGCTAGTTTTGAACGGTTGTTGTAAGAGAACATAATCCTGAATTATTTGTTGACATAATTTTTGAAATTTCAGAAATGTTTTAAATTTTTTAAACAAAGAAATTTTGATTTAAATTTTTTATCACCATAAAAAAACTTATTGAATTTCTAAACTTTTAAACGCATGTTGGAAAAATCGAACTTATTTTTAATTTTCGACTATGTATTATAAATATAAGTTTTTGAACAGTTATAGTAGTAATTCATTTAAAAATTCGAATTTTAAATTGTATTTTCGAAATTAACTTTTTTTTTCAAGATTTCAAGAAGTTTTTTTTATAAAACAAATTTATAAAATAAATTTTAGAATTTCAAAAAAGTTTTGAATTTTCGAACATGGAAATTTAGGTAAAAATCAAATAATTTAAATTTATATTTTAATAATTTACAAACTTATTAAAACTACAGACTTTTAGATCCAAGTTCGAAAATTCGAACTTTATTTTAAATTTTCGAACATTTAATTCTTGGCCAGAAATTTAAATTTTTTTAATCAAATTATGTAGTTTTGTACTGAGACATTGGTTTTTGCAATGAAATTTGGAAATTTTAGATTTAAGAAAAAAGTTTTGAACTTTTATCATAATAATTTAAAAGATTATTTAATGAAAATCTTAACTCAAGCTTAAGCTTAACTAAAAATTAAATTGTTTGCAAGTTTCTAAACAGTTTTTGTAATAAAATTTTGAAAACTTTAGAGTTTTAAAAAAGTTTTGAATTTTCAAACATGGAAATTTAGGGCGAAAATTAAGTTTAAAATATGTATTTGTTATTACAGTGCACTCGCGGTAACGTGAACACCGTCTAACGTGAACACCGCCTAACGTGAACAAGCTTTTGTTTACATTGACTACTCTGTAACGTGAACAAACTCAGAAAGCTCTATAACGTGAACAATTTTTTTCACTGCATTTGTTTTCTAAGCTCTAGACAACTATGAAATATATACATTAAATTCGATTTTTAAAGTTTAGGGAATCCCCTTATAATAAAAATGTGTTTGTATCCTCGAAATTAATATTTTTTGTATGGCAACGAATGAGTAATTTTATGTCGTGATCTCATTTTGCTTTGTAATGCATTTTAATCAATAATTTTTGTTTTATATTTTAATAATGAAAATAATAATAAAAGAATTTCACGTTCAAGCGTGTAAAACACAGGTTTATATTATAAAATTTTATATTTGTTCTATGAAATTCGACAATAGCTAACGTGAACAATTTCACTAACATGAACTCCCTTGGTTTTAATTAGTTCACGTTACCGCGAGTGCACTGTATACACAAAAAACTTATTGAAATTTTACGTTTTTGGAAAAATGTTCGAAAATTCCACATAATTTAAAATTTTCACACTTTGAAATTATAGCTGGAAATTAAAATTTTAAGTTTTGAATTTTCATACATGGATATTTGAGATAAAAATCAAATATTAAAATTTCTGATGATAAACATTTAAAACATTATTGAAATTTTAAACTCTTAAATAAAAATCGAAAATTCGAACATTGAAATTTTAGCTAGAAGTTAAAATTTTTCGAATAAAACAAATTTCGGAGTTATTTTCTAAAAGACAATTGAAATTTTTAACTTTTAAAATAAAAATCTTAAATTCGAACATAAATTTTTAATTTTCGAACATTGAAATTTTAGCTTGAAATTAACATTTTTGCAGAATTTTTGATATATTTTAGCAATAAAACAAATTTAGGAGCTATTTTCTGTAAGCCAATTGAAATTTCTAACTTTTGAAATAAATATTGAAAATTCGAACATAAATTTTTAATTTTCGAATATTGAAATTTTAGATAGAATTTAAAATGTTGGATAAATTTTTGCAATAAAACGAATAAAGAAGCTATTTTATGAAAGTTCAAATATTAGAGACCATGTTCGAAAATTCGAACATAAAGTTCTAATTTTTAGAAATTAAAATTTTTGCAAAATTTTGTATACATTTTAGCAATAAAACGAATTTAGGAGCTATTTTCTGAAAGCCAATAAAAATTTTAAAGTTCTAATTTTGAAATTGAGCTTACCACTTTTGTTTCTGTTGTTTCCAGCGAAGAAATTAAAACTATTATGTTTTCGAAATTCGAAATTAAATTTGAGATCAAGGCATGAAAGTTAGAGTTTTCTGCCACTTGTAAGTGTTTTCTTTTTGTTTTAAATTCGATTTTCGAAATAAAATATTTTGGTTTTATTTTTTATTTTTATTTTGAATTAATCATTTTATTATCATATTTTAAATATTTTTGTTGTTGTTTTTGTAGTTAAATATGCTTAGATAATATTAATTGCATTAGGTTTTTGTTTTCTTCTTTTGGTTTTTATTCTTTTTACTAAAATTTAGGTATTGAAATTATAGTAGATTTTGTTTTTGTGTTTTTTTTTCTTAAGTTTGTTTTTCATTTGTAATTTTTTTGTTGTTAAAGATTTTATAGTTTCGTTTTGGTAATTAAGTGGAAAAAATTGATTTTGAAATATCAGCAAAGTAAATACCAAAAAAAAGTAACAAAAAATTATGGTTTAGTTTATTTTATAGTTTATTGAATATTTAATAATTCAAAATAAATTAGTTTATAATAAATTTATAATAAATTGCAAGTAATAATAATAATAATAGTTATAATAGTTTAACAAATATTTGTAAATGTTTTTTGTTGCTTTCAAATATACATTTGTTTCATTTCAAAATTTTTGAGAAATTAAAAAAACTCAAACGTTTAGTGTAAATTTCAGTAATTTATTTTCTTTGTTTATGCTTCTTGTTGCTTTCTTTTAAATAACAATTTCTTTTTTAATTTTTTCTTTAAATATATTTTTGTTAAATATTATTTTTTGGGGGGTTTTTATATAATTAAAAACGTTTGTTTTGTTTTAATTTTCTTTTTTAAATTTAAAATGAAGCCCTTTTTAATATTTATTTTTTCTTTTGTTTTTTTTTTTTTGGTTTGGTGAAAATTTTGAAATTTTTTAATTTTTGTTTTGAAAATTTTGCAATTGTTGAATAATTTTTAGTTTTGTTTTTAATATTTGTTTAATAGTGCTTTTGTTTTATTTTTATATACCTTAATTTTTGTTGTTATTTATTAATTATTGCTCTATATTGTTTTTTATGTTGCATCGTTATTTATTATTTCATTTTGTTTATAATTTTTGATGATGTTTTTTGTTTTTTTTTTTTGGTTTTATGTAAAAAAGTAACAAATGTTTTTTTTTTTATATTTTTAAATTTCTATATAATTTATTTAATGTTTTCTTTTTCATTTTGTTTGTTTTGGTTTTTTGTTGTATGTATGTACATAATATTTTGTTTTGTTGTATATAATTATTGCCCTTTTCTCTTGACGCATGATGTTTGTCATTAAACTTCTTCTAAAAAAATAACTAAAAACTCAACACAAAATAATAAATTGGTTTAAACATAATAATTTGTTTACTTAATAATAATTCTATGTTTAAATCGTTGTTTAAATATATTTTGAAACTACAAACATGGGAAAATGCCAAGCAAAGATAGTAAAAGAAAAATTCTATGCGAATATTTTGAAATTAAAATGTAATTTCTTGATTTCGAATATTAAGTTTTTACATGAATTATTTGTTGGTAAAATCGATTTTATAAGTTTTTAATTTTCGAACATTGAAATTAGGGCTCAAAATCACAGATTTGAAGTTTTTATCGTAATAGTTTAAAATCTTAAACTTTTGAAATCAAAATCGAAAACTCGAACTAAATTTTGAATTTTCGAACATTGAAATCTTAGCTGGAAATTCAATATTTTTACAGTTTTTAAACAGTTTTTCTATTAAAACAAATTCCTGAATTAATTGTAATCATACAATTTCTAAATTTCCAATTTTCAAAAAAGTTCTGAATTTTCGAACATTGAAATTAGGACTCAAAACTAAAGATTTCAGTTTTTTTTATCATAATAATTTAAAAACTTAACGAAATTCTAGAATTTTGAAATCAAAATCGAAAATTCGAACTAAATTTTGAATTTTCGAACATTGAAATTCTATCTTGAAATGAAATATTTTTACAGTTTTTCTATAAAAACAAATTCCTGAATAAATTGTAATCATAATATTTCAGAATTTCCAATTTTCAAAAAAGTTCTGAATTTTCGAACATTGAAATTAGGTCTAAAAATCACAGATTTAAAGTTTTTATCATAATAATTTAAAAACTTAATGAAATTCTAGATTTCTGAAATCAAAATAAAAATTTTTAATTTTCGAACATTGAAATCTTAGCTGGAAATTCAATATTTTTACAGTTTTTTATTAAAACAAATTCCTGAATTAGTTATACATAATTATAAAATTTCTGAATTTGCAATTTTCAAAAAAGTTCTCAAAATTAAAGATTTCAGTTTTTTATCATAATAATTTAAAAACTTAATGAAATTCTAGATTTTTGAAATCAAAATCGAAAATTCTAACAAAAATTTTGAATTTTCGAACATTGGAAATTACATTTTTTAAAAGTTTTTAAAATAAAAGTAAGTTACTAAATTATTATTTTAAGATATCTAAAAAGTTTTAAATATTTAAACATAGAAATTAGGTATCAAAATAGCAGATTTGAATTCTAAAATTTTAAAATCGAAATCCTAGCTCGAAATTAAATTTTTTCAAAGATTTTATGATTAAAGCACAAATTACTAAATTAATTAGTAATTTGTGCTTTTAAATTATGTTAATTTTAAGATTTCTAAACAGTTTTGAAATTTCGAACATTGAATCAAAGATTTCTGTTTTAATATCATAATAATTTAAAAACTTATTGAAATTTTATACTTTTGAAATCAAAATCGAAAAATCGTATTAAATTTTGCATTTTCGAATCTTAGGTAGGAAGACTTTTTTTTCTAGTTTTCAAAAATTTGTAAATTTTAGAATTTTAAAATAAAATTTTGAATTTTCGAACATAAAAATTTTGGCTAAAAATCAAAGATTTTGTTTTCTAGTGATAGTAATTTGAAAGTTTATTGAAATTCTAGACTTTTGAAATCAAAATCGAATATCCGAACTTAATTCTGAATTTATGAAAATTAAAATTTTTGCTTTGTTTAAAAATTTTAATAGTTTAAGTATTAAAACAAATTCTTGAATTATTTCTAAACATAAAATTTGTAAATATTGGAATTTTTAAAAAGTTTTGAAATTTCGAACATTGAAATTTAGGATAAAAATTTAAGATTTTGTTTCCTAAGCATAATAATTCAAAAGGTTATTGAAATTCTATACATTTGAAATCATGTTCGAAAGTTGACCTTAAAAAATTTATTTTCGAACATTGAAATCTTCGCTAGAAATAAAAATGTTAGCAAATTTTTAAACAGTTTTTGGCAAAAAAAATAATTTTTTGGAATTTAATTTACACGTTTTAAGATTTCTAAAAAGTTTTGAATTTTCCAATATTTTCGAACACTGAAAACTTATTTTTTTTTGGTTATTTTTGTAATACATTAAAAATTGTGAATTATTCTAGACCTAAATTAAATATTGGTAATTTTAGGTTTTCAAAAAAAGTTTTGAATTTTCGAACATGAGAATTTAAGGTAAAAATCAAAGATTTATTATTATAAAATAAATAAAAAATTTATTGAAAATGTATCCTTTTGAGACAATGTTCGAAATGTCTTTAAAAAAAACATACTGACTGAAATTTTAATACAAAAGGTTTGTAAAATATGTTTAAAAATTATCTTTTTAATCCAGAATGTTTTAGCAAATCTTCACCCAAACAAATTCTTTACACCCATTCTTTTCATAAAGCCAAAAAATATATAAATATTATTACCGAAAATTAAAGCAATGTGGAATAGATATATACAAATATTCCATTTTTTTGGTAACTTTACCACACTTTGGCAACCCCCAAAGTTTCAATTCAAAATCTCTACTTACAATATTTTTAAAGCCTATTTTCGGCTCTATATATACCTTAAGTTTGGAGCCAATCACTAGATTAGTTTATAAGTTTTTTAATGTTTTACCATTTTCATTTCTATTTAACCCAGGGTGCGTATGATTAATATTAATTAAGAGGTTATGGGCTTAAAATATTGATAACTTTTTTTTAAGAAGTGATAGAAAAATAATAAATACAGCTTATGAAAGCTAATATATTATAAAATTAGTTTCTAAAGAAGGCTTCTTTTTGTTGATAAGAAACAACTGATTTTTAGCACGAGTTTAACGAGAATTGAAAAATAAATTTTTATAAATATCAATATAACTATTAAACTGCAGCAGCGATTGCCACACAACTTTGTAATTATGTTAAAGCAGGTATGTTATTATTTTGTTTAGAATTTTGTAAATTTTGAAAAAAGTTTTGGTTGAAATTTTCTGTCTCTTTGCTTAACATTTTCCTTCTGTTTTATCAAAACCAACAGCGCTCTACTATAAGAGTTTTGTAAAAATGTTTTAGTCCAATATTTCATTATTTTTTTTTGTTGTTTTGCTTATTCAAAATCATATATTTTCTTAAATTTACCTACTTAATGTTGTTGTTTTGTTACTATAAATTTTATAAAGTATTTTTTTAAATTATTTTTTTTTATTACTTTTTCAACTCTTATAAGCTAAAAGCGTATTTAATTACCTTATTTTACATGTCTTTATAAAGTAAAATTTTCAATTATTTTATATTAATATTCTTAATTTTTCTTTACTCAATAATAATCATAATTATAAATTTCTTTATGTTTCTTTTTTGAAATTTATTCTCAAAACTGTTTTTTTATTTATTTCAAAACGAACTGAAAAATAACTGAAAAGAAATTTATGTTACTCCTTTTAAACTTATTGACTACATAAAAAATAGGTGGGAAAATAAAATCTGATTTCTTTTTGTTCACTTTTTCGGTTTTTTATTTCTTAAAAAAACTGAAAATGTTTTACATACATATTTTTAAAAATCTCTGGTTTTACTGTTTAATACTATTTTTTTTCTTTTTAAATAACATAAAATTAACCATTAAATAAATCAATTGATAAATTAGTCTACATTATTGTTAACTATGAATTTATATTATATATTTTATTATAAATCTTTAAGAACGTTTTAGTTATGGAAATAAAAATTAATTGTAAAAAACAAAATTGAAATCTATAAACATGAAATTGATGTTTAAAAACGGACGCCATGTTTGAACAAAATTTATGTTTTTCAAAACTGTTTGTTTTTTATTTATGTATAAGTATAATCTCATCCTATTTTTAAGATTTCTTCTAAATCTTTCAAAACTTTTCTTTGTTTAAATATTTTAATTTAAATCTTAAGTGCTAAAGCTTCTTGTTTTAAATGTTTGTTGTGTTCTTTGTTTAATTTTTTATTATTAGTTTAATGTTTTAATTTTCATCTTTCTGTTAAATGTTTAAATATTTTCTTTTCTTTTGTTTTTTTTTTTAATATGTGGCAGTTTAAAAATGTTTTCAAAAACAAAATGTTATAAAGTTTAAGTCAGATGTTTGTTGCTGTTGTTACCGTATTTTTATGTGTATTATAGTTTTTAATGAAATCTGGCAACCGCTTTTTTTTCATATTTGAAAATTGTTTGTTTGTTCGTAGGGGATAAGTAGTGGTTGGACCTGAAAAAATAAAATAAAAGCTTGAAAAAATATTTTGCGAAATTTGTTCAAAACTACTCTCTACATAGTTAAAAAGAGCATAAAATACAAAGTAGTAAATAAACATACCTGTTGTGAGGGGGTTTTTGAGAAATAAAAACTCTTTAGAAAACCTTTAAACTTTAAATTTCTTTCTAAATACAAAGCTGAAAAAAAATATTTTAAGTTTTTTTAAAAAAAATAAGGAAATTCTGCAAAAAATTTCTTTACAAATATTTGAATATTAGACACAAAAACTATTTTTTAAAGAAAATAAAATTTCCATTAGACTTTTGCAACATTTAAAAGCAATTTTTAAAATTTTATGAATTTTCCAATATTCGAAAAAGTTTTGAATTTTCGAACTTTAAAAATTTGTTAAAAGCTTGAATATAAAATTTGATTTTTATTACTACTGGGTGGCTGATGCATCAACGAGCAGGGCGGGCATTTAAATCCAATTATCTTTCTGACTAATTAAACTATTTTTAACACAATTCAAGGAGCTTCCAAATGAAAATATATTGAATAAATTCCATGCATTATAAAATTCATCAGCCACCCATTATACATATTAAAAAATGGAGTGAAAAAATTGTTGGTGAAAAAAAATTAATTTTCAATAAATTGTTGTAACTAAAAAAGTAGTTTTTAAAAATTTTAAAAATTTCGAAATTAATTTCGAATTTTCGAAAATAGTCAAAAAGTATGAACTTTTTGTGTACAATCAAATAACAACAAAAACAAAAATAAATCTTTAATTTTAAAACAAATTTTCAATGTTCGAAATTTTAGAAAACATTTCCAAAATCTCAAATTAAACAATTAAATTATTTATTAAAAGAAATCGATTTTGAACATTTTGAAATACATATTTGAATTAAAAATCGAACTTTCGAGCATTATTAAAATAGTTCTAATTTTTATTGTACATTTAAATGGCTTCAAAATATTCAAAATTGTTTAGAAACACGAATTAATGTAGGAAAGTTTTTTAAAACCTTTAAGAAATACTAAAAATAAATTGTCCGTAATTTTCTATTACAAAAAAAAGTAGATTTTCTAACATTTTAATATTTTCGAACATAAGTTCGAATTTTCGAACATTAGTTGAAAAGTTGTAATTTTTATTGTAACTTCAAATGGCTTCAAAATTAAAGTAAAATCTTTGTTTTGAAAACTAATTTTCAATGTTCGAAAAAACAAAATCTCAAATTAATGTTCAAATCCTTTAAAAATTACAAAAAACTATTATTGTACGTAATTTTTTATTCAAATTTTCGAACATTAGAGCATTTGCTTTCTTTTACATATTATCTTAAACTACGTGTTCTTTTATGTAGTAAAATTCCCCAACGTAGAAGGACCCATTTATATTCTATACCTCTCAAATAACAGCTATGCTGATTACATTCAAATAACATTAGAACATTAAAACGTTGTAATTTTTATTGTACTCGTATCTTCAAATGGCTTCAAAATAAATATTAAATCTTTGATTTTAAACCCAGTTTAAAGGTAGTCTTGGGTTTTTGCTTATATCTCAACCATTAGTGCACCGATTTTCTCGATTTGAAATAGCAACTATAGATGTATCAATCATGTATGCAAGTTTTGGGGTTCCGTGGGGTCCAGAAAATATATACTTTATGGGATCGCAAATGTAAAATTTTTAAATTTCAAACTATAATCCTTAAAAATTAGGGATTTACAATAGATGGCGTATCTTTTAATAGCGTTTTTGTTTTCAATAACTTATATGTCATTTTGAAGCGTACAAATCTGTCATTTATTCCCACTTAGTTATTGAACATTATAGTTTAAACAATAAAGTTTTAAAGAATGATGGGAAAAGTTCATAGATAACAATGGCCAATACTTTAAATAAATTTATATTGAACAAATGTTTCAAAATAAAAGCTAAACATTAAAAAAAAACCGCATTGTTAAGTACTTAAGTAATACACAAAATACAATAATTAAAAATAAAAATAACGATTTTTACAATTTTAAATAACAATATAATTTGGACTATAGCGGATATATTAATATATCTATCATGTATGAAAGTTATTTAGGGGCATTGGAAAGTTGATTTCAACAGACAGGCGGACATTTTTATGTATAAAATTCATTAATTTTGATGCTAAATGAAACTGGAAATGATTTCTTTGTGATAAAAGTAAAAAAAATTAGTTATTTAAAAAAAGTTTTTACGAGCTTTTGAAAGCTTTTATAATTTTTAGGCTTAATCCTATCAAATATATTTAGAAAGATTTTCTTTATGATTATAGTTGAAAAAAATACATTTTTTAGAAAAAAAAAGTTTTAAGAGCTTTTTTTAATTTTGACATGCTTTTACTATTTAAACTATTTTTATGTGTAAAATCATTAATTTTAATGCAAAATGAAACTGGAAATGCTTTCTTTTTGTTTCAAGTTATAAAAATTACAGTTTTGAAATAATAGCTTTAACGAGCTTTTATTATTTTGAAGGCTAATCGTATGAACTGAAGCTTAAAATAATTTGCTTTAAGATTATAGTTGAAAAAGCTTTTAAGAGCTTTTAAATTTTACATGCTTTTACTGTCTAACCATGTGTAGTTTAAATTATCATGTATGAAAGTTATTTGCGGGGCTTCGGAAAGTTGATTTCAACAGACAGACGGATCCAGAAAGATCCTGAAAATATATACTTTATGGGATCTCAAATGAAAAATTTAGAAATTACAAACCATAATCCTATAATCATTTGATATTTATCATTTTAAAGCCTCTATATATTATAAGTATTAGGGAATTTACCATGTTGTCAAATTTCCCAAAAGTTTTGCAAAAAGTCTTGGCCATGTTGTCAAACTTTTAAAAACATTAACAAACCCCTTAATATATTTTGATCTCATAATTTTAAAGCCTTTACATTCGTATCATTAATATTATGAAATTTACCATGTTGCCAAATTTCACAAAATCTAAAATTTATTGCTAAAAAAAATTTTCGAAAAAAAAGTAGTTTTGATTTTTTTTTTATTTTAATTTTAAACAATTTTTATTTCAAATTTTTTCTTATTTTCGGTTGTTGTTGGTTTTTTTTTATTTAATGTAAATTAAATTGTATGCTTTTTTTGTGTTTTTTTTTAATTTTTTTTGTATATATCATTAAAGTTTATTAATAATATTATTTTATTAATTTGTTTTTTGTTTGTTTTAATATTATTTTATTTATATAAGTATGAACTTGGACTAATTTATCAACAATTTCTTATGCAATTTTTCAACGGTTTAAAACTCTAAAACTCCATAACAATTTTTTTTTTATATTATTAATTACTTATATTTGTTTTTCTTTTATATAGTTTTATTATTATTAGTTAAATAATTTGGTTTTTATAATTCTTGTTTTTACTACTTAAAGCATTACCATTTCTTTTTTTCTTTTTGTTTTGTTTTAATATTATTTTTCTTTATTTAGTTTTAATTAAAAGGGAAAAGTAAGTAGTAGGAATTTGTTTAAAATGAATTATTTTGGTTTTAAAATGAAAAACATAATTTTTTGTAACAATTTTTTTCTTTTTTTTTTTTTCTTTAAATTTATATATAATTTTGTTTGTAAGTATTAAATATTAACAGGAAAAAGTATGTATGTTGTTGTGTTAATAATTTGTTTGTTGTTGTTTAAGGTAATAATTTTCAGAAGATTTTTTTTGTTTGTTAAGAGGAGCAAAAGGATATGTTTTTAAAAATGTTTTATGTGAGTGTTTTTTTTTTTTGGTAGATTTTATAAATGTATAGTTTTTTGTTTTGGTTTTTTTTAATGAGTTTCTTATTTAGTTAAAGTTGTAGTTTTTTTTTTTGGTTTTAGTTTATAATATAGTTTAAGTTTAAATATTAAATTGTTTTTGTTTAGTTTATAATTATTTTGGAAGAATATGCTTGGATGAAATGATAAATGAATTTGATGAGGAAAAAATATTAAATAAAACCACTCAAATTGAAAAACAGTGAAAGTCAACAGCAACATGTTGCTGAAACATTTTCTTAAAAAAAAGTATGTAGTAGCATACAAAAGGGATACTCTAGAAACATGTTGAGAAAGAGACATCTTTTTATTAACAGGATTTTTCAACTAAAAGCTCTTGAAAACCTTTATAATTTGTAAGCATAATCCAATGATATAAAGCTTGGAATTGTTTTATTTATGATTGTAAATGAAAAACTACATTTTGTATATGATAAAATTAACTTTTTAGAAAAAAGCTTTTTTTAAATTTTACATGCTTTTAGTATTTAAACCTGTTTTATATGTAAAAATCATTAATTTTAATCCTAAATGAAACTGGAAATGCTTTCTTTGTGGTAAAAAATTAAAAAAATGGTTATTTAAAAATAGAGCTTTTGAAAGCTTTTATAATTTTTAAGCTTATTTTATCAATTATAGTCCCAAAGGTTTTCTTTATGATTATAAATAAAAAATAAAAAAATATTAGTCAAAAGCTTTTTCTATTTTTACCAGCTTTTACTATTTAAACCTGTTTTATATGTAAAAATCATTAATTTTAATGCTAAATGAGACTGGAAATGCTTTCTTTACGATAAAAGTTCAAAAAATTCCTTATTTAAAAAAAGATTTTACGAGCTTTTGAAAGCTTTTATAAATGTTTTATGCTTAATCGTATAAAACGTAGTTCGAAAGGTTTACTTTATGATTGTAAATGACAAAACTACATTTTAGAAAAAAAGCTTTTAAGAGATTTTTTAAAATTTAACATGCTTTAACTATTTAAACCATTTTAATGTATAAAAATCATACATTTTTATGCTAAATGAAACTGGAAATGCTTTCTTTGTGTTTAAAGTTAAATAAGTTACAGTTTTGAAATAATAGCATTACGGGCTTTTATTATTTTGAAGCTTAACCTTATCAAATGAAGCTTGGAATTATTTTCATTACGATTATAGTGAAAAAATAATTATTTTCAAAAAAAGCTTTATAGAGCTTTTCAATTCTACATGGTTTTACTATCTAAACCATGTGTATGTGGTTTAAATAAATTTCTCTGTGTTTTTAAAAGTAAAAGAATTTAATACTGAAATTAAAGCTTTTAAGAAACTTTTTAATTATTAGCAAGACCAACCATGTTTTTTAATGGTTGCCAGTGTTTAAAGGATTTTTGTGAGTTATTGTTATAGTTAAAAAAATTTAATTTTCAATAAAATTTCAACATCATGTGTTTACTGTTTAAATAGTTTCAAGGCGTTTAAAATCATTGAGTTGTTAAATGAAAATTTAAAAACATTAAATTTCTTTAATTTTTTAAAAAAAGCGTTTATTAGTTTTTTTAATTTTCTTGACATAATCATAACAAATAAAGCTGGAAATGTTAATGCTTAATGATTACTGACGAAAAAAAATTATTTAAGAAAAAAAAAAACGTTTATGAGCTTTCAATTTAAACATAATGTTTCCACTATTTGAATGAATTCTTAATCATTGAATTTGAGGTTAAATGAAACATGTTTTGTATGTGTTTAAAGTAGCAAAAAAGTAATTTCTTTAAATTTTATTAAAAAAAGCTTTTGCGAGCTTTTTAAATTTTTGAGCGCCAGGGTACCAAACAAGGCCTGAAATAGTTATATTTATGGTTTTTTATAAAAATATTAATTTTTTTGAAAGAAAGCTTTTATGAGCTTTCAACTTTTTATGGTGTTTATTGATTAAAATATTAAAATTGTATGGTTCTTATGGACAAAATTTTTTTTAATAAATCTTTCAAGAGCTTTATAGCTTTCTTTGCTAATATTAATGCTTTATAAATTACATGTTTTCTATATGTTAAAAGTTAAGAATACAATTTCTTTAAATTTAAAAAAACGCTTTTGTGATCTTTTAACATTTTTAAGTGCCAGCGTACCAAATAAAACTTGAAATGGTTATATTTATGGTACTTGATAAAAATTTAACATTTTTGGAATGAAAGCTTTTATGAGCTTGATTTTAATGAGTTCTAAATCATGGAATTTGATATTAAAGTGTTTTCTACGTGTTTAAAGTAGCAAAAAAGTAAATTCTTAAATTTTGTAAAAAAAGCTTTTACGAGCTTTTTAAAATTTTAAGCTACCAAAAAAAGATATATTTATAAAAGAAAGCTTTTATGAGCTTTCAAATTTTAATGAAGTTTGTGGTATAAAAGTTTAACAAATATTTCCTATGAATATTAAAATTGCTTTCAAGAGCTTTTTTACTTGTTTAATTATTACAAACACGTTTTTGAAAGCTTTAGAATTAAAGACGAGTTTTTGTTTAGACAAATTTTTAATTTGAAGAAAATATTACTTTTGCCAGTCATTGCAGCAGTAATTAATTGGTTTTCTTTTAAGAACTTGTTTTGTTATTAAAAGAAACTCGTTGAAAAGCTTTAAAAATCTTTAAGAAGATTTTCTTCGATAAAGCTTTATTTCATAAATTTGGAAAATGATATTAGGCAAGTTAGCTTTTTTCAATTAGCTTTAGTTAAAGTTTACAAAAGCTCTTTTGGTAGTTTTATATTAAAGTTTTTTTTCCTTTCATAATTTAATAACAATGAGTTGTTCGAAGGCATGAATGCATGAATGCATGAATAATTTTGTTGTTTTTTAATAATAATTTAAAAATTTTCTTTAATGATTTTATTACTTTTGTTTAATAATAAATATTGTGTTTTTTTTTTGTTGTTGTTTCTTGACTTAAGTAATAGTAATACGTATGTTTTGTTTTTGTTTTAAATTTTAGCTTAAAAGAATTTTAATATTATTTGTTCATTTGTTTATAAATATGTATAGTATATTAAATTTAGTTAATAAAGTTGATCAGGGGGCGGGGGGGAGTTGGGTTAGAAGGAGTTGTGTGGAAGGGGCTTGGGTTTATGGTTATGTTAAGTGTGTGTTTGTTTTAATGTTGTTTTATATATAATTAATGTGTTATAGTTCTTTATTATAATATTCTTTTTGCCTTTTTTTTAAATTTTATGTAAATTATTGCTTTCATATATAAGTTGTTTTAATATTTGTATTATTATTATTTCTTTAATTATTTTTTATTTTGTTTATAATTTTAAATGCCTAGTTATGTTTTTATGTTGTTGTTTGGTATTTATTTTTAAATTTGTTTAAAATTTATTTCGTATTTTTTCTGGGTTTTTGTACAAATTTTTTACTATTTTATTCGTTAATTCTGTTGATTTTAATTTAAATATATATTCAATCAATCTTTTAAATTGTTACTAATTGGTTTATTGCTGTTAGTTCTTGAATTTATATTAATTTTTTTGCTGTTAAATGTTGTTAATTTTGGAAAAAGGTCTCAAAGTTTTAGCTTTTCTATTTTCGTTTGTCTCTTTTTTTAAAGTTTTATTAAGTAGTTTATAGGAGTAAAAGAAAAGTTTTATTTGAATTGTTTGTTTTTGGTTTAAGTAAAGCTTTTAGTTGGTTTTTATCTTCTTCTGTTTGTTGTTATTGGTTTTGGAGTATCCTTTTTTTCTTTGGTTTGAACTTAGTAAGCTAATTGAGAGCATATAGAGTGTAAGAGAGTTAGTTAATTAGATAGAGAGAGAGAGAGAGTTAGAGAAAGTTAAATACATAGTTTAGAGTATTATAATAAAGCAACTTAAATCGTAGAATAGTTAAAGTTTTTTTTTTTTTGTTCTTTTAAGTGAAAGCTTTTTGTGTTTTTGGTAGTCATATTAATTATAGCTTTTATTTAAAATGTTTTGTTGTTATGAGTTTTTTCTTTTACTTTTTTTGTTTTGTATCTTTTGAGTATATAATTTAATTAACGCAAATTATAGTTAGAGTATAATTTTATTTGTTTTCTTTTTTAATTGTTTTTAAAGTTTAAGAATCAATTAGTTAATAAAAGCATATAATTGTATGATAAATATAAAGCTTTTGAAAAAGCTTTGGTTAAAATTGTAGTTATAGAGGTAAAATATTTGTTAGTTAGAAGAAATAGTAACAAAATTAAACAAATAATAAAAAAAAACTGAAAAGCTTTTACAGCTATAAACAAAATATTTATAAAAAAGCTTTTATTTCAAAGCTTAACAGAAAAATATTCAACAAAGTAAATAAAAAGTCAACAAAATAATAAACAAATTGAGAAAAAGTTTTAAAGAAATTAAAAGCTTTAAGAAATTGAAAAAGCTTTAAGAGTTTTAACAAGTTTTAAGACTTTTAAAATGTTATGAAGCTTTTGAAAAGCATTTAAGTTGTTGAAAATATTGTAATGTTTTAAAAATTTTAACCATTAAAGCTTTAAGCTGTAAAACCCACTTTAAAGCTTTTTTGGTTTTTTAACTTTAAACAAATGCTGTTATGGTCTTTAAAAGTCTCAAAAATTTCAAACAAATTTTAAACTCTTAAATAAATTTTAGGGTTTTAAAAAGCTTTTTGAAAGAATATATTTTTGAGTTCCTAAAAAACCTTAAATGTCCTAAATAGTTTTAATAATTTAAGCTCATAAGCTCCAAGATTTTGTTAAGCTTTTAAATGGCTTTTACAACAATTTTTTAAATATTTTATGATTTAAAGCTCCAAAATATTTTTGTTAAGCTTTTAAATGGCTTTTAACCAATTTTTGGAAAAATTTTAGGATTCTGAAAAACTTTAAGCTCTAGCAAAACTTTTATGGTTTTAAAATTTTAAGGACAAGTTTTTATATTTAAAAAAGCTAAAAAAGCTCTAAGACAATTTTTATTGTTTCAAAATTTGAAGACAAGCTTTTTCATTTAAAAATTAAAAAAAGCTTTAAAAAGCTCTTGGAAAAAAACATTTTCGTTTTAGAACTTTGACGGAAAGATTTTATACTCCTAAAAAGGTTTCCTGTTCTTTAATACTTTTTTAAAAAAAGCTTTTAAAGCTCTTTGAAATATTTTAGGATTATAAAAAGCTTTAATCTCTAACATAACTTTTATGGTTTTAAAATTTTCAATACATGCTTTTGTATTTAAAAATACCTTTAAAAAACATTAAAAGCTCTTTGAACAATTTTAGGCTTTATAAAACATTTAAGCTCTAAAAAGCTTTTACGGTTTTAGAACTTTAAAGGAAAGATTTTGCACTCCTTAAAAGGTTTCCTGTTCTTTAATTAATTTCTATATCAAACAAACTTTATATGTCTTAAATAGTTATTATTCTTTAAAGCTTTTTTATGTTTAACAAACGATTCAAACGACGTCTATTAATTATATTTATGGTAATATTTAAGGAACTTTAATTTGTAAAAAAACATGAAGCTAGAAATGTTTGTGGTTATTAATGAAATATTAACATTTTCGAAAAAAAACTTTTAAAAGCTTTCATGTTTAAAATATTAAAGGATTTAAAAAAATCTTTTAAGCACTTTAAGCTTTTAAAAAAGCATTTAGGGTCTTAAGAAGCTTTGAGGCTTTAATTTTTCAAGTTCCTAGAAAGCCTTAAGTGTCTGAAAAGGTTATGATTATGAATAAAGACTTTATGCTCTACAAAGATCTAAAAAAGCTTTTTTTTGTCTTTTTATAATTTTAGCCATAATCGTTTCAAATGAAGCTAGAAATGTTTACTTTATGGTGCCAGTTAAAAAAATTATATTTTTGACAAAAGCTTTTATAAGCTTTCAACTTTAAAATTATAGTTTTGCGGTTTGAACGACTGCAAAAAGCTTTTGAACTCTTGAAAAGTGTTAAGGCATTTAAAAGGTTCTTTAAATGCTTTAAGAAGAATAAGCTCAAAGAAGCTTTTGTGTTTTCATGAAGCTTTATGCCCTTGATAAACAATATTTAAGGCTTTTAAAAAACTGTTAAGCTGTTAAAAAGCTTTTACTGTTGAAGTTCTTGGAAGGCTTAAGATATGTATCGTAAAAATATTTCAATATCTAAAGAAGACTTTAAAAAGCTTTTATTTGTTTCTCATTAATATCTCTAAAAAGCTCGAGATAGTATAATTAAAATTTACAAATTTCATTAAACTTGCTCTAAAGAGAATATATTAAAATCTTGGGACTAAAAGCTTTTTTAGCTTTCTTATAGCTGAAGCTTTTTCAATACTTTTCTCAAATAGTTAAATATAAACCTAAATTCTGGAATAATAAATAAAAAATTAACAAAAGAAGTGAATTTACAAAAGCTTTTTAAGTTGGTGATGTTTTTTTTCGAGGGTTTTTATTAAAAATTGTCTAGTTAGTAGTTATATGTTTTATATGTACGAGTATTTTGTTAGTATTTAGTACGTAATTCATATTAAAGTCTAAAATATAGTTTTTTTGTTTTTGAATAAAGGAGTTTTACTTTATTTTCTTAGGTTTTACGTTTAAAGAATTTTATCTAAAGATTTTTCGGTTTGTTTAAATTTTTAACAACAAAAATATTTTTAGTTTTTTTTCCTTCCTTTAAATATATAATAATACAATAAAATAAAACGGAAATAATAAATGTAATAATGATAATAATAATAATAATAATAATTAATAAATAAATAACAATTTCTCTGTTAATGAGCACTTTAGCGTTGTAAATAACGCTGATTTGTTTATAATTTTTTTTCATTTTATAATTTATCTAATTTTTATTTTTTTTATTAATTTTTTTCTGGTTTTTGCTTTTTGTTGCTAAAGTACAATACATTCTTTTTGTTCTTGTTAATGATGTTTTTTTGTTCACTTATATTCATTTAATCATGGTTATGATTTCTGGTTTTTTATATATATTTTTTTGGTTTTGTTTAATTAATAAATTTTCTTAATAAACTTACTTAAAAATTATTAACAATTTCTTATATAAATGTTTTTTTTTTTTTGGGGGGGGGGGGGGGGGTTTTTCTTCTCATTATTATTCATTTGTTTTTTGTTTTTTTTTTTTTTGCTTATATATGTTTGTATATAAAGTTTTTTTTGGTTTGTTGGTTGTATGTTTTATTTAATATATATAATTTTGTTGTGGTTTTTTGGGTTGGTTTTACTTTGTCTATAACATTTTACACTGGACATGTTATTACATCATATTCAAACATTAACGAAACGGCAACAAAAACGAAATATAACAAAAACATGGTAAAACCTAAACCCTTATTCATGCGCCAACGGAAGCAGGCAATTGACATAACGACGAATATTAACATCATAAACAATATCGTTATGGAGCAGACCATGCCCACGGAGTTCACTTCCACGGGAGCGCCATTGATGAGGCCAAATAACAGCCAGGGTATGGGTAGACTGGAAATAATAAAAGTTTAAAATATTAATACCTTTATAAAGTAATTAAAAATGATGTTTGTTAAGAACAAATTTTTTAGCATTGTTTTTTAAACATATATGAAAAAATAGAAAATTTTTTTGTGGCAACATTGTTTATAAACATTGTTGCCAAGAAATGTTTGGCAACATTGTCTACAAACATTGTAGGTAAATAGAAATTTAAAAGGGGTTCAGCAACATTGTTTTTCAGCAATGTTTATAAATATATATGAAAAAAAAGAAAAAAATATCAGGAACATTGTTTATAAACATTGTTGGTAAGAAATGTTTAGAAATATGCTGTACAAATAATGTTGCTAGGAAATGTTGCAACCAAAAAGCAATTGAAAAACGGTTAGGCAGTGCTTAAAAAAGGAAACAATAAATTCTCATGTTTAACAACATTGTTTATGAAAATTATTGCCAAGAAATGTTTAGCAACATTGTTTTTAAGTAATGTTTATAAACAAATATAAAAGAAAAATAAATAAATTGTTAGCAATGTTGTTTATAAACATTGTGGCCAATAAATGTTTAGCAACATTTTTTATAAATAATGTTGAAATGCAGAAATGTTTATAGTATTTCAAAGATAATAGCAACATTGTTTATAAACATTGTTGCTAAGAAATGTTGATAAACATAAATGTATATATTGCATTAAAGGTTTTGAAAAAATTGTTTAGCAATATTGTTTATAAACATCGTGGCCAATAAATGTTCAGCAACATTGTTTACAAATAATGTTGCTAAGAAGTATTGACATACAGAAATGTTTCAAAGAATTTGAAAAATACTATAGCAACATTGTTTATAAAGATTGTTGCTAAGAAATGTTTAACAACATTGTCCCTAAGAAATGTTTTGCAATATTGTCCCTAAGAAATGCTGAAAAACAAAAATATTTTGAAAAAATTTGTTAGCAATATTGTTTATAAACTTTGTTGTCAAGAAATGTTTAGCAACATTGTTTATAAATAATGTTGTTAAGAAATTTTTGTAGTATTTCAAAGAATTTTAAAAATTCTATAGCAACATTGTTTATAAACATTGTTGCTAAGAAATGTTTAGCAACATTATTTACAAACATTGTTGCTGAAAAATGTTAATAAACAAAAATGTTTATTTTAAATTAAAGGTTTTGAAAAAATTTATAGCAACATTGTTGTCAAGAAATGTTTACTTTATAACTATAAAATCCTTAGCAACATGTTGCTAAACTTTAAGTAATATTCAAAATTCCTTAATTGTTTATAGTTTTCAACTCATAATGCTAGGTTAATTATTAACAAAATGAATTTTATTACCACAACAATGTTTCTCAACATGTTGCTAAACATTTTTAAAATTCCTAAGCACCTTAATTCCCTTAAAAATCTTTTTTTATAACCTTGTTTTTTCCTCTTCTCTCTCTCTTAGTTAAATAACAACACAACATACGATTATAATCTCTATAATTGTTGATTGCTTCATAGCTTTTTTTTTCTATTTTGTTGCATGTTAAGCCATACAACAATTGAGGTGAAGGTCGATGTCATAGCTTTACAAAACAAAAAAAAAAAAAAACTGAAAAAAAAGAACACATAAATACTACACAAAACAATAATAATAAAAAAACCTCTATTGTCTGTTTTCAAGTCTAGAAATAGTTTAAAACAAAACTACCGAAAAAAAAGAAACGTATAACACCCCTGCTTATTGTCTCTATGTCGCAATAATAAACAAATATAAATAATTTCTAAGCTTAACATAAGCCTTAACAACAAAATTTATAAATAAATAAATATAAAAAAATAACAAACAAAAATAAAGAAAAAAAATACCCAAAGTAAATGTCAACTTGAACTTACTATTATTTGCCACAAAATAACTATTATTTATCTACAGATTTTCTGTGAGAATTTTTTGAATTTCAAATTAAGAATAGAAAAAAATGAAAACCTAACATTTTTATTCATCAGATATATAAATAAATGAATGCACACAATATAAATGGGTAAATAAAGAATTGTTTATATTTGTTAAGAAAATGTGACCAGCTAGAAGGAAAAAATACAGTTTTACGTTTATGTAGCTTAGCAACATGTTGCTGAAGTTTTTGTTATTAAAATTAACCTACATTGTTCAAAAGTTTAGTTTTACTTCTCATGAAAGCAGTATTTCTTAACATCTTTATATAATCGACATTGTATAGCAACATGTGGCTGCAACATTTTTAACTTAAAACAAGTTCTTATTCAATTAGTTAGAAATTAATAATTATTGATGCCTTTATTAAAAGAAAATGTTTCTCAACATGTTGCTAACTAAAGAAATTTTAGCAACATGTTGCTAAACTATATTAAATGCTAAAAATCATTAAATTCGATCTTTTTTGTTACTAATTATATTTTTCAGCTATTTGTATTCAAAACAAGCTTAGCAACATGTTGCTGTAGTTTTTGTTAATCAAAATTTTGAAACATGTAATTGATTATCTTCAAAATAACGTTCCTCAAAATGTTTCTGCACATTTTTTTAACAAAACAGTTTCTAATTCAAATGAATATTCATTTATTGCTTTATTATTATAATGTTTATATGTAAATAATGTTTAGCAACATGTTGCTAAAATATGTCAAATACTTTGAATCATTAAATTCATACGTGTTTATTTGTAATTCTTATTTTTATTGCAATTTGCATTGAAAAATTGCTTAGCAACATGTTGCTGAAGTTTTTGTTTAAACAGTCAGTTTCTAACCATAGAAATTAATATATATTGTTTGATTTATTATACAAAATATGTTTCTCAACATGTTTATGTGTAAATAATATTTAGCAACATGTTGCTAAAATATGTTAAATTCTCCGAATCTTAAATTCATGCTTGTTTATGTCTAAATTATATTTTTCTTGCAAATTCAGCTTTAAAAAAACGTTTGCAACATGTTGTACAAAACTATGGATCCTTGTCTTCAAATCAATGTTTTTATATAAAAAAAAATATGTTAAATTCATCGAATCATTAAATTTATGCTTAATTATTTCTTAATTATATTCTTCTTGCTAATTTCACTTGAAAAAATGCTTAGCTGAAGTTTCTCAACATGTTGATAATTAAAAAATGTTTAGCAACATGTTGCTTAAATATGTTAAATTCTCCAAATTGTTAAATTCATGCTTAATTATTTCTAAACTACAGTTTTCTTGCAAATTTTACATGAAAAAATGTTTTGCAACATGTTGCTGAAGTTTTTGTTATTAAAAATTTGTCACTTCCATAAAATTTCACTTCGTTGTACAAAACTATGGATTCTTATCTTCAAATCAATGTTTTTATATACAAAAAAGTTTTGCAACATGTTGCCGAAACATTTTATTTACTTAAAACCCTAAAAATGTGTCTACTAGTGTACATTTATTTATTGAAACTCATCAAATCTTTAGCTGGTCCTCTTTTAAATCACTCACAAATCAAGTATTTATACAAAAAAACTTGCGTAATAACCTTGCCAAATGCCTTAGACTTTTAATGATGATGAAGGATTATTTTCTAAGGAGGAAACGCAACCAGATACACAGAGCCACAGCCAAGCAAAAGTAGAATAGTTGTTAACAAAATAAAAATGTATAGAGAGAGAAAAAAAAAAAAAGAAACGAAATGCAAATGCTTGAATGGAAGGTTGTAGCAACATAGTTGTTCAAATTGTTACTAGTATTTCTTTTTATTTATTTTTTGTTTGTTTTTTTTTTTTTTTTTTATGCCTTCTCTAAATAATGAATGATGATGATGTATAAATACAAGTGTATTTGTATAAGTAAACAGGCACATGCATGCACATCATAGATAGCAAGAGGAGACATGTACAAGATTGTTACAAGTGGAAGTAGGCTGAGTGATAATTAGTTTCATGATTTGTTTGTGAATTTTCTTTTTGTTAACTTAAGATGCAAAAACTGCTACTACTACCACCACCACCACTCATTTATATGAACAACAACAATAACAAAAACAACATCATGTTTTTAAGTATGTGCGTGTACAATTACAAGTTAAACAATGCGTATTGCCTACTTTAAGGGGTTGACAGAAAAATATATAACATAGCTGTGTTTCTTTTTAGTTTTTCATTGTATTTTTTTATATGTAACCAGTGAGTGAGTGGTTGGTATGTTTTAAATAACTTAAGGCAAAATATTTTTTTGTTTTTACAATTTTTATGCAAAAAGTATGAATGTCATCTTTATCAGAGTGTGTTGTTTGTTTAAATTGCTGTAGAATATGTAGAGGAAAATGTAGCTGCTGGTTTTAATTTTTATATATTTTCTTTAAATTTCAACACATGTTGGTACTTTAGTTAAAGCTTTTACAAATTGCTATTATTTTTTCATTTGTTTAAAATAACATTATATTTTTTCATAGAAAATTTATGTTACTAAAGATTTTAAAGGTTAAATATGAATTTAATCTCTTATATAATGTTTCTCTGGATATGGAGAACTAAAAAATGTTTACAAACATGTTGCAGGAGAATTTTATTTACTAAGAATCGTTAAATTGGTTCTTAGCAACATGTTGCTAAAGTGTATAATACTGTGTATTACTATTAAAATTTGTTTAAATTTAACGCTTTTATTCGTGAGGCTGGGTTTTTATTATCAAAATTTTCCTATCTAAGAAATATTAATCAACATGTTGCTGAACATTTTTCTATGATAAAAATCGTTAAATTTGTTCCTCAAATTGTCCTGCAACATGTTTAGAAACATGTTGCATTAAGCATATCAGTAAACAATTTATTTATTGAGAATCGTATAATTTGTTCTTAGCAACATGTTGCTAAAATTTTTAATGATATGAACTACTATTAAAATTTATTTTTTTTAACTCTTTTAATCATGAAGCTGGGTTTTTATTACCCAAATGTTGCTATTTAAGAAAGATTAATCAACATGTTGCTGAACATTTTGATATAATAAAAACTTGTTCCTAAATGATTTCCGTATACATTTACCCGCCATTTAGAATCTAAATAATTCTTAGCAACATGTTGCTAAAGAAAACATTTTTCCAAAATTTGTACAATTTTAAACAACAAAACTGTTTCTTATTAGAAATTTATATTTATTGCTAGCTTATGATTAGAAAAGTTTTTCAACATTTTCCCAAAATATGTAAAATTTTATAAATCTTCGAATTCATGCTTGTTTGTTTTTAACTTTTTATTTCTCTTGCGATATCTATGTTGTTGAAGTTTTTGTTATTCAAAATTTTTCATATTTATCAAAATTTTACTATATCGAACGAAAGTGTAGTTTCTTATCAAAGAACATTGTTTAACAACATGTTGCCGCAACATTTTCTAAACAAAATAATTTTTTATTTAAATAGTTAAGTGTTAATAATCATATATGTGTATAGAATTATAGAATGTTTAACAACATGTTGCTGCAACATTTTCTAAACAAAACTACTTTTTATTCAAATAGTTAGAAGCTAATAATTATGGCTAATTTTATTATTAGATAATGTTATAGAATTATAGAATGTTTAGCGACATGTTGCTAAAATATGTTTAATACGCTGAATCATTAAATTCAACCTGGTTTGTTTCTAATTTATATTTTAGTAAACCAAATTATTAGCAACATGTTGCTCAAGATTTCGTTATTAAAATTTTACATTTTACAAAAAAATAGTTTTTTATCTTCAAAATGTTTCTCAACATGTTGCTATTTAAACAAGGTTTATCAACATGTTGCTGCAACAATTCAAACAGTTAGAAATTAATGATTATTTCTACCTTTTTTTAGAACATGTTTCTCAACATGTTGATAAGTAACAAGGGTTTAGCAACATGTTGCTGCTATATAAACAATGTTACTGCAACATTTTTTAAACAAAACTGCTTCTTATTCAAATAGTTAGATTTATTCCTACCTTTTTGATTAGATAATGTTTCTCAACATGTTAAAATATGTTAAATGCTGTGAACCATTAAATTTGTGTAATTGCTTGTTTCCAGTTCAATTTCTTCTTAAAATTTTTGTTAAAAAAATCATTAGCAACATGTTACTGAAATTTTTGTTATTTAAATTTGACTATAAAACTGAAATTTCGTGTATTTAAAATAATATTTATCAATATATTGCTGTATAAAAAATGCTGCTAAAATTTTTGAACAAAACTGTATCTTATCCAAATTGTAAAAATTAGCAACTATTTCTAGTTTTATTAATCGAAATTGTTTCTCATTATGTTGATAACAAAATAATGTTTAGCAGTATGTTAAGAAAATATGTTAAATGATTATAATCATTCAAGTTGAGCTTGTTTTGTTTCTAATTCATGTTTTTCAAGCAATTTGTATTGAGAAAATTCTTAGCAACATGTTGCTGAAATTTTTGTTATTCTATTTAATTATTAATTTGTATGAAATTTTACTACATTGTACTAAAGTGTTGTTTTTAATGTATGTTTTTCTTGCTATTTTTATTCAAAAAATGTATAGCAACATGTTGCTGAAGTTCAAAATGTAAATTTTTTAATAAATTTTACCACACTATAGGGAAGTATTGCTTCTCAACATTGATGTATATAAAAAATGTTTAGAAACATGTTGCTCAAACAATTCATTTACTCAAAATCGTTAAATTTCTTCGTGATTTGTTTCTCAATTATTTTTTTTAGCAAGATTTAATTAGTTCCTTTAAAGTAATACCATCACAAACATTTGTCATTTCGCAGTCACAATGTTGCTACAAAAATTGTAAAAAAATTAAATTTTACTAAAAATTATTTTGCTAACATTTAATAATAATTCAAAATGTTGAAGCTTGCTTTTTGAAGTTAAAAACTACCAAAAAATTCTTTGAGAAGATAATTTTAAATGAAATTTTTAAAATGTTGCAGCAACATGTTGCGGAAATTTTTAGGTTTTTATTTTTATATAAACGACTTATGGGTCGATTACGGATGGCAACCGAACTTCAGTTGCGTTGTCAGTTGCCTAAATGGTATTACAGATGTCAACTGGCAGCTATCATTTCTGTTGCCAAATTGTCAATTTCCCTCTGGCAACGCAACTGAAGTTCGGTTGGCATCCATAACCGACCCATTAATATTTATGGATTTTTCTTAAAACAGGCTTTAATTTAAAGTCGAAATAGTGTGTGAAAATGTTGAGCAACATGTTGCACAATATTATATTGACCTGCTTTACTTGTAAGTTTAATGATTGGTTGTAGAAAATATTCAAAAATGATCTAAATGATTCTGGGGGTTTATCAACATGTTGCCAAGGTATGACTGGAAATTCTTAGCAATATGTGGCACAACTTTTTTAGGAAATTTATTAACATTATCTAATAATGAGCTAAACTATACGACAACATGTTGCACAACATTTTGTGGGGTTTATCAACATGTTGTTGGCTAAAGCTTTAAGGCTAAAGCTGTATAAAAAGTGTGTCTTATAACTGAACTCAATAAAATATTGCTTGCAAACATTTTGCAACATGTTGCAAAGATTCCATTTATGAAAAGAATCTTTCAATTCATCTTTTACTAATAACTTTTTCCAATCAATTCTTCTTAATATAACAATTTGTCTATTTTTTTTTTAACAACTCCAAGTAAAGCAAAGTTTTTTGCAACCAAATCACCATATCATTTAATAGTTAGAGAGTTAGATAAAAGTTTTTTTTTTATACTTTCACATGAATATTCCCCTTAAATGCAGAATTTATTAAGGAAACAATACGTAAAGTATTACAAAAGTTTATGTAAAGCCATCATGGAAAAGAGAACGACACACACAGCAGATTAGAAAAGTTTTGCGTTGAAAATATGGTAAAGAAAGGAAATGAAAACCACAGCTGTTTTTCCTGACTGAAAGGGGGATGAGAAGTAAGCAGGTTGTGGAATTCAAATAAGGTTTTTTTACAAAACCAAAAAAATAAAAATACCTGGCAGATAATCTTGGTTTTTTAAGCAACTTTTTTTCTTAATAAAATGATGAGACATTTTCTAATATTAAAAGTTATTTGGAAAGCAAATAACAAAAACAAAAAAGTTGGTGAAAAACAAGGAATTTGACAAAATATTTTTCAAAATGTTTTTAAACATTTAACTAATGTTAAGAAAATTAAAGCTTAACAGCTTTTAAAATAAACTAAACTGTTACTTTTATTACTTTAAATTTCACATATCATGGCCTACTTTTAGGCTTTTTATTTAAACATTTAAATTAGCCTATTTAAAGGAGTTCTTTTACTTATTTTGCCATTATATTTTAAAATTTATTAAATTTTCTTCCCTCTAAACAAAAATAAATTCATATCACGTTTTATTTAGCATTTAACAAAAAAAATAAAAAACGTGTGAAGTTGAGTTGAAAAAAATCTATGCCATTTCCTTTGAAAAGAAAATAGAAAAAAAACCGTTCAAAAGCCATTAAAATGTCATTAACCGTTTAAAATGTATTTTCAATAACTGTGTAAATTACCTTGGAAAAGGGTAATCAAAGCCACATTTATTACTTTACAACATTTGGCAACGAAATGTTGCATTCATGCATTTATACAATAGTAATAATCATAACCAACTTTAAAGGTGATTAAGTTTTTTTATTTTTCTGTTAAAAACAATTTTCAGTTCTGAAAAAAAAAAACACATTTGCATATAAGTAAGTATTTCTGCAGTAACAAGATGTTGAGGCATTAATATGGTATTTTATTTAAATAAATTAAGGGATTTTTTATTTTATTTTACAGATTTAACTTGCAACAAGCTTAACAAAGTGGAATGAGATTTTTTTTTATTTGTTTTTATTGATTTAAACAATAATTGTGGTGTTTAAAACACATTGTAGGATTAACAGGATTTCAATTAAAATGAACAGCTTCATTAAACCAGCTATAAATAATTTTAAACGATTTTATGTATTAATTAGCAGGGACATTAACCCTGATAAAAGAATAATAATGTTAAAATATATTAAATGAATTTTGGAAAACAACATAATAAAAACATATAGCAACATGTTGCATCAATAATTCTAGCACTAAAGCAACATTTGTAAGATTCTTTAGCAACATGTGTGTGAAACAAAGATTTGATTAAATGCAAGTAAAACAGATAGGAACATGTTGCATGAATAATACTAGGATTACAGCAACATTTATAAAATCCTTTAGCAACATGAGTCTGAAACAAAGTTTCAACTATATAAGAGAAAAGATAGTAACATGTATTTGAGACAAAGATTCAGCTATATGAACCCAAAGATTTATTTCAATTTCAGCAACATTTTGATAGAACAATTTCATGATTATAGCAACATTTATTAGCTACAGACCAACATGTTTCTGAAACAATCATTTGATTACATGGCAGACAACAATTGTTTGAATTAAAGTTCTAGCAACATGTGTTTGAAACAAAGATTCAGCTATATCAAAGCAAAGATTTATTTAGATATCAGCAACATGTTGCTAAAGCAATTTCATAATTTCAGCTAAATTTACTAGATACAGAGCAACATGTTTCTGAAACATTCGCGATTTGTCTACATGGTAGAAAAGATTTGTTTGAATTTTAGTTCCAGCAACATGTGTCTGAAACAAAGATTCAGCTATATGAAACCAAAGATTTATTTAAATTTCAGCAACATGTTGATATAACAATTTCATGATAATAGCAACATTTACTAGCTAAAGAGCAACATGTTTCTGAAACATTCGTGATTCGTTTTTATGGAAAACAAGATTTGTTTGATATTAATACCTACCAATATGTATCTGAAACTAAGTTTCAACTATATACGAGAAAAGATTTATTGAAATCTCAGCAACATGTTGATACAACGTAATTTCATGATTATAGCAACATTTAGATACTTAGCAAGGAAAGAAAAGATTTGAATTTAAACCCTAGCAACATGTGCCTGAAACAAAGATTAAGTTATGTGGAAGCAAAGATTTACTTAGATATCAGCAACATGTTGCTATAATAATATCATGGTTATACTAATATTTACTAGCTACAGAGGAACAATGTGTTAACTGCATGAAAAAAAAGATGTGTTAGAATTTAAACCAATTTAAAACATAATAACAGGTTCAAATTATCCTAAAAATGTATATGTTTCGCTATATTCCATTGTTTTATTTTTAAAAAATTAAAACATGATTTGCAACATTATCTACATTATATTAGGGTGTGTGACTTAAAAATACGGGCTTTACAATAGATGGCGTATCTTCTCTTTAATTTTGCTTTTTTGTAACAAAAATTATAGAAAACAGTTGACAAAGTTTTGTTTCACTTAATTTCATTTGGTTTCTGCTTTAATTAAAGCCATTTAATAAGTGTTTCACTTAATTCCACTTCGTTCCAGCTTCAATTCATTTCGTTCCTTGCCTATTTTTCAAATAAAATTACTGTAAACTAAGTTTTTGGTATAAAACATTAAAATCAAAGTAAAAAATTTTATGTTTCACAAAATTCCATTTCGTTCCAAATTTAAATAAAGCCATTTTTAACTAGTTTTCTTAAGATTTTATACTTTATTAATTATTGGTTAGGATTTTCTACTTATTTTTGAATATTTCAGCTAATTTAAATAGTGTTTCACTAAAATCCATTTAGTTCCTTCATGAATTTTATTTTTAATTTCTCTTTAAATTGGATTTTTATAACAAATCCATTAAAATATTAGTGTTTCACTTAATTCCATTTTGTTCCAACTTCAATTAAAGCCATACCTAAAGTGTTTCTTTAAATTCCATTTCGTTCCTTGCCTATTTTCTCCATAAAATTACCGTAAACTAAGTTTTTAGTATAAAAGATTAAAATTAAAGTAAAAAATTTTATGTTTCACAAAATTCCATTTCGTTCCAAATTTAAATAAAGCCATTTTTAACTAGTTTTCTTAAGATTTTATATTTGGTTAATTATTTTTTAGGATTTTCTACTCTTTTTTTGATTTCTAAGCTAATTTGAATAGTGTTTCACAAGATTCCATTTCGTTCCTTCACGAATTTTATTTTTACATTCTCTTTAAATTGGATTTTTATAACAAATGTTATAGAAAACGCTAAAATTTTAGTGTTTCACTTATTAAATTGCGTTCCAGCTTCAATTGTAGCCATACATCTAGTGTTTCATTAAATTCCATTTCGTTCCTGGCATATTTTCTCAATCAAGTTACTTTAATTCAAGTTTTTGATATAAAACATTCAAATCATAGTAAAAAATTGTATGTTTCACAAAATTCCATTTCGTTCCAAATTTAAATATGGCCATTTTTAACCATATTTCTTAAGATATAATAAATTGTTAATTATTTGATAGGATTTTCTACTTATTTTTTGATTTTTCAGCTAATTTAAATAGTGTTTCACTAGATTCCATTTCGTTCCTTGATTAATTTTATTTTAACATTCTCTTTAAATTGGATTTTTATTAAAAAAGTTATAGAAAACGTTAAAATATTATTGATTCACTTAATTCCATTTCGTTCCAGCTTCAATTGAAGCCATACATCAAGTGTTGCATTAAATTCCATTTCGTTCCTGGCCTATTTTCTCAATAAAAATTATTTTAATGTAAGTTTTTGATATAAAACATTCAAATCATAGTAAAAAATTTTATGTTTCACAAAATTCCATTTCGTTCCAAATATAAATATAGCCATTTTTAACAATTTTTCTTAAGATCTAATAAATTGTTAATTATTTGCTAGGATTTTCTACTTATTTTTTTAATTTTTCAGCTAATTTAAATAGTGTTTCACTAGATTCCATTTCGTTCCTTCATTAATTTTATTTTTACATCCTCTTCAAATTGAAGTTTAATAGCAAACGTTATAGAAAACATTAAAATATTAGTGTTTCACTTAATTCCATTCCGTTCCAGCTTCAATTGAATGCATACATTAAGTGTTTCATTAAATTCCATTTCGTTCCGGGCCTATTTTCTCAATCAAAATTATTTTAATGTAAGTTTTTGATATAAAACATTCAAATCATAGTAAAAAATTGTATGTTTCACAAAATTCCATTTCGTTCCAAATTTAAATAAAACCATTTCGAACCAGTTTTCTTATGATTTTATAGTTTGTTAATTATTTATTAGGATTTTCTACTTATTTTTTGATTTTTAACCGAATTTAAATAGTGTTTCACTTGATTCCATTTCGTTCATTCACGAATTTTTTTTTTAAATTTCTCTTTAAATTGGATTTTTATAACAAATGTTATAGAAAACGTTAAAATATTAGTGTTACACTTAATTCCATTTGGTTTCTGCTTTAATTAAAGCCATTTAGTTAGTGTTTCACTTGATTCCATTTCGTTCCTGTGCTAATTTTTTTTATAAAATCTACTTTGAGTTGGAATTTTTATTAAAAATATTGAATTTAACCTGTTTAAGGGCCATTATTACAACTTACCTTTATGTTCGTAAAAGTTAACTTTAAAGCTACCTTTTTCTATTACTTAAAGTTACCTTTTACTATTACGAACAAAAGGGCAAGTTGTAATAATGGCCTTAAATGTGATTAATATTGAACTATTTTTTAATTATTTAAAAATTCTAAATAATTTGTTGTGTTTTTCTTAATATTTTTTAAACACTTTTCCTAACTTAAGTGGCTTAGAATAAATATTTTCATAAATTTCTTTGATCCTTAAAAAAAAAAAACAAAAACTATTTTTGGCTCTTCCACTTCAGTGAACATAATCATCTATAGGAATATTGATGAGTTTCCTTTTAAAAATTGTCAAAACTTCTGGAAATTTAAATGAATTTGAAGGAAAGTTTTTAACGATATAAATCCTCAACATAAATTAAAATTTAATAGGGTTTTAAGTTATTTATTCTAAATTAATGAATTTAGAATGTTTTACTGGATCCCATAACATTCCTGGTAGATTTTTCAATTTAAAAACAGTTTAGTGGCAATTTTTGATTAAAAACATGAAAATATATTTGAAAAAGCTGTATATTTCATCTAATTTCAAAAAAGAGAGCCAGTTTTTTATATAAAATCTGTTCTAAGTTATAGTTTGAATACGAACTATTTAAGCTGTTTGAAAAACAATATTGTTTCACTTGATTCCATTTTGTTCCTAGCTAAATAGAGGTGGTATTTATTTAGATTTTGTGCCAATTTCTGTAATTTCTTGAAAGTTTTAGAGACATATGTTTAGTGTTTCACTAGATTCCATATTGTTCCTGCTTGTTTCTTTTAGATTTTTAGTTACAAAACTTAAAACATTAGTATGCTTCATTTAATTCCATTTCGTTCTAGTTTTATTTTGAACTTTTCTAAGCCAGTTTTTAAAGAGTTTTTATTTGTGAAATAACTTACCCCACGGTAACATCAAAGATATTACTACCCACAGAACTGGAAACAGCCATATCACCAAAACCTTTACGCGCCACAATAACCGAAGTTATCAGATCTGGTATAGAAGTACCGGCCGCCAAAAAGGTTAAACCCATAACCTAAATGAAACAAACATTTCATATTATAAAGTTTTAAAGAGTTATTTTCTTTTTTCCTTTAAACTTACCTCGGGTGGTATACGAGCAGTATCACCGGCCACATTGGCCCACCATACCATCAGATATGAAAAGGCTGCTATCCAAACAATGGAGCCAATAAACGTTACGGGGAATAGTTTTTTACCTTTGGGTGTTCGAGTATCCGGCAAAGTCAACCACATGGGTATTAAGAGTGGAGCCACCAAAATATAAGTTAAACGTTTACGGGCAGTATCGGGCCAGGCCATGCTTAAGGGCTCTGGTTCATCTACGATTTCTTGAGTCTGCTAATTAACATGTTTTCATTTTTTAAATAATAGAAAAAATAGAGAAATGTTAGTAAATATGAAATGAGAAGTTAAAGTTAAAAGTTTTAGTATATTTTAAAGGATTTTTAGGAATAAAATTTTTAAATTTTTTACAAAAGGGAGTTTTTTTTTGTTTGTTTTAGTTGTATTGTTCCAAAAATTTATACATAACTTTAAATAGTTTTTTGTTTGTATAGAGTTAATCAATAGTAAATAGTTTATAAGTAAATTGTATAATATAATTGTTGTTTTTTTTATTAATTTATTAATAAATATGGTTAATATTTAATGTAAGGTGACTATGAATTTAAAAGAAATTTAATTAAGTTTTTTTTTTTTAGTGCATTTAAAAAAAAATGTTAAAACTAAATATTATATTGATTAATTGAAAAAAGAAACTTAAAATTTTATAAATTTTTTGGAAATAAAATTAAATTTTTTTAACAAAAATGAGTTAAAAACTAAAATTAATTCATTTTTCTTTGTAAACAAAAAAAAAAAAAAAAAAAAATCCTAAAGCCTATTTACAGGCGTTTAAAAAATAAATATTCTAAAATATATTTAAACAAAAAACAAACAATAATTGTATAAAATTTTAAAATTAAGGCTTTTTTACAAATATTTTAAAACATTCCTTATTTGTTATTGTTTAAAAATTCCAAAGAAACATGCTTTAGTTAAATATTTTATAGTAATATTCACTGAATTTGAAACATAATTTTATATATATTGCTTTAGTTTTAAATCAATTTATCAAATTATCTTTTAATAGATTTTCTTTATAGCCTTAAAAGCTTTTAACACTTTAGTTTTCCATGTGTGCTATAATTAAAAACTGCTTTTAACTATTTTCCTCCTGCTGTGCTTGTCTTGCTTTGAAAACAAAAACTATTTTTGACTCTTCTACTTCAGTGAACATCATCATCTATAATTCTTTATAATTTGTAATAATTCTGTTTTAAATTTACGTTAATTTCTTAAATGTTTCATTAGATTCCATTTCGTTCCACCATGAATTTTATATAAATTACTTTTGTAAACCAAGTTTTTACTATTAGAAGTAAAGAATACTTTTAAAAAAATAATGTTTCATCAAGTTCCATTTCGTTCCAACTTTTATATAAAGCATTTGCTGCGAATTTTGCCTTAATTTTCATTAATAACCGAAAATGTTTCACTTGATTCCATTTCGTTCCTTGTAGAATTATTTTTCTAAATTCAATGTTGACATAGTTTTTTAAAACAAAAAATTAAAGAAAACATGATTATGTCAATGTTTCACTAAATTCCATTTCGTTCCAGTTATATAAGAGCTGCTTTAAACCAGTTTTTTAACCCAAAATATTATCTAAATAATGATTTGAGTCATTTGGCTTAATTTTAATAAATAACATTATATGTTTCACATGATACCATTTCGTTCCAGCAGGAATTAAATAAACAAATTAAAGAAACATGATAATATTAATGTTTCACCAGATTTCATTTCATCACTTGATTCCATTTTGTTCCTTTACATAAAATCAACACAAATTGGTAAATTTTCTCACAGAATTTATTCTTTGTTCTGGTTTTCAATAAATTGTTAAGATTTTGGCTTAATTTTAACAGAGCATTGTAAGTGTTTCACTTGATTCCATTTCGTTTCATGCTGAATTTGTTATAAAAATGTATCTTAAACAATGTTTTTTATTCAACCAGTCAGACGGACGGATGGACGGACAGACATCGTTTAATCATTTACTTTAAGGTGGGTGGTGTAGAATATAATAATTAAAGGTATTAATGTTTCACCTGATTCCATTTCATTTCTCTTTTATTTAGAGGATTTTTAACCAAGATTTGATAGTATCATTAACATTTTCATTATATGTCATGGTCTGCTATAACTTATAAAAAGTTTAAACATAATTTTAGCCGAGTTCATATGGTGTTCCACCTGATTCCACATCGTTTCTTGATAGATTTTATATAAGAAATCAATTCAAATTGGTTTTTTACTGTCAAACATTAAAGGAAACATAATAAAAAAATTATTGTTTCAACAGATTCCATTTTGTTCCTTGGCTTTTTAACCATATTTTTGGGTAGTTTTTTGAATTATATTCCATGGTTTTCTATAATTTCTTAAGGCTTTTGGCTTACTTTTAAGTAAGTAAAGTAAGTGTTTCACTAGATTCCATTGTGTTCCCAGTAGCATTTCTATATTTAGATCACCACTAACTAGGTTTTTATACAAAAAAAAAAAAAAATCAAATAGATCATATGAACATAAGTGTTTTTTTTAATTTTAACTATATATTGCAAGTGTTTCTCCTGATTCCATTTCGTTCCTATTTTATTTACAGGCTTTTTTTATCTCTTTTCTATAGTTTATATTTGTTACATTATTATACATGAGTTTCTGTAACTTTTTAGGCGCCTTTCAACCCATATTAAGGAGTGTTTCACAAGATTCCATTTCGTTCCATATGACTTTTGTACAAAAAATATTTTTTAACTACATTTCGCTTTCAGTAATTAAATTCTACTTGAAAATTGTAATGTTTCATATCAAAAAATTAGTGTTTCACCTAGTTCCATTTCGTTCCTGCTATAACTAAAAACACTTGAGGCTAATTTTGCAAGTTCTCTTTAATGTTGATTTATTACAAATATGTTTATGTAATTGTTAGATACCTTTATAACCATTTTAAGGAGTGTTCCATTAGTTTCCATTTCGATCCAGCTTTATTTAAAGACATTTAATGAGAGTTTTAAAAGTTTTTATGTTGCTAAATTATTATGCATGAGTTTATGTATTTTTTAAGAATGTTTTACACCATTTTAAATGAGTGTTCCACCAGATTCCATTTCGTCCCTTGATAACTTTTGTACTCAAAATACTTTTTAACTTGATTTAACTTTCGTTAATTAAATTGTACTTGAAAACTGTATTATTTAATATCAAAAAATTAGTGTTTCACCTAATTCCAATTCGTTCCTGCTTTAATTAGAGACACTTGAAGCTAAATTTTCAAGTTTTTGTTATTGTTTAATTTTTATAAAAGAGTTTATGTAATTGTTAGAGACTTTTAAGCCTATTTTAAGGAGTGTT
Organism: Calliphora vomitoria; assembly: GCA_942486065.2. Classification (NCBI taxonomy): domain Eukaryota; kingdom Metazoa; phylum Arthropoda; class Insecta; order Diptera; family Calliphoridae; genus Calliphora; species Calliphora vomitoria. The sequence continues at coordinate 11,659,387 of OW818030.2, read as the reverse complement.
CCACTAGTTTCCATTTCGTTCCAGTTTCATTTAAAGTCATTTGATGCGAGTTTTAAAAGTTTTTATAGTGCTAAATTATTATATATAAGTTCATGTAATTTATAAGGATGTTTTACTCCATTTTAATGAGTGTTTCACGAGATTCCATTTCGTTCCTTGATAATTTTTGTATTCAAAATCCATTTTAACTAGATTTAACATTCAGTTATTAAATTTTACTAGAAAACTGTATTGTTTAATATAAAAAAATTAGTGTTTCACGTAATTCCATTTCGTTCCTTGATGATTTTTGTACACAAAATCCTTTTGAATTAAAATGTTCTAGTGTTTGTAATATTTTTATAATGAGGTAATAAGTTGTTTATCATTTCAAGGTTAAACATAAAGTGTTTCACTTGTTTCCATAACGTTCCTGTATAATTTTGACTGATTTGTAGTGGATTTGTAAAATTTTCATAGCTTTTAATGTTTTTCAGTATGTTTCTGTGTTAATTTTCTTTATTTTAATGGTATATTGTTAGTGTTTCACTAGATTCCATTTCGTTCCTTATTGTATTTATTGTTACAAACAAGTTGCTAATAGTTTTTTTTTATTGTGTGCTTTAAATAACATGAAAACCAATATGTTTCTGTGGATTCCATTTCGTTCCTACTTGAAATTCTTATAAAAACTACTTAAATTCAGGTTTTTTTATGCAAAAATTCAATGTTCCATTGAATTCCATTTTGTTCCTTTGGGATTTCCTGCCGCTTTTAAAGTAGTTTTTAAGCTTTCATTTACTTTTTTTTTGTTTTTTATACTGTTCTTTAAATTTCAATTGATTTCCTGCCATTTTTTTGATGATTGTTTTATTTTTATTTTGCTGATTTCTATAAAATATTGAAAAAGTGTTGATTTTACTTGATTTCTTACAAATCCATTTCCTTTATTAATATTTGTTTTTCTGTATTATAAACATGTGTTTTCATATTTATTTCTATTTTTTTCTTCTTCCAAATATTACCTTGACAAAGACTTTAGCATAATTTCTGTTGTTGTTGTTGTTGTGGTTGTTTCACTTATTCCACTTGAATAATTTCTACCATGTCATGTTATTTATTTCTATTTGTAGCATTTGTGTAAGAATAGGAGAAACAAAAAAATTAAACGAAAAAATCAATATTTGATTACATTTTCCACTAATTCCACAACACAATACAATTGCAAATGTACTTGTAAAATATTTAAACAACAATTGTTCATGTACTATGATGTGTCTGTCCGTACGTCCGTCCATCCGTCCGTCTCTCAGTATGTCTGTCTGTCTTTCTGTATAAAACATACGAGCACAATAAATTTTAAAGCCTTTTCTAATCCGCTTATGGTTTTGGCCAACAATATTTCTACATGTTTTATTGTTATTGTCGTTTTTGTTTTTGTTGTTGTAGTTATTTTCAACAACATGTGTAAACTCTGTACCTCGCTCAAGAGTTACATATTTATGACAAATTTTCACACATACACTGCCATATACATACATAGATACTAACATACATACATTGTATGAGAGCCAGTGACAATGACAACGTCATTGATGATTATAATTTTCATTACCATTATCATCAGCAGTAGTAGTAGTAGTGGTAGTAGGAGCTGTAGCAACAACAATCTGTTATTATAATAATCATCATCATCATTATAAGCGTCATCATTAAATACACTTACTTAAAGGGGGATTTAAAATATTTAAATCTCTTTCTATCACTCTCGCTCTTTGTCTCTTTAAATGTCATAAACATATGGCTTTTGTGCTACATACTACTGTGCCACTACATAAGCCACAAGGATATGAATCCTTGGCTGCTGATGATGCCCCTGTTTAAGTAGTTGTTGCTGCTATACTTCATATTAAAAATTACATTTTATATTTTGCATAATTTATCAAGCACTCGAGAGAGAGCTCAGCTATCCAGGCTAAACCGAGGAGGGCAGCAGTGAATGAGAATGAATAAATGTTGTTTATATCAGCTTGGGATTTATCATGAATTGTTATTGTGCTGCGATACACTTGACTGCTTGCTATACATATGATGATGGGTAGAAGCATGTATCCTTTCTTAGCTGAATATCTTGTAAATTATTTTTTACAGCTTTTTTTTTTTTTGGCATTAAATAATTGAAGGATAAAGACATGAAAAAAAGGATATAATGGCTTTTTAAACTGCTTTTAAAAACCAATAACAGTGTTAAAAGGTCATTTCTTAATTTTGAAAAAGTGTTTCACTTGATTCCATTTTGTTCCAAGTAGAATTTTTTATATGTTAACGGCTTTAGTCAAGATTTTGTTGTTAACCCCCATTAACACCAAGGCTGTTTATGTGTTAACTAATAGTTATACTGACGGTTAATATTATTTTTGTATGAAAACTGTCAGTATAACTATTAGTTAACATATAACCAGACTTTGTGTTAATGGGGGGAAAAGGCCAAGCAAGTGTAAAAATTTTAATGTTTCATTCAATCCCATTTCGTTTTATTCGATTTAGATTCAATTGCTGGGCTTTTGCTATCACTTAAAGCATTTTCATGATTTTCTTTATTTTAATGGTACAAAGAGAGTGTTTCACTTACTTCCATTACGTTCCAAGTTCAATTTTTAATATGAAATCTGTTTTAATAAGAATGTTGTATCGAAAATTCATAGTAAAGGGGGAAATTATTAATGTTTCATCAAATTCCATTTCATTCCACTAGAATTTAAAGGCACTTTGTTCTTTATTTTTGTGGTTTTAAGATACTGTTTTAATTGTTTTCATTTCGTTCCAAGTTGAATTTTTAATATGAATTCACTTTTAATAAAAAAGTAGTGTCCAAAATTCATAGCAAATGTAATAATATAAATGTTTCACCAAATTCCATTTCGTTCCAGTTGCATTTATAGGCTTTTTATAGAGTTGTTAAGTCATTTTAAGTAATTCTGATGACTCTACTTGATTCCATTTCATTCCAAATTAAATTTTTTATATCTAAACTTCTTCAATCAGGGTTTTGTAGCAAAAAGTTGAAGATACATATGAAAATGTCAATGATTCTCCATAATCTTTTTCATTTTAACTTTATTAAGACACAATTTTTGCATTTCATATCATTTTCCATGAAATGCTCCTTCAATTTAATGGTATAAAGCAAGCGTTTCACTAGATTCCATTTCGTTCCAAGTTGAATTTTTAATATGTAATGACTTTTAATAGGAATGTTGAGTAAAAAATTCAAAGTAAATGTGATAATATAAATGTTTCACTAAATTCCACTTCGTTCCTGTTCTATTTATAGGCTTTTTATAGGGTTCTTATGTAGTTTTAAGTAATTCTGATGACTCCACATGATTCATTGCATTTCAAATTTTATTTTACTATGTAAAAATCTTCAATCAGAGATCTGTAGGAAAAATTTAAGGTACATGCGAAAATGTCAATGATTCCCCATAATCTTTTTCATTTTAACTGTATTAAGACACTGTTTTTGATTATATTCTATAGCTTAAAGCTTTTCATATCATTTTCCATGAAAAATTCCTTCAATTTAACGGTACACAGCAAGTGTTTCACAAGATTCCATTTCGTTCCAAGTTGAATTTTTAATATGAAATCACTTATAAGAAGAATTTTGACTACAAAATTCAAAGTAAATGTGATAATATTAATGTTTCACCAAATTCCGTTTCGTTCCAAGTTGAATTTAGAGACTCATTTATGTCATTCTCCATGAAATATTCCTTAAATTTAATGGTACACTGCAAGTGTTTCACTTGATTCCATTTCGTTTCAAGTCTGGTTTTTATAAACAAATGATCTTAATCAGCATTTTTAATAAAAAAAAACCAAACCAAATAAAAAAAAATTTAATGTTTCACCAAATTCCATGTCATTCCTAATATCATGCGTCGTTCTTTAATAAAATTTTCCATGAAATATTCCTTAAATTTAATGGTACGTAGCAAGTGTTTCACTTGATTCCATTTCGTTCCAAGTCTGATTTTTATATAAAAATTATTTTAATGAGGGTTTTCAATAAAAAAGTGGAAGTTCCTCTTGTATTTAGAGGCTCTTTAAGTAAGTTTAAGAAGTTCTTATCTATTTTTAAGCAACTCTGATGATTTTTTATTTTTACGATTTTCAGCAAGTGTTTCACCTGATTCCACTTCGTTCCAAATATAATTTTTTGATATGTAAAGGACTTTAATCAGGGTTTTGTTGCCGAAACTCAAAGTAAATTTAAACATTTTAATGTTTCACCATTTTGTTTCTCTTGCTTTTAGGCAAGTTCATGAGGTTCTTATGTGGTTTGAAAAGGTTATAATGATTTGCCAAGACAAGATATTTCTTAATTTACGATATTCAGTAAGTCTTTCTATAACTACATTCCCTTCCAATGCTATTTAGAGCCATTGTGGCCAGGTTTTGCATTATAAAAACAATTTTAGGTCTGTTTCTTTCCTTTAAGTTAAATTTATTTTTAAATTTTTCAGTGTTTCACTCTATTCCATTTTGTTCCTGGTTGGTTTTTAGGTTTAAAATCGCCTTCAATTAGCTAAATCATTTAAAATTCGAATTAAAATCTCCGTGTTTCACTAAATTCCATTTCGTTCCTGCTTTATTTAAAGCCACTATAAGCAATTTTTTGAAGTTTCTGTAGCTTTTAAATGATTTTAAAGGCTTTGCAATGATGATTTTCCTAATTTATATAGTGTACGAAGAGTGTTTCACTTAATTCCACTTCGTTCCTTACATTTCATTCCTTCTTAGAACTACATTTAAAGCTTTTTTTTAATCATTTATCATTTATTTTAACGTCTAATTTTAAGTGTTTCACTTGATTCCATTCCATTTCGTTCCTAGTTCAATTTTTTATTTAAAATTACTTTAATTTGTTTTTTTTTTATGCTAAAAATCAATTAAAATGTGAAAGATTTTATGTTTCACCTAATTTCGTTCTGTTTCTACTACGTTCCACTTGATTCCATTTCATTCCTTGTTAGATTTTGTATAAAAAAATTACTTTAATTTGAATTTTTGTTTACAAAGCTCAAAGTAAATGTGAAAAATATTGTGTTTCACCAAATGCCATTTCGTTCCTTTTTAGTTTCGTGACATTTTAAGCAAGTTTTTTTCATGATTTAACTCATTTTATATGTTTCCTGTTATGCAAACGGATTTTTTTTTAAAAAAAATCATAGTAATCGTGAAAAATATTGTGTTTCACCAAATTCCATTTCGTTCCTTGTTGGTTTTTTATATAAATATATTTTAAATTGTAGTTATGATTACAAAAATCATCGAGAGATGGTTTGTTCGGTTCAGAAGTAGTGACTTCAACACGGAAGACAAATATCACCGAGGCCAGCCAAAAAAGTTTAAAGACCAAGAATTGGAGACGTTACTCTATGAAAATTGTTGTCAAACTCACGAAGGGCTTGCAAAATCATTGGGAGCTACTCAAGCAGCAATTTCAAGCAGCAGAATTCATCTAAAAGCAGGGAAATTGGATACGAATAGAAGCCGAGAGTCCATGAAAGACGAGTTTGCATGTCCAAAATGCTGCTTGAACGCTATAAAAGAAAATAATTTTTGCACTGAATTATTATTTGCGATTAAAAATGGATCCATTACGATAACCCAAAGCGTAAGAGATCGTATGGGAAGTCCGACCAATCAGTCGAATCGTCACCAAAGAAAAATATCCAAAAGGGTTCGGAGCTGCTCAATTCTGAGCAGACCATCACAAGGAACCTGTACCGAACGCAACTGATTCGTTTAAGTGTGTTAGTTGATTTTCATAGTGTTTCATTGATTCCATTTTGTTCCTAGTTGCTTATTTTATACAAAACTTCTTAGAAAACATTACAAAGGAATCTATTTTAAGCAGCTTTTTATGTTTTTATTTTATTTAAAGCATTTTAAATGACATCTTTAAACTTATTGTGCTATTCATTTTATTTCATTTCAATTTTATTTATTTCATTTTTATTTTCATTCAAATTTCATTATGAAAATAAATGGCCATTTAAATATGTACATATATATTTCTTTTCTCTTTGTTTTTGTTAGCTTGCTTTTGTTGTTGTTGTTGTTGCTGCTGTATGTTTTAGTTGTTGTAGTTGTCTTTTTCATTGCACAAGAAATGTCCTTCACTTTTGTGCTGCTTTTAACTTAATTTTCTTAAATATGTATGTTTTTTCTTTCGTTCTTGCTCTTTTTTTTCTGCTTTTGTTGTGCTGTTTTTAACAAATGTACATGACTGAACATGTACCAGCATGCATGTTATATAAATAAATGTACCGTTTACTCATGTATGGCATGAATATTCATTGAAACGAAGTACATCCATCTTTATAGAGACATACACTCATACATACATAAAACATTTTACTATTTATTGTCACTTTAGTGATGTTGTTGTGTGTAATGTTGCAGTTCGAGGAGCACGAGACAAACTCGTACTCCACGAGTACAAACAAAAAAGAAGAAGATGTTGTAATGCATGTCTTCTTTCATTTTGTTTGTACATAGTATGTATGTGTGCTAGAGTATTGGCATGTTGTCTGCAATAAATTACACATACTCACACATTACAGTTTGGTTTTACTCTAACATAGAGAGAGATAGAGAATGAGGGGAGAGGGTGTATGGTAGAGATATAGAGATAAATTTCAACACATCATCGTATAGAACCATTGCATCCACCCTGACTGCTGCATACTTTAAGGGCTGGCAAACAGTTTGGCAGCAGCATAATGGTAATATTGTAGAAAATGATTTTATTGAAAATGAAATTCAAAACTGATTGAATTGATGGCAGCAAATAAAACAAACATGAAAGGAAGCTGCACACAGGAAAAAAAAACCATCTAGCATTATTAAGAGTGAACAAAATTTATTCACTTAACACATTGTTAGAGCACAATTGAGATACAGAGAAAATGTTAGCAAAAGTCAAAGTAAATTAGAAAAAAGTGTTGTAAGTATATAAATAAAATCTGTTTAAAACTGGTAGGAGTAAAAAAATAAGAAAGATTTAATGTTTCATCTAATTCCATTTCGTTCCTGTGTTATTTAGAGCCTTTCGAAGTCTGGCTTTGTATTCTTAGAAACATTTTTTTATTTGTTTCCTTATTTTAAAAGCATTTGGCGAGTGTTTCACTAAATTCCATTTCGTTCCTTGATGGTTTCTATTCATAAAATTACTTAGGAAATAAATTAAATGGGAATATATTAATGTTTTATTGTAGTTGTTTTGTTTTAACGCTTAGCATTAAGTGTTTCACTAGATTCCATTTCGTTCCTGGTTGGTTTTTATAACTAAAACGGACTTAAATTAGCTAATTGTTGCAAAAATCTAAATTATATATTGAAAATTTCAATGTTTCACATAATTCCAGTTCGTTCCAGATGTATTTAAAGCTAATTTAACATTCCATTTTGTTCCTGCTTAGTTTTTAGGGCCAAAACCGATTTTAATTAGCTAATTGTTGCAAAAATCCAAATTAGATATTGAAAATTTCAGTGTTTCACATAATTCCATTTCGTTCCAGATTTATTTAAAGCTATTTTAAACAAGTTTTTGAAACTTTTGCAACATTAAGATTATTGTAGATAAATTGCAATAATGCTTTTCGTAATTTTGACTGTATACGGTGAAGGTTTCATTTGATTGCATTTCGTTCCTGGTTGAAATTTTCATAAAATATTTTTTAAAGAGGCTTTTTAAGCAAGCTTTTGTATGCCCAAAAACGATCAGATCTTTCTTCATTATTTGTTTATTTGATTTCAAGTGTTTCACTAGATTCCATTTCGTTTCTTGTTTTCCCTTTAATATAAAATTACTTAAAATTGGGTATTTTAAGCCAAAACTTAATGAAAATGAGAAAAATGTTATATTCCATCTAGATCCATTTTGTTTCACTTGATTCCATTTCGTTCCAGTTTTATTTAAAGCCAATTTAAGCAAATTTTTAAAGTTTTTGATTAATTAAAATCATTTTTAAGGACTAGCAATGTCAATTTTTTAAACTATTACTGAATACGGTGATTGTTTCAGTAAATTCCATTACGTTCCTGGTAGAATTGCTTTATATAATATTACTTATAAAGGCATTCTAAACAAAATGTTGTAACGCTAATATAATTCTAGATGTTTATTTTTTACTTAAACTTTTTTTTTAAGTGTTTCACTTGATTCCATTTCGTTCCTTGGAGGATTTTTGTTGTAAAATTAGTAAAAATTCAAAAAAAAACTTGACAAACTTAATGTTTCTTCTAATTGAAATTTGATTTTTACTATGTTCCACTTGATTCTATTTCATTGATTGTTAGATTTTTTTATACAGAAATACTTAAAATTTTGGTTAAATTGTTTACAAAAGTCAAAGTAAACGAGAAAGATTTTATGTTTCAGCAAATTCCATTTCGTTCCTGTTTTATGTAAAGGTATTTTATTTAATACTTTTTACATGTTTCTCATTATTTAAACGGATTTTTTATGCCCCAATTAAAAAAGTACTATTTTATGAATAATAAAAGTACTTTTTTGGTTCTTATTAAAAAATCAAAAATTTCTGAAATTTTTATAGTTTAAATTATTATTTTTTACTTAATATGCTGTAAATTGTACAAAAATTACTTTTGGTTAAAAATTTCAGAAAGTACTTTTTTATTTTAATTGGAAAACTCATAATTTTCTGCCATTTTTATAGTTTTTAATATTTTTTATAAATAAAATTTTTTCAAAAAGTACTTTTAGTCGAATTTAAAAAAAGTACTTTTTTTATTCAAATTAAACAACTCATAACTTTCTGTAATTTTAATAGTTTTAAGTACTTTTTTGTATAAAAATTTACTCTATAGTGAAAATACTGTAAATTTTACAAAAAATAATTTTGGTGAAATTTAAAAAAAAGTACTTTTCGAAAAGTACTTTTTTATTTAAATTGAAAAATCAAAATTTTCTGCCATATTTATAGTTTTTAATATTTTTAATAAATGAAAATTGTGCAAAAAGTACTTTTGGTCGAATTTTAAAAAAGTACTTTTTTGCTTAAAATTAAAAAAATCATAACTTTCTGTAATTTTTATAGTTTTGAGTACTTTTTTATATTAAAATTTACTCTATAGTTAAAATGCTGTAAAATTTTACAAAAAGTACTTTTGGTCAAATTTAAAAAAAGTACTTTTCTAAAAGTACTTTTTTTTTATTTAAATTGGAAAATCAAAATTTTCTGCCATATTTATAGTTTTTAATATTTTTTATATATTAAAATTGTGCAAAAAGTACTTTTGGTCGAATTTAAAAAAAGTGCTTTTTTGGATTCAAATTAGAAAACTCATAACTTTCTGTCATTTTAATAGTTTTGAATACTTTTATATATAAAAGTTTATTTTATAGTGAAAATGCAGTAAATTTTACAAAAAGTACTTTTGGTGAAATTTAAAAAAAGTAATTTTCAAAAATACTTTGTTTATTACATATTTTAGTTTTGATTTTTTTTTTTAAATGAAATTTGTGCAAAAAAGTACTTTTGGTCGAATTTTAAAAAAGTACTTTTTTTCTTCAAATTAAAAAAAATCATAATTTTCTGCCATTTTAATAGTTTTAAGTATTTTTTGGTATAAAAATGTACTCTATAGTGAAAATGCTATAAATTGTATAAAATGTACTTTTGGTCAAATTTAAAAAAAGTACTTTTCGAAAAGTACTTTTTTTATTTAAATTGGAAAATTATAATTTTCTAAAATTTTTATAGTTTTTAATAATTTTTATAAATGAAACTTGTGCAAAAAGTACTTTTGGTCGAATTTAAAAAAAGTACTTTTTTTCTTCAAATTAAAAAAATCATAATTTTCTGTCATTTTAATAGTTTTGAATACATTTTATATATAAACATTTATTTTATAGTGAAACTGCTGTAAATTTTACAAAAAGTACTTTTGGTAAAATTTAAAAACAAGTACTTTTCGAAAAGTACTTTTTTTTATTTAAATTGGAAAATTATAATTTTCTGCCATTTTTATACTTTTTAATATTTCTTATAAATAGAAATTTTGCAAAAAGTACTTTTGGGGGAATTTAAAAAAGTACTTTTTTCTTCATTTTAATAGTTTTGAATACTTTTTATGTAAAAAAATTTATTTTATATTGAAACTGCTGTAAATTTTACAAAAAGTACTTTTTTTTAATTCAAATTAAAAAACTAAATTTATGCAATTTTAATAGTTTTGAGTAATTTCTATGTATAAAAATTTAGTTTATGGTAAAAATGCTGTAAATTGTACTTTTAGTAAATTTAAAAAAAAGTACTTTTTTATTTCAAATTAAAAAATTCCATTATAAATAATTTTTCACTTTGAAAAGCACTATATTTTTCAATTTTACAAATTCACTTGCTTTTCTGTATATTTTTCTTCATTTCCGTTATTTTCCTTCCCTGCTACGTTAAAATAAATCCTTTCCTAACAACTGCTTGCTCGCACACGTTTCTAATAACAAATATAAAATAATAACGAAAAGAAATAGAAAAAAAGAACTATTTCAATTTCTTTCCTTCAAAATTGATGACCAAAGTGATTGATATTGTTTTTTCGTTGTTATTCTTCATTTCATTTATTTTCTTGCTTTTCCTTTAACATGAGGTTGAACATGCTTGACGGTTGTTTGCTTGCTTGTTTATTTATTTTGAACCAGGCCAAAAGGACGAACTGAATGATTCCATTTCCCTCAATTCCTCAATTTCATCATTGATATCCAAGGCCAACAATGGCCATGTATAAACGTACGTACGTACAAATGAACGTTCATGTTGTTGGCTTGTCTAGTATATTAGAGAATGCACAATCATTTAGTTTCAATCTGAGGCACTAATTTCGTTGGATTCTTTAAGCATTGAGAACATGAACATTGTCGGCAATAAATTGTATTTTGGTATACAAAAAGTGCTGCAAAAAGAAATTTGACTAAATCACGACATGCTGGCTGGCTGGTTGGTTTTTAGAAAAAAAAATCCTTTTTTAGGAGAATTTTTTTTTTTTTTGTTCATGTGTTTGAGTGTAAACATGAGTGAAACACCACTAGCTACTACCCACATATTTGTGTAGTAGATAGAATCCTCTAACATTTGTACTCAATTACAGTCAATGCTCTTTACAGGGAGCTTTGTTATAAGGCATGCTTAAGCATGAGTGTTGGTTTTAAAGCATACACACATACATATACATATATCTCACATTTGCATGTGTTGGTGTTGGCAGTACATTTTGTAATTTTTCTTCTTTTTTCCTTACAAATTTCCAAATCAATTGATTTTATTTTTTTTGCTGTAAAATTAAAAGCAAAAATCAACGATTTATTGCTAGTTTTTTTGCTACCAGCATTAGTCGTCGTGCAAGTAACAGTGTCATCAGCTCAGCTCCTTGCTTTGCTTTTAGCAATATTTGTCCTTGTTTTTTTTTATAAATTTTTGCTTTCTTTGATTTCATTCTTTGTTTGGTTTAATAGTTTTTAAATTTTTCTGTTTTATTTGTATTCCTTTTAGCTGTGGTTAAAAATAAGGTTTGGCAACGGAAACTACCACCACAACTTTAGAACTTGTATATTAACGTCTTTCATATTTTACAAGTATTTCGCCTTAGACTGTCTTTAAGTTGTTGAAATATTGGTTGGAGGTTACTTATGCGCAAATTATTGGAAATTTATAATGAATTTTTAGAAATATTGGCAGAGGTTCAGGAAATTCTATGATGCTGGTACAAGTATGTTTTTTTTTTTTTTTTAACAAAAAGTAACAACTATTTTTAAAATAAAACAAAAAGTATTTTTTAGTAATTTTGAAAAAGTAAAAAAATTGTTCTTTTTTAAAAATCGACTAATTGTTAAACAAAATTTTCGTCAGATCTTTGAAAATGTCGAAAATACTATAAAAATAAATATTTTAATAAAAAAGTACTTTTTTGTTCGAATCTATACATTTGAAAATTTTTCCATTTACTTCGCAAATGTACTAATTTCCACAAAAAGTACTATTTATCAATTTCAATAAAGTACCTTTTTCAAGAAAATTATTCTCTTATTTCTGGTAAAGTTGTACAAATGCTGTTGCACAAAAAGTCCTACTTTTTGGAATAATAAATGTTAATTTTTTTTAAAAAGTACCTGTTTTTGGTACCAATTAATATATTAAAATTTTCCGCTATTTTTATTGTTTTGATCCAATTTGTTGCATACAAATTTAGTTTATGTTGAAAATTTTGTAAATTTAGCAAAAAGTACTTTTGAGTAAATTTCAAAAAGTACTTTCTTAAAAGTACCTTTTTGCTACAAGTCAAAAATTAAAATTTTGTGCGATTGTTATGGTTATGAATTATGCAAAATAAATTATGAAAAACGTAATTTATTTTGCATAATTCATTATTTTGAGAAAATCAGTAAATTGTAAAAAAGTACTTTTGGTCTCTGCAAAAAAGTACTTTTTAAAAAGTACTATTTTTTTAATGAAATTATTATTTTTTATTTTGAAAATGCAGTAAATTACACAAAAAGTACTTTTTGGTCAATTTTCAAAAAGTACTTTCTTAAAAGTACCTTTTGCACAAGTCAAAAATCCAAATTTTCTGTAATTTTTATGGTTTTTCATAGTTTATTTTACATAATTTATTATTTTGAGAAAATGTGGTAAATTGTAAAATAGTACTTTTGGTCAATTCAAAAAAGTACTTTTTAAAAAGTACTTTTTTTAAAGAAATTATTATTTTTTATTTTGAAACTGCAGTAAATTACACAAAAAGTACTTTTTGGTCAATTTTCAAAAAGTACTTTCTTAAAAGTACCTTTTTCTACAAGTCAAAAAATCCTAGTTTTGTGTATTTTTATGGTTTTGCAAGTCTATTTTACATTATTTCCTATTTTGATCAATAAAGTACTTTTTTTATAAAATTTATAAATTTAGTAATCAGTACAAAAAATATTATTTTGTAGAATAAAAAAATACAGTAAATTAAACAAAAAGTACTTTTGGTAAAATTTTAAAAAGTACTTTTAGCAACAAGTTAAACATCATAATTTTCTGCCATTTGTATGGTTTTTCATAATTTCTTTTGCACAATTTACGAAATGTACTAAAAGTACTTTTGATCAGTTCAAAAAAGTACGTTTTAGAAAGTACTTTTCTTTAAAAAATTATTATTTTTTCTTAGTGTTAACAATTTTGTAAACAGCACAAAAAGTAGTATTTTGTAGAATAAAAAAATGCAGTAAATTAAACAATTTTCTTAAAAGTACTTTTTTGCTATAAGTTAAATATCGTAATTTTTTACCATTTTTTATGGTTTTTATAGTTTATTTTGCATAATTTACAATTTTGACAAAACGCTGTAAATTGTACAAAAAGTACTTTTGGTTTATGCAAAAAAGTACGTTTTAGAAAGTACTATTTTTTTAATGAAATTATTATTTTTTAATTTGAAACTGCTGTAAATTATACAAAAAGTACTTTTTGGTCAATTTTAAAAAAGTACTTTCATAAAAGTACCTTTTGATACAAGTCAAAAAATCCTAATTTTGTGACATTTAAAAATTGATTATTTTGTAGAATAAAAAAATTTATGGTAAAAAAGTACATTTTTGGTACAATTTAAGTAAATCATAATTTTCGGCCCTTTTTAAATTTTAGAGATTTTCTTTTGGCCTACAAATGTAGTTTATTGGGAATATTTTGTTAATTCTTTAAAAAGGTACATTTTTTAAATGAAATTGTCTTTTTTTGTTTTAAAAAATTTGGTAAATTTTACAAAAAGTACTATTTTGAAAAATGTTGTACTTTTTATATTAAAAACTGCATTAGCTAAAAATTTTATGTTGTTCAGAAAGCTATAATTTTCCATAAAAAATAACAAAAATTATAAAAAAGTACTTTTTGCAAATAGTACTTTTGCTTATTTTAATAACGTTTTAGCCAAAAATTATTATTTTGTACATAAAACTAACATTTTCCGTAATTTCCAATAATTATATAAAATAGTACAATTTGCAAAAAGTACTTTTTTTTACTAAAAAGTACTTTTGCTTATTTCAATATTTTTTTAGCTTAAAATTATTATCTTGTGCATTTCGTATAAAATACCACAAATTATATAAAAAAGTACTATTTGCTAAAATAAATAACTATAATTTTCCATAAAAAATACCAAAAATCATAAAAAAGTACTATTTGAAAAAAGTCCTTTTTATACTAAAAAAGTACTTTTTGCTTATTTTAATAACGTTTAAGCTAAAAATTATTATTTTGTACATTTTCCATAAAAAATAACAAAAATTATAAAAAGTACTTTTTTCAAATATTACTTTTTGCTTATTTTAGTAACGTTTTAGCTCAAAATTATTATTTTGTACATAAAACTAACATTTTCCATAAAAAGTACAAATGATTATATAAAAAAGTATAATTTGCAAAAAGTACTTTTTTATAATAAAAGTATAAAAAAGTACTTTTTACTTATTTTAATATTTTTTTAGCTAAAAATTATTATTTTGTACATAAAATTAAAGTACCATATCCCGTAAAAAATATCACAAATTATTTTATATGAAAAAGTACTATTTGCAAAAAGTAATTTTTTATGTTAAAAAGTACTTCATGTTGCTTTTAATGATTTTAATGCTTAACTCTAGAAATTAGTAACATTTTCAACAAAAATTGCAGGAAATCATACCAATAATGCTGTGTATTTTGAAAATACTACTTTTTTTTAAAAAAAAAAGTACTTTAGCTAATGTTAATAAAATTTAGCCTTAAACTTGTAAATTATATTAATTACCTGTTTTTGTCATAAAATTTTTGAGAAAATTTCACTAAATTGTACAAAAAGTAGTTTTCTGATAAAGTACTTTCTTATTTTTTTATAAAGTGTTGTAGTTTTAGTTTTATGAATTATATGTTTTACTTTATAAAAAAGTACTATTTGCAAAAAGTACTTTTTATACCAAAGTTTTTGTCATAAAAGTAGAATTTGTGAGAAAAATGCATTAAATATACAAAAAGTACTTTTCTAAAATAGTACTTTTTAATTAGTAAAATGTATTGTACTTAGTTTTAATTTAATGATTTTTATGCTTAACTTTATAAAAAAGTACTATTTGCAAAAAGTACTTTTTATACCAAAAAGTACTTTTTATACCAAAAAGTACTTTTTTTAACTAAAAAAGCACTTTTTTTTTTAATAGCTGGCTTAAAATTATTATTTTTTTGTATAACATTTCTAGTAATCAAAGTAGCATACAAAACGTGTTATTATGAAATGGTACTTTTAGCAAAAAAGTACTTTTTTAGATTTTTGTTACTAAAAATGTTCTTATACCACAAAATAGATATATAATTTTGTAAAGTTCCTTTTTACCAATTAAAAAGCATTAAATACACAATTGTCCCGTTTTTAACTTACTAGTAGCCAATAAAGTGGGTAGTTATTAAAGTGAATTACAGATAAAATTTCATTTAACTTTTCTAAGCATAACTAAATCATAATAATGATTTAATTCTTTGGACATTGTATAAGCAAACATCACTTTGTATTTGGAAGTTTAAATAAAGTTTTAGACTGACTACTGCTTCAATTACCAAGGTATAGAAATGTGTTATTCGTTGTGTTTCTTGACAGTGACCGGTATTGTAAGTTTTTCTTATTATACCCTTCATCATGAGTGGTAAGGGTATAAATAATTTTATCATTCCGTTTGTAATTTCTACATTTTTCATTTGCGACCCCACAAAGCATATATTCTGAATCATTATAGATTGTGGAGACGTTAAAGCCATGTCCGTCTGCATGTTGAAATCATCTTTCCATAGCTCCCAAATAACTTACAAACATGATTGATACATCAATATATCAGGAATTCATCCGGCTCGATTGCTATTTAAAATCGACACAATCGGCCCACAAATGGCTGAGATATTAGGAAATATCCAGGACATTCTCGATTTTTGACCTATTTATGATCTGGATTACTAAGTCATTAATGTAGACAATATGGATATCTAATTATAGTATTTCAATGACGTTTATAACACCATATTAAGTCGGACCTTCAATGTGTCAAAATCTGGAAAAATATTTTTTAACCCGAATTTTTTTTTAAACAAAAAAATTTTTTTTTACACAATTTTTTTCACTAATAAATTTAAAAAATAAATTTAAACAATTTTCAAAAATTTTTTTTTTTTAAATTTATTAAAGAAAAAATTAAATGACAAAAAATTAAAAAAATTTTTTTTTAAAAAAAAAATTAAAATTTTTTTTAAAATTTTGTTTACCTAAAAATATTTCAAATTTTTATTTTAAAATATAATTTGGTGAAGGGTATATAAGATTCGGCACAGACAAATATAGCTCCCTTACTTGTTTTTGTTTAAAAATAATGTACAAATGTTAGGTTATGAGATCTTTCCAGTGTTTCAATTCCATTTTGTTTCTTTTTAATATTGTTTCGTTTTCATTGCGTTTCTTTAGCCAGAATCATATTTGTTTTTTAATATAGTGGTAATGAATGAGATTTAAGTAATTTTTTGATAGTTTTTCAGAAGTGTTTCAATTCCATTTTTTCCTGCTTTCAGTTTTTTAAAGTTTTCTTTAAGAATTCAAGTAGTTAAGATGTAAATTTGTTGATTTCAACTAAATGTTTCAATTCCATTTTGTTTCTTGTAACAAAATTTTTATATTTTTCAAGGTTTTCTTAAGTTTTATATAAAATTATGTTTCATTTCATGAGATTTGAGCATGCAGTGGGAAAACCTTTAGGTTTTGTTACTTATATACAAAGAAAGGTTTAAAAATGGTCTAATATTTTAAATATTTATAACAACATTTAAAGCCATGGCAATTATACAAGATTTTTGGTTTAGTTTTAGGTGCCAATACAATTACTAATTACAAATGGATTCAATGCTAAATTAACAATGAATACACACATATAAAAAAAAAACAATAAATTACTAAGAAAATTATATGAAAATTAAAGAAAAAAAAAATTATAAAAATTTAAAATAAAACAAAATTAAAGTGTTTCAAAGTAAGTAAGGTTTTGCTAATTATTTAAAGCTGGGCTAAAAATTAGTTGGCTAAGTTAAAGAAAATTATTCAAATTTGTTTACATAAATATAACAATCAAATTGAAAATTATTATTGGAGGTTTTTTTTTTTTTTTGGTTTGTTATAAAAGCAGTCAAAAATATTATAATAATTTTTAGTTTTAAATAAAAGTTTCTTTTTTTAAAAATAAATTATAGAAAAATATGTTGTTTGGTTTTGTTTGGTTTGTTAAGAAAAAAAAGTAATGTTAAAAGTAAGAGAGAAAATTAAATTATTTTGTGAAACTAACTTTGATGCTAAATTTTCGCGTTTGAATTTTGACCCTTTGATCTATCCAGCTGGCACGACGACCACTTAACGATGGCTTTAAATTTGTTAAATTTTTTACAATTAACAAATTTATTTTTTATGTTAATTATTTATTGTAAATTGTTTAGTTTTTAAGAAGACAGTTTTAATTTGTGTGAAGAAGAAAAAAAATAGTAATATATATAGTTAATAATTAATTGAAAAATAATTTGAATTTAAAAAAAATTGTTTTTTTTTTAATTACTTAATAAGTTTATAGCAAAAACAAATATATGTACTTAAAGTTAAATTCAAAAAACAATAATAAGTAATAATAAACTAAATAAAAAAGCTTTTCTTTAAATAATTCTTAGATAAATTAATACATTAAGTTAAGTTTATTTAGGAAAAATAACAGACATTAACAGGATTAAAAGAGTGACTTAAAAGAGTAAGTCATAGAGAGAGAAAGATATAGAGAGAGAGTGAGAGATTTTAAAAGTTACAGATTTTTAGCATAACTTTTTGTTTTCGAAATTTTGTTTTTAATTAAATGAAAAGCCTGATTTCTTTAATTTATACCACCAATAGCTTTAAGGGAAAGTTTATGAAGGCCCAACTCGGAATATTTTTATTTCATAAAAAAATATTATTGCAAAAATTTAAATAAATACAATAAAAAAAGAAATACTTTAAAATAAATTTGAAATAAATAAAATTTTAGCTTTGCTTTGTCTATTATTGCTATTTCTTTTTAGTTTTTTATAATTTTAAATAACAATTTAAATAACTACATTTAACTACTTTTTTAACTCAAACTAAAAGCTGTTTTGTGTGTAGAGCTTAAAGCTAGTTTAATATATAATTGTAATGATTGAGTGTCAAATATTTATTCACAAATACACACACACACAAAATTGCAACAAACTAAATGATTATTTAAAAGAGTAAAAATACTACTTAGAGCGTTTTCAAAATTATGAAAATATAGTAAAAGTTTGGTTTTTTGAATTTAAAAATTTTTGGGTTAAGAATTTTTTTTTTAAGTACCATATTTGTCAAGTTAATTTTCTGGAAGAAATATTTTTGAAAAAGTACTTTTTAAAAAAAGTAAATTTTTCTCAATGAAATATTTAAAACATTTGTCATATTCTAAATATTTCATCAAGAAAAATTTAATTTTTTAAAAAGGTACTTTTTGAAAAAGTACTATTTGTAAAGTACTTTTTGAAAAAGTTCTATTTGAAAAAGTAGTTTTTAAAAAGAACTTTTTGAAAAAAGTACTATTTGAAAAAGTACCTTTTTAAAAACTACTTTTTTAAAAAAGTAAATTTTTCTCGATAAAATATTTAACAAAATGCGTCTTATTCTAATTTTTTTTGAAAAAGTACTATTTTAAAAAGTAGTTTTTGAAAAAGTACTTTTTTAAAAAAGTATATTTTTCTCGATGAAATAATTAAAAAAATGCATCTTATTCTAAAAGTATTTTTCCAAAAAAGTACGTTTTTCAAAAATTTGTTTTATAGAAAAATACATTTTCTAAAATAACTTTTTTAGAAAACTACTTTTTTCTAAAAGTACTTTTTCTGCAAGAACTTTCTTAAAAAGTATCCTTAAAGTATATTTTTCAACAACTAACTTTATCAAAAATCCTTTGTTTTTTAAACAAATTTGATTTTCCGGAAGTAATAATTTAAAAAAGTACTTTTTTCTAAAAGTATATTTGTCTGGTAGATATATTTTAAGTATCTTTTTCTTGAACTAATAATTAAAAAAAGTACTTTCTCTAAAAAAATTATTGTAACTTTTTTAGAAAACTACTTTTTACTAAAAATACTTTCTTAAAAAGTACCTTTTTCTAAAATTATAAATGAATAACTTTTCTAAAGGTAATCATTTCTATAAGAACTTTTTAAAAAGTACTCATTTCTAAAAGTACCGTTTTTAGAAGTAAATTTTCGGAAGTACTCTTTTAAAAAAGTATGTTTTTCTACAAGAAACTTTATCAAAAGTTATTTTTTTAAAAAACGTACCTTTTTTAGGAATAAATAATAATCTTTCTCTTGAACTAATAATTAAAAAAAGTAATGATTTTGATACGGAAGACAAAGATTACCCAGGCCAGCCAAAAAAGTTTGAAGTCCAAAAATTTTAGGCATTACTCCATGAAGACTGTTGACGAACTCAACAAGAGCTTGGAAACTCAATCAGAAATTTCAAAACTTTTGCAAGCAGCAGTATTCATCCAAAAGCAGGGAAATTCGGTACCATATGAATTGAAGCCGAGAGACCTTAAAAGAAAATTTTACATGTCCGAAATGATGCCTGAACGCTATAAAAGAAAATCATTTTTGTTCCGAATCATTACTTGAGATGAGAAATGGATCCATTACGATAAGCCGAAGCGTAAGAGATAGTATGTGAAGCCCGACCAACCAGACGAATCGGCACCAAAGCCAAATATCCATGACGCTTAGGTAATGCTCTGTATTTGGTGATACCACAAGGGTTCTATCTATAGAACCTGCACCGAACGCAACTTATTCGTTTGAAGCGAGCATTGGCAAAAAAACGCCTAGATTATGCGGCCACACGTTATAATACCTGTTAAAAACTATTTATAATGAAGTGGTTGGGAAGTTTCGCCTTAAAGTCCAGACCTTGCCTTTCAAAAGTACCTTTATCTTGAAGTATTAATTTAAGAAATAACTTTTAAATAAACACGTTTTATTAAAAGTACTTTAAAAAAAAAAACGTTCCAAATCAACTTTTTGTTAATTACTTCTTTAGAAAGTACCTCTTTATAAAAGTACTTTTTATGAGAAAGTTCTTAAAAACACAAAAAACTTTTTTAAAAAGTACCTTCCTGTTTAATATTTTTAAAATCATACTTCTTTTAAAAATGTTTTAAAGTACTTTCCTAAAAGAGTACCAAAATGAAATATTTTGTACATTTCTTGTACATTAAATATTAGGCTAATTTCTACTTTCTTTTTGATTAAAAGTACCATTTTAAGTAAAAAAGTATCAACTGGAATCAGAACTTTTTTCAATTTTGATCACTAAGGCTGCCCTGGCATAAAAAACAAATATATTTATTTTAAAGATTTCCAGTTAAATGAAGAGTATAAAAAGGTAACTTCTTAAAAAAAGTACCAAAAAGTACTTTTTTGAAAATTCAAAATTATGTTACTATCTACTTTAATTTTACTTAAAAGTAAAATTTCTGGTAAAAAAAGTTAAGAAAAAGTAATATTTTGAAATAGTACTTTTTGCTGGATTAGTACTATTTCAAAATAAGAAACAAAAAACCCTATTTTGAATAGATCTTTTTGCTGGAAGAAGATCTTTTTTAAAATTTTGGTAACTAAGAACGGCCTTACGTTATGTATCTATTTTCCAGTTAAAGGAACAAACTAAAAAAAAGTACCAAAAAGTACTTTTTTGGAAATTCTAAGTTATGTTCATTTCCACTTTCTTTTTGCTTAAAAATACCATTTCGAGTAAAAAAAGTTAAGTAAAAAGTATTATTTTGATATAGTACTTTTTGCTGGGTTAGTACGTACTTTTTTGAAATTTTAGTTGCCAAGAATATTCTTATATTACAAAAGAAATATATTTTCAAAATGTACTTATTACCAGTTAATGCAACATTAACGACACAATTGTCCCTTTGATAGCTTACTTGTAATTAGTAAAGTAATGTACATTCTAAAGTAAAACAAAAAATAAACTTCACTTAACTATTTTGAAAGTAACCAAAACATACTAAAATTCGGATACACGGGACAATGTATCAATTATGATTAATAAGCAAAGTGAGGTTTTGCTAAAGTTTTACACTGATTACTCTTTTAGTTTCCAAGGTGTAGTAAAGTGTTATTTGTTGCACAGAGTAAGATATCTTGTTAGGTACTTCC
Source organism: Calliphora vomitoria (assembly GCA_942486065.2). NCBI lineage: Eukaryota > Metazoa > Arthropoda > Insecta > Diptera > Calliphoridae > Calliphora > Calliphora vomitoria. The sequence goes on along the minus strand of OW818030.2, from coordinate 11,638,067 downwards.
TCCACAATCTGGACTGTCTCAGATATGTGTAACTGAGAGTTCTGCTCAGATTTATCATAGAAACCGGATGTTGTCAATGGTACCCAGATTGTATTAGAACAATTGTTATTTTGTCATAAGGTCTTATGAATCTAAGAGTATTTCAAGAGGTCATCTGAACCGAACACATTGCAGAAATTTGAGCATTTTCAGACTGTGCATTAAAAACACTCATAAATAATAAATCAGCTCTATTCTGGAAAAAAGCATCATATAGCCGTGTTGATAAATCACTTAATAATCCATAAGCCTTTGAACCAAACACATTGCAGAAATATGAAATATAATGTATAAGCTCTATTGTGGAAAAATATCTTCATCTAACCGAGTTGATATGATAAATCACTTAATAATCCATTAAATACGTTTTTAAAAGATTAATTAAATACTAATAAGGAAACATTCCATCATATTTTAAACGATTTTCCAACCAAAATACGTACGATTGTTGTAATTACTCTTTTTAAATGTTGAGAAAATTTATGGTCCTTCGAACTATATAAATTGAGACTTTCTAGTCTAAAAACCTTTAGAGTTTATAGTCTAAAAAAACTTTCAGGCTGAAGTAATGATAGAAAAATTACAATTATTCTTTTAAAACAATTATATTTGAAGGCCACTTTGAATATTATAATGTGCTTTAATATGGTCCTTCGAACCTCAAATTGTTGGAGTTAATTTTCTAAAATTTTACACTTTCCTTTCAGGATTTCTACATTGTCCTTATAGTCTATTTTGCTCTTTTCATATGTTGAGAAAGTGATGTTAGCTAGAATTGAAATATTTTTGAATATGGTCCTTCAAACTATTGTATTCAATTGAGGCTGTCTAGTCTTAAAACCTTCAACTCTTTCAGGCTCAAGTAAAGATATAAAATTTACAATTACTCTTTTAAACCAACTATATTTGAAGGCAACCTTGGATGTTACAATGTGCTGCAATATGGTCCTTCGAACCTTAAATTGTTTAAGATTGAGTTAATGTTGTAAAATTTTAGATTTTCTTTTTAAAATTTCTACTTTTTACTGTTGTCCTGCAAACTTTAAAGTCTCAATTATTTAGAAAACGGTTAGATATTTCAATTAGTTTATTTTTTTTCATCTTAAATACTGAATTTTTAAATCAATTTTGAAAAACAGTTCCAAATTATGAGAACTATAAAAGTCAAACTTTTTAAATATTAGTTGTAATAATCATTCATTTAAACACAAAATGAGGCACAGTGTGTTGAACTGGAAAACAAAAGTCCTTTCGATTTGAACTTAATTTTTAGGCTTTAATATAAATTTCCACTCAAAACCTTGACATTAAGGTGCAGCACTTTAGGTCCTTCGAACCTTAAACAGTATTTCTTTTAGAATACTTTTATCATGATAATCTGCTCAATGAAAGACTCTAAATGCAAACCGATTTGAGGATTTTGATATTAGTTCAGGTCCTTCGAAGCTTAATTAATATTTCTTTTAGAAGGCTTTTGGAATGATAATCTATTCCACGAAAGACTCGCAACAAATTTGAGGATTTTGATATTAATGTAGGTCCTCCGAATATCAATCAGTATTTCTTTTGGAATGATTTTAGCGATATTCTGCTCAACGAAATATAATCAATTCAAACAGATTTGAGGATTTTGATATGATTTTAGCATGATAATCTGCTGACAGATTTGAGGATTTTGATTTTAATACACTGTATTTTAGGTCCTTCGAACCTTAATCAGTATTTCTTTTGGAATGCTTTTAGCATGATAATCTATTCTACGAAAGACACTCAATGCAAACAGATTTGAGGATTTTGATATTAATTTAGGTCCTTCGAACTTCAATCAGTATTTCTTTTGGAATGCTTTAATGTACTGTATTTTAGGTCCTTCGAACCTTAATCAGTATTTCTTTTGGAATGCTTTTAACATGATAATCTGCTCAACGAAAGACTCACAACTCTAACAGATTTAAGGGTTTTGATATAAGTGTACCTTATTTTAGGACCTTCGAACCTTAATTAATATTTCGTTTGGTCTTATCTTTTATCACTATTGAATTCAACTTTATTTTTAGATTCAAATATAAATTTACACACCAAAACCTTAATATTAATGTAGGATACTTTAGGTCCTTCGAACCTTAATCAATATTTAATAAAAGTATTCTATGTAAGGATTTAAGGATTTTTATATTTAGGTCCTTCGAACCTTAATCAATATTTCGTTAGATATGATTTTTTATTATTATGGTGCTCTTGAAAGTATACAATCTTTAGTTTTATTTTTTAACAAGCTCCTGTAAAACAAGTGAAAGAATACTGCTCCAAGAAAACTTTGTAGTTCGAAGGACCATATTTTAAAATGAACAAATATGGTCCTTAGGTTTTCTAGGAACATTGTTCTTTCACTTATTTTTATTGACTTTTACTATATTTTCTTTTGTTTTATTTTTTAAATATTAACGAATGATAAGTAAGTAAATATGATGATTTTATATTTAATAAAACTTTATGTAAATATTTGATTATCTCAATATGAAAAGCAGAAAATAATTATTCTAAAAAAGTGGCATTTATAGGAAAATCAAAGACAAAGCAAATAAGTTACCAAATTCAACATAAACCAACTAAAAATTGTAATGTAATAACTTTCTATTGAAACAATATATAGTAAAATATATTTCCGAATTAGGTCTATAGAGAAGTAAAAACCCAAAAAAAAAAAAAAAATAAAGGAAAAAGGAAACGATGTAAAACAAAAAGAAATTTGAAAAATGGATGTTTAAAGTAGGCAAGTGTGAAAAAAAATCAATAGATTAGAAAAGTGAGCTTTTAAGTTGAGTGGTTGATAAGATGAGAGCGAAATTTTATAGAAAGTTAGATTAAAGGTTGGGCTAGTCAACTTTTCAAAAATAACAAACATTTAAATATGTATATTTATTAAAGGAGACATAATAAGATTTATAATTAAAATAGAAATAGTTGACAGAGACATACATAAATAGTTATTTAAATAGAAATATTTTATTTTATTATTATTATTTTTTTTTTTAAATTTAGAAGTTTAGTAATAGTCACACATAATCGTTGCATTGGATTGTTTTTATTTTTATTTATTCTCAAAATTTTCCATAAACATTGAAACAAATTCAATAGAACATAAAATTTAACAGAAAATATTCAACATCAAATATATCTAAAGAGAAAGAACTTAAATTAAGTAGAACAAATTATGAAAACTTTCAAACACAAAACACGCACGCACAAGGCACTCGATTAAAATTGTTGGAAAATACTGTAAAGTTTCCCAAAATATAATAAAAATAAGATAATATTCAAGTAAAATCTTAAGAAAATTTAAGCAAAATAATTAAATTTTAAAGGAAATTTAAAAAAAAAAATCATTAAAAATGTGTGTGTTTTAACTGTGAGCATAATTGAAAATTTATGGTCCTTCGCCCCCATGCACAATTAATAACATTTGTTAGATATCGGGGTTTTTCTAAGTTAAACTTCTTAAATTAAATCTAGTCAAAAGGAATTATAGATAATTTCATAAAAAACTAAATGTTTTCACCTAAAGATGGTTTTAATATGTTGGTCCTTCGATGCTTGAACAATTAATGACTTTTGATAGCATTTATTGTCTTGGAAGTTTATTTTTTTTTCAATTTAATCTTACTAAATATACGGAGAATGTCACTACAAGTAAACTGATAGATCTTTAAAAAAGTCATCATTTGGCTGATGACAGAACATGGCCTTTCGAGCGTCAAACTTTAAGGCAGAATAAATGGCCTAACATTTAGGAATTTCACACAAACCGAATTTCACATAAAATCGAACCTCCAACTATTCGATCCTAAAAATTTCACAAGACGACTACATTCGATTACTGACTTCTAGTTAAGTTCTAGTAGAGTTCTAGTTCAGTTCTAGTTCAGTTCTAGTTCAGTTCTAGTTCAGTTCTAGTTCAGTTCTAGTTCAGTTCTAGTTCAGTTCTAGTTCAGTTCTAGTTCAGTTCTAGTTCAGTTCTAGTTCAGTTCTAGTTCAGTTCTAGTTCAGTTCTAGTTCAGTTCTAGTTCAGTTCTAGTTCAGTTCTAGTTCAGTTCTAGTTCAGTTCTAGTTCAGTTCTAGTTCAGTTCTAGTTCAGTTCTAGTTCAGTTCTAGTTCAGTTCTAGTTCAGTTCTAGTTCAGTTCTAGTTCAGTTCTAGTTCAGTTCTAGTTCAGTTCTAGTTCAGTTCTAGTTCAGTTCTAGTTCAGTTCTAGTTCAGTTCTAGTTCTAGTTCAGTTCTAGTTCAGTTCTAGTTCAGTTCTAGTTCAGTTCTAGTTCAGTTCTAGTTCAGTTCTAGTTCAGTTCTAGTTCAGTTCTAGTTCAGTTCTAATTCAGTTCTAGTTCAGTTCTAGTTCAGTTCTAGTTCAGTTCTAGTTCAGTTCTAGTTCAGTTCTAGTTCAGTTCTAGTTCAGTTCTAGTTCAGTTCTAGTTCAGTTCTAGTTCAGTTCTAGTTCAGTTCTAGTTCAGTTCTAGTTCAGTTCTAGTTCAGTTCTAGTTCAGTTCTAGTTCAGTTCTAGTTCAGTTCTAGTTCAGTTCTAGTTCAGTTCTAGTTCAGTTCTAGTTCAGTTCTAGTTCAGTTCTAGTTCAGTTCTAGTTCAGTTCTAGTTCAGTTCTAGTTCAGTTCTAGTTCAGTTCTAGTTCAGTTCTAGTTCAGAGTTAGAGTAGAGTTAGAGTAGAGTTAGAATACAGTTAGAGTAGAGTTAGAGTCGAGTTAGAGTAGAGTTAGAGTAGAGTTAGAGTAGAGTTAAAGTAGAGTTAGAGTAGAGTTAGAGTAGAGTTAGAGTAGAGTTAGAGTAGAGTTAGAGTAGAGTTAGAGTAGAGTTAGAGTAGAGTTAGAGTAGAGTTAGAGTAGAGTTAGAGTAGAGTTAGAGTAGAGTAGAGTTAGAGTAGAGTTAGAGTAGAGTTAGAGTAGAGTTAGAGTAGAGTTAGAGTAGAGTTAGAGTAGAGTTAGAGTAGAGTTAGAGTAGAGTTAGAGTAGAGTTAGAGTAGAGTTAGAGTAGAGTTAGAGTAGAGTTAGAGTAGAGTTAGAGTAGAGTAGAGTTAGAGTAGAGTTAGAGTAGAGTTAGAGTAGAGTTAGAGTAGAGTTAGAGTAGAGTTAGAGTAGAGTTAGAGTAGAGTTAGAGTAGAGTTAGAGTAGAGTTAGAGTAGAGTTAGAGTAGAGTTAGAGTAGAGTTAGAGTAGAGTTAGAGTAGAGTAGAGTTAGAGTAGAGTTAGAGTAGAGTTAGAGTAGAGTTAGAGTAGAGTTAGAGTAGAGTTAGAGTAGAGTTAGAGTAGAGTTAGAGTAGAGTTAGAGTAGAGTTAGAGTAGAGTTAGAGTAGAGTTAGAGTAGAGTTAGAGTTAGAGTAGAGTTAGAGTAGAGTTAGAGTAGAGTTAGAGTAGAATTAGAGTAGAGTTAGAGTAGAGTTAGAGTAGAGTTAGAGTAGAGTTAGAGTAGAGTTAGAGTAGAGTTAGAGTAGAGTTAGAGTAGAGTTAGAGTAGAGTTAGAGTAGAGTTAGAGTAGAGTTAGAGTAGAGTTAGAGTAGAGTTAGAGTAGAGTTAGAGTAGAGTTAGAGTAGAGTTAGAGTAGAGTTAGAGTAGAGTTAGAGTTAGAGTAGAGTTAAAGTAAGAGTTGACTAAGTCATTCTGTTTGCAGAAACTATTATTAGGTGGTACCAGCATGTCCTTTGAATCATATAAAGAGAAGTTGATCGATTTTTTAACCTAAAAATCTGAATGGCTTGAATATATTTTTAACAAAAATTTCTTTTAAAATTTGTCAAAAATTAATTGAAACTAACTCTGATTGGTTTTATATTTTTTTTTTTTATTTTTTTTTTCTCTCTTTTAATTTCGTGTAAATACTTGTACAAATATCCACATTTTTTTGAGGTTTTGATTTAACCAACATTACATGTATACGAATATAGATGTCTATTATATAGATTTATAAAAGCTCTCTATGTAAATATCAATTAACGTAATTGATTCTATAGGCTGCAGTGGTTTTTATAGCCCCGGTAAATAACCGGGACAGACGAGCAAACAAATATAAGAGGAGAAGCAAAAAACAACCTCTAACATTTTGCAAATTCAACAAACTATTCAACAGAATTTTTCCAAGGTAATAATGAAATAAAAGCTTTCTGTTAGTATTTTTAAAAATATTTTTTTTTTTACTTTTTTTCAGGTTAAAAAAAAAAACTGTATGCAGAAATGTCAATGAAAAATAATGAACCATAAACCATGCAGCAGCCGGATTTTTTGCCATAAAATGTAACATATGTTAAGGTGTCACGTTCCATTTGTTTTATGATGCGTGAGTCCTTTCTGCCATACAGATCATATTTTATTTTATATTACATTTGGTTTGGTTTGGCAGGCAACATAAATATTCATGGTGATTTTCCTGAATTTCCCACAATTTTTCTTTTCCTACGTTTATTTTTAGTTGTCTCTATACACTGACACACACAAACACACATTTTTAATTGTTGAAAATTAAAATAAAAACAATTCATCATTTAAAATAATAAAAAAAAAAAAATTAAAGTTCCACACACTTTCATACCATGTCCCCAAAAAATTTCTGTGTTAACATTTAAAAAAAAAGACAATTTTCCAACGAAAATTAAAAATATAAAATTTAAACATTCTGTTTGAACATAAAAACACAAGAAAAATCAACAGAAATCCTTGGTTTTATTTGATTAATGGTTTTTTTGTTTGTTATTTTTCAATAATAAAATTAATAATAAACCAAAAATAAATAAAAAAAAGAAAGAAAAACAAATATTCTACTGATTGCATAGAGGAAAAGGAAATGCTGGCGAAATCATTTAAAGACTGTCAACAAAGAGGAGACATGGCAACAAAATCAAGTGCCAAATAAAATGAATATAAGCAACGTAAACGTAGAAAGAATTTGTGGTCCTTCGAACCAGAAATTCAAAAAAAGCTTTGAGTAGAGTCATTGGAGAAGAAAGATATCAACTATTTAACTAAAGTATATGTTAAATCTGCATAAATGGTAAAATGGTCCTTCGAACCCTTAAAAATATTAAAATTCTAAAGGGAAAACATTCTTTAAACTGTGAAAAACTTCAAGAATGAAACGTGAATGTTCTAACTGATTCTTAAAACTTAAAATTTTTAAAGAAGTCGTTGATAAAGATCATTAGAATAGACCAGAATTACATGTACAAGAAATTTTGCTACAATTTACAAATATGTTTGAGTTACTTTAAATCATAAACATGGTCCTTCAAACTCATCATATGTTGTACAAAAACAAATCTTTTGTATTAGAAATGTCCCAAAACGACTTGTATAAATTTCATATATTTTGGTCCTTCGAACCTTTAGTTTTGAATGACTATTTCAAAAATACTTCTGTTTTTATAACATGTCCTTTCCTCTAGGATAAACAGTTAAACAAACTTTATTATAAGTAGTTTTTTTTTGAAACTAACGTGAGGAATAAACTTTAAGATTATGGTCCTTCGAAATTTGAGCTTTTAATTAACTTTTTATAAAATCCTTTTATTTTGTGGAGTTTTATATGTTTTTTTGTTTTAGCTTTGAAGTCTTATATTTAGAACTTTTAGATTTTAATGTATACGTTTAAAATTATTTATATTTTTACAGCATTTGCTTTTCCTTTATGCGTTAAATATTCTTTATTGAAATAAATGATAAAATTTATGTTTAAATTATTAAATAAAACTGAAAACTTAGGGAAAATATGCAGCGGATATTGTGTGACCTAGAATTGTTCTCTAAATGATTGAATATTTATATCAAAAGACTTGGTATTACTAGGAAACATTCAATAAAATATAGTAAAAAAAATACTTAAAATTTAAAAAGTATAATTTAAGGATTATAAAAGAACAATTCATAATTTAGAACTAGAACAGAACTAGAACAGAACTAGAACAGAACTAGAACAGAACTAGAACAGAACTAGAACAGAACTAGAACAGAACTAGAACAGAACTAGAACAGAACTAGAACAGAACTAGAACAGAACTAGAACAGAACTAGAACAGAACTAGAACAGAACTAGAACAGAACTAGAACAGAACTAGAACAGAACTAGAACAGAACTAGAACAGAACTAGAACAGAACTAGAACAGAACTAGAACAGAACTAGAACAGAACTAGAACAGAACTAGAACAGAACTAGAACAGAACTAGAACAGAACTAGAACAGAACTAGAACAGAACTAGAACAGAACTAGAACAGAACTAGAACAGAACTAGAACAGAACTAGAACAGAACTAGAACAGAACTAGAACAGAACTAGAACAGAACTAGAACAGAACTAGAACAGAACTAGAACAGAACTAGAACAGAACTAGAACAGAACTAGAACAGAACTAGAACAGAACTAGAACAGAACTAGAACAGAACTAGAACAGAACTAGAACAGAACTAGAACAGAACTAGAACAGAACTAGAACAGAACTAGAACAGAACTAGAACAGAACTAGAACAGAACTAGAACAGAACTAGAACAGAACTAGAACAGAACTAGAACAGAACTAGAACAGAACTAGAACAGAACTAGAACAGAACTAGAACAGAACTAGAACAGAACTAGAACAGAACTAGAACAGAACTAGAACAGAACTAGAACAGAACTAGAACAGAACTAGAACAGAACTAGAACAGAACTAGAACAGAACTAGAACAGAACTAGAACAGAACTAGAACAGAACTAGAACAGAACTAGAACAGAACTAGAACAGAACTAGAACAGAACTAGAACAGAACTAGAACAGAACTAGAACAGAACTAGAACAGAACTAGAACAGAACTAGAACAGAACTAGAACAGAACTAGAACAGAACTAGAACAGAACTAGAACAGAACTAGAACAGAACTAGAACAGAACTAGAACAGAACTAGAACAGAACTAGAACAGAACTAGAACAGAACTAGAACAGAACTAGAACAGAACTAGAACAGAACTAGAACAGAACTAGAACAGAACTAGAACAGAACTAGAACAGAACTAGAACAGAACTAGAACAGAACTAGAACAGAACTAGAACAGAACTAGAACAGAACTAGAACAGAACTAGAACAGAACTAGAACAGAACTAGAACAGAACTAGAACAGAACTAGAACAGAACTAGAACAGAACTAGAACAGAACTAGAACAGAACTAGAACAGAACTAGAACAGAACTAGAACAGAACTAGAACAGAACTAGAACAGAACTAGAACAGAACTAGAACAGAACTAGAACAGAACTAGAACAGAACTAGAACAGAACTAGAACAGAACTAGAACAGAACTAGAACAGAACTAGAACAGAACTAGAACAGAACTAGAACAGAACTAGAACAGAACTAGAACAGAACTAGAACAGAACTAGAACAGAACTAGAACAGAACTAGAACAGAACTAGAACAGAACTAGAACAGAACTAGAACAGAACTAGAACAGAACTAGAACAGAACTAGAACAGAACTAGAACAGAACTAGAACAGAACTAGAACAGAACTAGAACAGAACTAGAACAGAACTAGAACAGAACTAGAACAGAACTAGAACAGAACTAGAACAGAACTAGAACAGAACTAGAACAGAACTAGAACAGAACTAGAACAGAACTAGAACAGAACTAGAACAGAACTAGAACAGAACTAGAACAGAACTAGAACAGAACTAGAACAGAACTAGAACAGAACTAGAACAGAACTAGAACAGAACTAGAACAGAACTAGAACAGAACTAGAACAGAACTAGAACAGAACTAGAACAGAACTAGAACAGAACTAGAACAGAACTAGAACAGAACTAGAACAGAACTAGAACAGAACTAGAACAGAACTAGAACAGAACTAGAACAGAACTAGAACAGAACTAGAACAGAACTAGAACAGAACTAGAACAGAACTAGAACAGAACTAGAACAGAACTAGAACAGAACTAGAACAGAACTAGAACAGAACTAGAACAGAACTAGAACAGAACTAGAACAGAACTAGAACAGAACTAGAACAGAACTAGAACAGAACTAGAACAGAACTAGAACAGAACTAGAACAGAACTAGAACAGAACTAGAACAGAACTAGAACAGAACTAGAACAGAACTAGAACAGAACTAGAACAGAACTAGAACAGAACTAGAACAGAACTAGAACAGAACTAGAACAGAACTAGAACAGAACTAGAACAGAACTAGAACAGAACTAGAACAGAACTAGAACAGAACTAGAACAGAACTAGAACAGAACTAGAACAGAACTAGAACAGAACTAGAACAGAACTAGAACAGAACTAGAACAGAACTAGAACAGAACTAGAACAGAACTAGAACAGAACTAGAACAGAACTAGAACAGAACTAGAACAGAACTAGAACAGAACTAGAACAGAACTAGAACAGAACTAGAACAGAACTAGAACAGAACTAGAACAGAACTAGAACAGAACTAGAACAGAACTAGAACAGAACTAGAACAGAACTAGAACAGAACTAGAACAGAACTAGAACAGAACTAGAACAGAACTAGAACAGAACTAGAACAGAACTAGAACAGAACTAGAACAGAACTAGAACAGAACTAGAACAGAACTAGAACAGAACTAGAACAGAACTAGAACAGAACTAGAACAGAACTAGAACAGAACTAGAACAGAACTAGAACAGAACTAGAACAGAACTAGAACAGAACTAGAACAGAACTAGAACAGAACTAGAACAGAACTAGAACAGAACTAGAACAGAACTAGAACAGAACTAGAACAGAACTAGAACAGAACTAGAACAGAACTAGAACAGAACTAGAACAGAACTAGAACAGAACTAGAACAGAACTAGAACAGAACTAGAACAGAACTAGAACAGAACTAGAACAGAACTAGAACAGAACTAGAACAGAACTAGAACAGAACTAGAACAGAACTAGAACAGAACTAGAACAGAACTAGAACAGAACTAGAACAGAACTAGAACAGAACTAGAACAGAACTAGAACAGAACTAGAACAGAACTAGAACAGAACTAGAACAGAACTAGAACAGAACTAGAACAGAACTAGAACAGAACTAGAACAGAACTAGAACAGAACTAGAACAGAACTAGAACAGAACTAGAACAGAACTAGAACAGAACTAGAACAGAACTAGAACAGAACTAGAACAGAACTAGAACTAGAACTGAACTAGAACTGAACTAGAACTGAACTAGAACTGAACTAGAACTGAACTAGAACTGAACTAGAACTGAACTAGAACTGAACTAGAACTGAACTAGAACTGAACTAGAACTGAACTAGAACTGAACTAGAACTGAACTAGAACTGAACTAGAACTGAACTAGAACTGAACTAGAACTGAACTAGAACTGAACTAGAACTGAACTAGAACTGAACTAGAACTGAACTAGAACTGAACTAGAACTGAACTAGAACTGAACTAGAACTGAACTAGAACTGAACTAGAACTGAACTAGAACTGAACTAGAACTGAACTAGAACTGAACTAGAACTGAACTAGAACTGAACTAGAACTGAACTAGAACTGAACTAGAACTGAACTAGAACTGAACTATAACTGAACTAGAACTGAACTAGAACTGAACTAGAACTGAACTAGAACTGAACTAGAACTGAACTAAAACTGAACTAGAACTGAACTAGAACTGAACTAGAACTGAACTAGAACTGAACTAGAACTGAACTAGAACTGAACTAGAACTGAACTAGAACTGAACTAGAACTGAACTAGAACTGAACTAGAACTGAACTAGAACTGAACTAGAACTGAACTAGAACTGAACTAGAACTGAACTAGAACTGAACTAGAACTGAACTAGAACTGAACTAGAACTGAACTAGAACTGAACTAGAACTGAACTAGAACTGAACTAGAACTGAACTAGAACTGAACTAGAACTGAACTAGAACTGAACTAGAACTGAACTAGAACTGAACTAGAACTGAACTAGAACTGAACTAGAACTGAACTAGAACTGAACTAGAACAGAACTAGAATAGTTTAACAAGAAATCTTTAAGCTTTCTCTGGAATTTTTCCTTAAATTATACTTTTTTTTTTATAAATTTCTAGCAATAAAACTTAAATTTAACTAAATTCTTTGTAGCACATAGAAATTATACGAAAAGAAACATTTTGTACTCACCGAATCTAGAGTTGTATCAATATTGCCATTTGGACGATCCGCTAATGTGGTCTCTTTCAAATTAATCTTCACATGATTGGCAGCCGAGGTGGTAGCACCACCCCGTTGGGGTTTTGTGGCATCCAGCAGAACCTTCAGCGAGGCGATGGCATGTAATTGTGTTGCCTTTTCGTCCACCTTGCCTGGAACATCATCTTTGTCATTGTCATTGTTGTGTTGAATGGGTTTTTAGTTTTTAATTTTAGTTTCAGTGTTTTTTTTTTGAATTTAATTTAAGGAATTTAATTGAATTGAATTTTTAAACGGAATAATAGGAGAAATTATTTTAAAAAAATTTTCAAGTTTTTTTTTTAATTTTGGAGAAAGAGAGACAAACATTTTAATTGCACAGTGACCATTTTGTAATTGTTTTAAGTTAAAAAAAGAAATAAACAAGTGAGTTGTTTTATTTTGAGATTGAATTGATTTGATTAGATTTTGGAAAACGGAAAATCCAAGTTGATTTGATTTTCATATATGTATTTTTATTATATATATATTATATTTATATATTTTTGAAAAATTATAAAAAATAGAAGAAGAAAAAAAGAAAACAAGAATTTTAATCGATTAAAAAAATCGAATTAAATAATTGACATTTTAAACGTTGCAAAAATTTGTTTTAATTTTTATTTTAAACAGAAAAATAAAACTAAAGTAAAAATTATAAAAGGTTTTTTTTAGTATTTTAGAAAAAAGATTTTTTTTTGGAATTAATATAAGTAGTATTTGGAAAAATAAAATAATTTTTGTGTTTTTCTATAGAGTAAGTATAGAGCTAATCAGTTATGGAGATAGTTTTTTTTTTTTGTTGTTTAAATATTTATGATTAAGTTAAAGATTAAAGAAAATAACACTACTAAAGAGTAAAGAGAGTTATAAAAAAGAGCTACTTTAATAAAAACAGCCAAAGCTGAGAGAGACTTGGAACGATTAGAGTTTAAAAAAAACACACAGTTAAGAAAAGGGAGAGTAAGAAAGAGAGTTTAAAGGAGTTAAGGGAGTTAAGTTTAACAAAGAATTAAACAGCCATTAAGTAATTAGGGTAATTAGGGAGAGAGCTTAAAATAGTTACAAACTTAAACTAAGTTTTATTGTTTTAGAAGAAAATAGTTATAGTTTAGAGAGCAAAAGTTAAGAGATAAATTCATTTAATCAAAGGTTAAAGGTAGTTGAGGGTGGGTTGTTTATAGCTTAAAGAGGGAGATAGAGTTTAAACTAAGTTTAGGACTTATTAGGAGACACAGTTTTAGTTAGAGTTAAACATAAATAAAAATTCATAAGTTTTTGCATTTAAACAAACATATCAAATCAATTTAAATTAAGAAAATCATAATTTTTAAAAATATTTTTTTGGATTAATTCAATATATTCTCTTGGTAGCAAAATTCGTCTTTTTTCAATGGCAAATTGTTTAATAAAAATCTAAAAAAATTATAAAAAAAAATAGATTTTTTTCACTACAATTAGAAATTCCACTACATATATTTACCACGCCACGGCCAAAAACTTTTGATTTCATACGATTTTTGGTTAATGTTTCATTTGTCTTTTTTTTTGCAAATATTTTTTTTATTTTTTTTTTGATATTTCTTGGTGGAGGGAGAGGGTTAGAATAAAAATGTAATGTTGAGCTGCTTTAAGTTGGTTAAGAAAGTTAACGAGTATATAAATTGTGGTCTACTGGTTGGTTGGTTGGTTGGTAAAGCGTTTTATTTGTTTTTAATTGAATTGAAAATGTATTGCATATTTTGAAGAGCATAAGGCTTATATGGGGTGTAGGGATGTAAGTAAGGGTGTATAAAACACATGACTCGGAAGAAAGGATGTAACTCTAGGAAAGTGTCTAAACTAAACTAAACTTTACATACAAAAAGGGTGGTGTGGTTTATTTTTTTTAATATTTTACATCTATTATCTAAGCTGTTGTTTAGTGGGTTTAGCTAAACTTGAAGTTTATTATTTACTCAAGTAAACGGGGTTGCTTTCTAGTTTAATTAAAAGCTTTAGCTAGTGTTTCCTTACTAATTTCAAAAAGCTTTTTGTAAAGGTGAGTTGTTTTTGGGGGATAAAAGGATTCAAATTTATAGGATTTAGTTCTAGGATTTATTATTTTCAAGTTCTTAAAATTTCCTATTTTTTTTAAAAAAGCTTTCCTATTAATAGATTTAAAAAAAATTTATTATAAACAATTATTTATATTTAATAAATATATTACAATTTATTATAAATTTAAAGCTTTTTTCTTTTGTAAGCATTAACAAAACTCAAACAGTTTTAAAGCTAATTTGTTTTTCACCACAAAATTTTAACCAGTATAGTTCAACAACAACATGCCAATTAACTTTTAAAAAGCAAACAATATTTAACTACTTTATAATATAAATAAAATAAACAAAATATCTATAACAAAGCTTAACTTACTTATACTCTAACTTAAGCTTTAATAAAAGCTTTTACCTTAAGTAGCAAATACTTTCAGATACATATAACTAAAATTAACTAATTTTTATACAAACAGCTTTACTATGGTCATAAATCTTAAAAAAATCATGTAAATTTAACTTTTTTGGTGGCATATATGAGCTTTCTTTAAAAACACTTAATTCAAAATAATAAAGTTTTCCAATTCAAGGCAAAAAACCTTGAAAACTTCAAAATATTGTTAAAACATTTTAAGCTTCTTAAAGTCTAAATTAGTAAACAATAAATCAAGTAAGTTTATATACACAGATTTTGAGTTAAAACCAACAATTAGTTCATTTTAAATAGGGCTTTATAAGAAGCAAAATTTCACAAACATTTTCCAAAATTTATTGTAGTAACGGTTTGTTCGAAAGTTATATTATTTTTATGCTTAAACATGTAAAATTCGGCTAAATAGCCTTAAATAACAATTTTCAACTTTGCTGCCTAAAAGTCTGCAACGCTTTTCGCTATACATGACTAAGAAGCATACATATTAATTTATGATAAAGTTCTATATAAATCTGTGTAATTTAAATGATTTCTATGGAGACCATATAAAGTTATAAACAGTTTTGTAAAGTTAAAGAAAAATTAATATTAATCATGGCGTATGATAAATATAAGTAAATTTCAAAAATATTAAAAAAAATCACACAAAAAGCTAAAAGATTCAAATGTGAAGTTAAAACAATTTTAGCTGTATTTTTAAGTAAAATCCAACAATTAATCAATTCTAAATAAAGATTTACATGAATAACATATAAATTTTCACTTTGAAGCCCAAAAGTATGCAACGATTTTCGTTTTAATTCGGTAAAAAGTGTATAAATGAAATTATAATTTAGCTTTGATTTAATCTGTTTAATTTGAAAGATTTCTATTGAGTAGAGCTGAAGTTATTGAAAGCTTAGTAAAATTATTAAAGAATTAATATTAATCATACGCCATGGTATGTGAACATTTATAAAATCTTGAAAAAATCAAGCAAGAACTTCAAAATGTATGCGAGCATGAGGATTCATCCAAAAGCAAGGAAATTGGGTACCATACGAATTGAAGCCGAAAGACGATTTTGCATGTCCGAAATGATGATTGAACGCTATAAAAGAAAATCATTTTTGCACCGAATCATTACTTGTGATGAAAAATGGAACCATTACGATAACCCGAAGCGTAAGAGATCATATGTGAAGCCCGGCCAACCAGCTGAATCGATACCTAAGCCTAATAGGATAGCCTGAAATAGGCCCTGCGTAATTTTACCCTTATAAATCACTGGGTCCTGATGTCTCGTATATATTCACCCTGCTTAGCTTGGTCATATATTAGGGATTTCTGGACTAGATGTACTGTTGTGTTTCAGGCCACATGATCAATGTTGTGTAATTCAAGCTGAGATTTTAGCCATCAAAGAGCGGTTCACTGGATGAAGTACTATTGGTTATTTGGTGTGAATATACGAAGTTGTACTGACAGCAAACCTGCTATCAAATCTCTTTCTGGTGTCTATTCGACATCCAGATTGGGTCATTAATGCCGGGTGTCCCTTAGAGAAATGGCGAGATATTCTATCCTGGAGTTATTCTGATGTAGTCGGCATTACTATCGCGGATAAACTGGCCAAAACCAGCTCACGACTGCAAGTCTACGAGATACATCTTTTGGTCTGTTTGCCGCTCTACTGTTGTAAATCACTCATACAGCGTAAATTTGTTGAGTCTGTTCAGCTCAGATGGTCTAGTTTGACAAATTGCTCGGTATCGAGGCCTGTTTACGACCATCAAAGGTCAGTGTCCCTTAATTGGTGCTCATGTTAGGAGACTGAACATTCCTTATAAAGACTTCTGTAGAAGTTGTCATGACGAAGACGAGAAGGAAACGGTTGAATATCTCCTTTGTATTTGCCCTGCTCTATTGGGGACTTGGACTATGACAATGGGTAGTCCTTTAATGCACAGCTTAGAGGATCTATCGACAGTGGATGTTAGGAAGGTAGATTCGTATATTCGTGCGTCAGGTTAGTTCGGCATCGAACCCCTTTCCGACAAAGTACCTCTTGAGGACCTGAACATAATCCTTTAGGGTATCACAAAGCGACCAATTCAGGGATCCAAGTGAGCTAGTAATACTGGCTGCCTTTATAACCTAACCTTGTCCACAAAGCTTGGTATATAACAAAAGCTTTGAAAAAATACTGAAGAAAATTCTTGTGAAGATTTCTTTTGAAAAATAATTTGGTAAACTATATATATAAAAAACCTTAGAAAAAACTATTTCTTAAATTGATCAAATGTTAAGTAATATTAAAGAAATAGTTTGTCACAATTTCTTCAGTATTTTATAATGAAAATGATAAATAAAAATTGTTTTTGATTGCACAATAAATAGCTTACTAAACATTACATATAACAAAAGCTTGGAAAAGCTCTTTTTTCAATATATGAGATATTGTTCAAAAATACCGAAATAAATATATTGTCAACACTTCATCAACAATATTAATTTGCTAAGCTTCATATATATAACAAAAGCTTTGTAAAAGCTCTTAAATATCAATGGATTTTTTAATTTTATTTAAACATATTTTTAAAGCTTAATGGACAATATTTTACTTATTTCAATGAAAAATTTAACAAAAGCTTGCTTAAAGCTTTTTGGTATACATCGTTAAAGGTTAAAATTATAGATTTTTCTCCATTATAACAAACGATAAACAAAGAATACTGAAATCAACTTCCTTTAAACATATTTTAAGTGCCCATCAATAATTTACAAAGTATAAGCTAATTTGTAACGAAAGCTTTAAAAAAGTTTTTAAAAATCATCTTAATGGTTAAAATCTTATTAAAACATGTGGTTAAAACATTTATTAGCAATATTTATCTCATTTTATAACGACATTTAACAGAAGCTTTCGTAAAGCTTTTTAAAAAAATGTGACAAAAATCTCAATATATACTCAATGTCTCCATTTAAAAAAAATTAGGAAACTATTTAACACTAATCCACTTAATATAACAAGTATTTCAGAAAAGCTTTAAAAAAGCTTTTCTACAGAAAGCAGCAAAAATATTTCAAAACATTATAAGATTTTAATTTAAATGTTTTTTTAAAGATTTATTGACAATCTTTTGCCATATTAAGCACAAATTTTAAGAAAAGCTTTTTGAAAGCTTTTTTCAAAATTTTGCTTAAAGTAAAAAAAATGCCTAATTTTATTATTTGAAACTTAAAAGCCATTATTAATTAGTAAACTACTTGTTTTAACTGAAATTAAGCAAAAGCTTTTTAAAAACTTTTTACATAAATGTGTGAAAATATATACCAAACCTTTTAAAACTACAATGTAGATACTTTTAAAAGATTTTTTTGGCCATATTTCATTTAAATAAGCTAAAGTTTTATTCAAAGCTTTTTTAAAGCTTTCTCAAAAATTTTGCTCAAAGTTAAAAAATGCCTTAATTGAAGCGTAAAAGTAGTTATTTGTAGTTATTACTAAACTGCTTGTTTTAATTGGAAATTTAGCAAAAGCTTTATAAAAACTTTTTATTGAAGAAGGTTAAAATAAATGCCATAAAAAAAAAAGTTTTTAAAAGTTTTTTTTTTAAGATTTATTGACTATATTTTACTTAAATAAAATTAAGTTTCAACAAAAGCTTTTTCAAATTGTTTTTTTTTGGAAATTTCGCTTAAACTCAAAATGTATTAGTGAGTTCATAATTATTTTATAGACAATAGATTAATACTTAACTTCTTGTTTTAACATAAATTTAACATTAAGATTTAATTTATACTTAGATTTTTGTAAAAGCTTTCAAAAAGCTTTCTCGGCACATTCTATAAATTATCAAAAGACCCTAATAAAAAATTAAAATTTGCTTTTCTTTGTGATTTAATGAAAATTTGCATAATTTTATTGAAGCTTTAGTCAAAGCATCAAAAAAGCTTTTTCCTGAAACACCTGTTTAAACCTAAAACAACCCTCAAAGTGTTAATACATGACACTTTAAAGTTTTAAAAAATGGTTTAATCAGCTTGTTTAACATACATTTTAAAAAAGCTTTATTAAAGCTTTTTACAAATTTAAGCACAAAAAATATTTAATTAAATTCTAAAATTTATATTGAATTTTTTTTGGGAGAATAAGTCTTTTAAGCAACAAACAATTCTGGTCTGCCATAAAATTTGCCTTTTATTTCTTTATAGCATAATGTTTCCTAGACTAGTAAGCCCATTAATAAATGAACGCTTAAAACTATGCTGTAAATTTAATGTTTTTCTTTGACTTAATGTCACTGTTTTGTTTAAATTTCTTTTTGATCTTTGTTTTATACTCTTTATGACCCTGACCTTTATTTATTAAATTTTCTATAGAACAACCATGTATGCCAGCCAACAAATACACAAAAAGAGCAAAACTTAAAAGCTAATTAGTTGTTTTTATTTAAAAGATAAACAACAACAAAATTTAGCTTAAAAAATATTAACCTCATAAATTTAAGTAAAACAAAGCATACATTTAGGCTTTAGGAAAGAAATTTGCTGCAACAATAAATCAAAAACATTAAAGCATATTTTTAAGGAAGTCATTATTACAAAAAAAAATAACAAGAAAATAAACCAGAATGTTAAGAAAATAAAAACAAAGCATAGCATAGCTTAAGGCATTAAATCTAAGAAAACTAAAAACATTAATATAAAGGGTCAGTATAGAAGACTAAAGTTAAATTTTAAGATAAATTTATATTAAAAATCTTTTATATTTACTATGTAACTCATACATTATGATAGTTTTGTTTATTTTGTAGATTTTTATTTCAATTACTCGTTAATTTAAGTTTCTTGTTAAGTGAGTCGTATTTAAGTGCAAAACTTTTTTTTTTATAATTTGTGGAGGTTATGTATCTATCTTACATACGCAAATTTGTAGTTTGCTTTTAAGTATTATTTTTGCTTATAATGTGGCAATAGTTGGTAACAAATTACTTTCCTCTTTTGTAATGGAATTTTGTTTTTGAAACAGTGTGTGATTTTGAACATGAGCCAAATTATGAGCAACTTAAGAAGATAAAACTTAATGGGTTTTTTAGTATTTTTCTTCTTTGCTACAGGCTTGTTGGTGTGTAGAGTAAATTAAAAATCAATGAAAACTAATGTACTTTTTTGCACAAAGTAGAGAAATTGTTAAAGAATTATTAGGGAAATTTGTAATGGGATGTTTCTTTTAGAAACATTAAAACTGTGCTCAAAGTATGATATAATTTATAGTTCACTTAAAAAAACGAATCATGTAAGAACTCGTAGATTACTTATTAAAGATTCTATTCTAAATTATAATGAAACTAAAGTATTATTTCTTTAAAAATCTAAACGTAAAAATAAATGTTTAAGTTTGAAGCCTAAAAGTGTACTACGATTTTTGTTGTTAATTATTAAAATGTATGGAAACAGAGACATAATTTAGTTTAATTGTAATGTATATAATTTGAATGATTTCTTTGCTCAACATAAAAAGTTTTAAAGAATTTTCTAAAATTCCAGAGGAATTAATATTAATCATACGCCATGGACAATAATTTTTAAAAACTCCTAAAGATACCAAAAATTAAAGCTGGTTGAGTATGGGGGGAAGTTTAAAGCTACTAAAAACTGTTTTTGAGTCAAATCCTATAATAAGTCAATTTAAAATGTCATTTTAAATGTAAAAAATTTTCATATTATTTAAAAAACCTTCTTGTACACATTAATTCTTAGAGAAATATCTAATATTTAACTTGAATGTGTAAATCATGGCAAAATAACCTAAAAATCTTAATTTTCAACTTTGAAGCCTAGAATTCCACTACGATTTCTGTTACTAATTTTTAGAAATTGTGCAAATGAAATTCTCATTTAGTATTGATTTAATATATGTAATTTGAAAGCTTTCCAGCGAGTTCTTAAAAAGTTATAGACAGTTTTGCAAAACTGTAGAGGAATTAATATTAATCATACGCCATGTTCCATGTTCATTACGCCATGTACAAATTTATTAAATCTTGAAAAAGTCGCTCAAAATGCTATAATATTCAAAATAAAGTGTATGTATGCAAAGATTGTGACAATCTTAAGGAAACTATCATCAGATTTTGAATTAAATACGAAAATGGTTTTTTAAATAAAGAAAATTTTCTTAAAATTTTTTGACTGCAGCAAAAGTTATTGACTGTTTTGTAATATCAGCAAGGTAATATTAATCATACGTCATGTTACGTGAAAATTTATTAAATCTTGAAAAAATCGCTCAAAATGCTATAATATTGAAAATAAAGCGTATGAATGCACAGATCGAGACAATTTTAAGGAAACTAAATAAAGTAAATTTTCTTAGAATTTGTGTTAGAGAAGCTTTCTTTTAAAAATATATCATTTGTTTACTTAAATCTGTAAATTTAGGCAAAAGAACCTGAAAAGATATTAATGTAAAACTTTGAAGCCTAAAAGTCTACTACGATTTTTGTTATTTATTTTTAAAAATTGTGCAAATGAAATTCTTATTTAGTATTGATTTAATATATGTAATTTGAAAGATATCTATTGAGTTCTTAAAAAGTTATAGAGAGTTTTGTAAAACTGTAGAGGAATTAATATTAATCATACGCCATGGTATGTGAAAAATTATTAAATCTTAAAAAAGTTCGTAAAGAATCTAAAATATTTAAAAGTCAAGTTGGTTTAAGGGTAAAGAGAAGTTAATAGCCAATATTAACAGAGTTTGATTTCAATCCAACAATCAGTAAATTTTAAATAAGGCTTTATGTCTAGTAAATTTTCACAAAAATTATTGCAAATTTATTGTAAATATAGTTTGTTCTAAATTGTATTATTTGTATGCTTAAATTTGTACATTAAATTAAATAAACTTGAAAAAACCTGACCATCAAGTAATTTTCAATTATGAAGCCTAAAAGACTAGTACGATTTTCATTATTAATAACCAAGGCAAGGATTTTCATGCACTAAAAAACTAAAAATATGCGCTTATAATATGCACTATAAAGAGAGAAAATATGCACTAAAAATGACAAAAATATGCAATAAAAACAAGTTTTATATTTGAAATATATTTATTAATAAAAGACAGATATAAATTTCAGGTCACATTTTCAATATATATACATTAAAGGAGCATAAAAGGTTTTAAATATACTTTTTTCAAAGTAAAAATAAGAAAATTCATGTATGTAAATTATACAATATTTATTTAAAAAAAAATCAGTCAGTTATTTATTTTCATGTTACAAAATTACTTTATTTGGATTTCTATTTGTATAAACAAATAAATTTTTTTTAAATTTCCAAAAAGAAAACTTTGTCTGATCGGCTTTAATACATTGAAAATGTAAGCTCAACGTCAATAGAAGTTAAAGGTGCATATTTAAATGAAGCCAGTTCAATTGGAGAATATTCATTTTCAATTTGATTTTCTTCATTAAAATTGCTATCTAATATGTCAAAATTTTTTTTTATTATATGAAATCTACTGTTTTTTTCGAATTGAATCCCTTTAGATTAGTAATAGTTTAAGAAATAAAGATTAATTCGAGAACAGAAATACTAATTGGCTTTAATATTATGTGTCACAAAGAGAACAATGTCGAAAAGTCGAGTTAAAAAATTTTCGAAAAATCGAAAAGTCGACAATTTCAAAAAGACTTTTTCTTTCAACGATAGAATTCTAGAGTCAATATATTTACTATTGTATTTCCAGTGTACACTGATATAAAAATATGTCCAAAAGAGAATTAAATATGCAATAAAATGGAAAATATGCTAAATATATGCATTTAAAAGAAAAATATGCAAAATATGCATTTATAACAAAATATGCAAAAATATGCAACAACAAATCGATGCCATTTTGTTGCAAATTCTTCGATTCGGAAAGATAAATTGTCAAAAGTGATTTTGAGTTACTGACTACAAACATGCATTTGCATAGAAATCCTTGCCCTGTTAATAACTGAAAAGTATAGAAATTAAATTCCCACTTTGTTTCTTCTTATTATCTGTAATTTGAAAGATTTCTATTGAGTTCTTAAAAAACTTATGGACAGTCTTGTAAATTCATCAAAAAATTAATATTAATCATACGCCATGTATGTGAAAATTACAAAAATCTTAAAAACTCTTGGTAAAGGCTAAAATAGTAAAAATTAAATAAAGTTTGAGGATATATGGAAGTTTAGGGCATATATAAACAGATTTTGAGTTAAAGCCATCAGTTTTAATTGAATAATTGAAAAAATTGAGTAAATTTTTACAAACATAATTTTATTTTTTTTTAGAGATGATTTGTTCCTTTTATGCTTAAACATGTAAAATTAGGCAAAATAGCCTTAAATAACAAGATTTATGAGTAATTTTCCACTTTGCTGCCTAAAAGTCTGCAACACTTTTCGCTATTTATCACTTAGAAGCATACAAATTATTATATGATGTAGTTCTGCATTAATATGCGTAATTTGAAGGATTTCTATTGACACACAACAAAGTTATAAACAGTTTTGTAAGGCTAAAGAGCAATTAATATTAATCATACGTCATGTATGTGTAAATTTCAAAAATATTGAAAAAATGGTTTTAAAAGCTAAGAGATAAAAAAAGTGAAGGTGGTTTAAGTATATAGTTTAGTTTAGGGGAATTCAAAGTACATTTTGAGTAAAATCCAATAAATTAATCAATTCTAAATAGAGATTTACATGAGTACTACAAAATTTTCCAATTTGCTTTCTTAAAGTCTGCAACGTTTTATCACTAAAAAGCATAAAAATTAATATATGATGTAGTTCTGCATTAAACTGTGTAATTTGAACGATTTATATTGATATACAACAGAGTTACAAACAGTTTTGTAAAGAGGAATTAATATTAATCATACGTAATATACAAGTAAATTTCAAAAATTATGAAAAAGTCGTATAAAAAGTTAAAATATAAAAAAGCAAAGTTAAGTTAGGGTAATTTTAACTATACGTAAAATCCAACAATTATTCAATTCTAAATAGAGATTTACATGAGTATTATAAAATTTTCCACTTTGAATCCTAAAAGTATACAACGATTTTCACTATTATTCGGTAATAAATGTTGAAATGAAATTCACATTTAGTTTTGATTTAATCTAAATAATTTTAAAGATTTCCATTGAGTGCAGCAAAAGTTATAGACAGTTTTGTAAATCCACCATGAAATTAATATTAATCATACGCCATGTTATAATGATTTTTGAATTTTAAAATTTTCTTAAAATTTAAAAAAAAAATTTAAGATTTTTAAAGATTTTTTCTTTAAAACACTTTTAATCATTTGTTTATTCAAATGTGTAAATTTATGCAAAAAAAAATTAAAAAAAAACATGACCTAAAAGTAATTTTAAAATTTTGCAGCCTAAAAGTGTGCTACGATTTTCGTTATTAATCACTAAATGTTTAAAAAATAAATTATTATTTAGTTTAGATTTAATTTCTGTAATTTGAAAGATATCTATTGAGTATGTAAAAAGTTATAGATAGTTTTGTAATTAATTAATGGAATTAATATTACTCATACGTCATGTGTATTAAATCTTTAAGAAAGCCAAAATATTAAAAAACAAAGTGTATGGGTATATGAATTCAAGCAATTTGAATGAAACCATCAAGATTATTTGAGTTAAATTCCAAGAATGGCTTTTTAAATGAAGTTAATTTCTATAATTTTTTTACAAAAAAGTAATGAGTACAAAAAATTGTATGTTACAATGCAGTGACAGTTTGTGATAAACAATTTTACAACACCCTCATGTATTACCTATGCTGTTATTTTATACTAAAACAACAATAAAAACAGCAAATTTTTAAGTTTGGGCAAAGGAACATATAAATTACAAGTAATTTTCAACTTAGAATCCTTAGAGTATACTACGATTTTCGTTATTTATCAGTAAGAGGTTTAGAGGTGAAATTCTCATTTCGTTTTTATTTAATATGTGTAATTTGAAAGACTTCTCTTAAGTGCAACCAAAGTTGTAGACAGTTTTGAAAAGTTATAAAGGAATTAATATCAATCATACGTACCATAGGAAAAATTTAAAAAAATTTAAATAATTAGTTTTTAAAGCTAAAATATGAAAAAAACTAAAGCATGTGCGGGTAGCAGCTAACTTATGACAACTTTAGATACATTTTTAGTTGAATTCAAGAATTAGAAATTGTTCTACAAATGTCTAAACGAAGCATGTTTTTTTATATATATATATTTTTTATTTTTTAAATTTTATTATGGACTTGTAAGCTTCTTAATGTCTTTATAAGTATTTATCTTGTCTAGTTTATAGCTGTCTACTTAAAATAATTTATATAATACTCTCCAGTAATAATTTCTAATAAATATCTTTTCATAAATATAAATACTACTTAAAATATGCTTTAAATTCTACATATGCCTTAAAGTATGCTATTAATAATAACAGCAAATAAATTACATTACTTGATATACAACAATGTAATGGTATACAGCTGAACAGCTGAAGAGAGTTGAAAAATACAACAAAAGCTAAGGATGGTATTTAATTATAAACATATAAATATATTGCTATATACATGTGTGTGTGTTGTTTTTTTTTTTTACACAAAAATAATATATATAAATAAAAATCTATGATAATTTGTTAATGTGTCAAATAAATGAAGGTCATAAAACTTATTATAATAACCATATCTATACAACAAGCCTAAAAGTAGGCTATACAAAATAATTTATCACAAATAAAAAAGAAATATTCGGTATAAATGAAATGCCTGACATGGTATATAGAGTATGTACAAAGGATGATGAGAAAAAAACACAGATAATAGCAAAGTCAATAGGAAACCATTAACATTTTTTTCTTTCTTTCTTTTTTTCTTTCTTTTTTTATTACATTTTCTATGCATGTTTTCCATAGAATGGATATAAAGAGAATAAAATAAATAATTTTTCGTAAAAGGCAAAATGTAAATGAATCACATTTCGTTTGTTATTAAAGGCTTTTTATAAATACACATTAGGGTGATGTTTTATTTTTTTTATTAGATTATTGCAGCGCTTAAAAGAAAACGGAAACTAGCCTCTAGCTAGAAACTAACTAAATTGTTTAAATGTTTAGCGTTTTAAAAAATTTTTTAAGATTTATTAAATTTTGATATCTATGGCGTATGATTAATATTAATTCCTTTATAGTTTTACAAAACTGTCTATAACTTTTTAAAAACTCAATAGAAATCTTTCAAATTACAGAGAATAAGAAAAAACTAAATGAGAATTTAATTTCCATACTCTCTTAGTAATAATGAAAATCGTAGTAGTCTTTTAGGCTTCAGAATTAAAAATTACTTGATTATCAGGTTTTTTCAAGTTTATTTAAATTTATATACAAATTTAGGCAAAAAAATAATAAAATTTAGAACAAACCATATTTTCAATAATTTTTGTGAAAATTTGGTACATATAAAGTCTTATTTAAAATTGACTAATTGTTGGACTAAACTTAGTTGCTATTACGTTCTATCTACCCTTAAACCAACTTCAGTTTTTAATATTTTAGCTTTTTAAACGACTTTTTTAAGATTTATTCAATTTTCACGTACCATGGCGTATGATTAATATTAATTTCTCTATAGTTTTACAAAACTCTCTATAACTTTATAAGAACTCAATAGAAATCTTTCAAATAACAAATATTAAATCAAAACTAAATGAGAATTTCATTTGCATAATTTTTAAAAATAAATAACAAAAATCGTAGTAGACTTTTAGGCTTCAAATTAGGAATTAATGTATTTTCAATTTCTTTAGCCTAAATTTACGTATTTAAGTTGGAATTAATATATTTTCAGGTGCTATTGCCTTAATTTACAGATTTAAGTAAACAAATATTACATTTTTGAGAGAAAACATCTTTACCAACAATTTTTAGAAAATTTACTTCATTTAAAAAACCATTCTCGGATTTAGTTGAAAATCTGATGATAGTTGGCTTAAGATTGTCTCAATCTTTGCATCCATACAGTTTATTTTTAGTATTTTAAGGGATTTTTTCAAGATTTAATAAATGTTCACGTACCATGGCGTATGATTAATATTAATTCCTTGATAGTATTACAAAACTGTCTATAACGTTTGATATACTCAATAGAAATCTTTTAAATTACACATATTATATCAATAATAAATAAGAATTTCATTTGTACAACTTTTAAAAAAATATAACAAAAATCGTAGTAGACATTTAGGCGTCAAAGTTGGACATTAAAGTACTTTCAATTTCGTTTGCCTAAATTTACGGATTTAAGTTGGAATTAATATCTTTTCAGGTTCTTATGCCTAAATTTACAGATTTATGTAAAAAAATTATATATTTTTGAATGAAAGCATCTCTAAGAAAAATTTTAAGAAAATTTACCTCAATTAAAAAAACATTTTCGTATTTACTTCAAAATCTGATGATAGTTTCCTTAAGATTGTCTTAATCTTTGCATCCATACACTTTATTTTTAATATTTTAGTATTTGAAGCGATTCTTTCAAGATTTAATAAATTTTCACGTACCACGGCGTATGATTAATAATAATTTCTTGATAGTATTACAAAACTGTCTACAACTTTTGATGTACTTAATAGAAATCCTTCAAATTACACATATTAAATCAGAACTAAACAAGAATTTCATTCATAAAATTTTTAAAAAAATATAAAAAAAATCGTAGTAGACTTTTAGGCTTCAAAGTTGGACATTAATGTATTTTCAAATTCTTTTGCCTAAATTTACGGATTTAATTTGGAATTAATATCAATTCAGGTTTTTTGGCCTAAATTTACAGATTTAAGTAAACAAATGATATATTTTTGAAAGAAAGCATTTCTAACAAGAATGTTAAGAAAATTTACTTCATTTAAAAAATCATTCCTTAAGATTCTTTAAGATTGCCTCAATCCATATACTTTGTTTTGAATATTTAAGCATTTTAGCGATTTTTTCAAAATTTAATAAATTTTCACGTACCATGGCGTATGATTAATATTAATTTCTCTACTGTTTTACAAAATCGCAATAACTTTGTAAGAACTTAATGGAAATCTTTCAAACTACTCATATTTAATCAAAACTAAATGAGAATTTCACTTGTATAATTTTTAAGAAATAATAACAAAAATCGTAGTAGACTTTTAGGCTTCAAAGTTGGACATTAATGTCTTTTCAGGTTTTTTTTTGCCTAAATTTACGGATTTAAGCGAACTTTAACTTAAAATCTGTTAAAAGTTTACTTAACATTGCTCCAATTCATACACTTATATACTTTATTTAAATTTTTAGTTTTTTTTTTTTCCAAGATTTATTAAATTTTCACATTTACTTTCCCATAATCCTGAAAATCTTTCAATTATTTTTTATGTATTTAATTGAAATCGTTCATATTACAAATATTAAATTTAAACTGATGAGAAACACATTTTTATACTATATTGTGATTGATAATGAAAATCGTAGTATACTTTTAGGCATTAAAGTTTAAAACTATTTCGCAGTAATGGTTTTTCAGGTACTTTGGAATTAATTTGTATTTTTAGGCTTTAAAGTTTAAAATTAGTTTCAAGTAATGATTTTTCAGGTTGTTTTAAATAAATTTACATACTAAACAACTTGATATTATATTAGAACATACCATTTGTGCAAAGTATGGAAAAATCTAATCTGTTTCTGCACAATAAGCTCTATTAGAAATTGACTAATTGTTGGATTTAACTAAAATTGTGTTTACTAAGTCAGTAAAGTTCTCTGTATTCTTAAACCATATACACTTTTCCATATTTTAGGTTTTTAAAAAACTTTTTCAAGATTTTTTTATTTTTCATCTATAAGCCGTATGATTAATATTAATTAATTAATACTTTTACATAATCGTTTATACCTTGTAATAATGTAAAAAGAAATCTTTTAAAATATACAGATTACTACTAAACTAAATGATTTATATATTTCTTTATAATTTAATGATTAGCAACAAAAATCGTAGTAGACTTTTAGGCTTCAAAGTTAAAAAATTCTGACGTTTGTTGATTTTAAAAGTAGTTTTGGAAAAATTTTAAAAGGTTAATGAACAAAATCTTAATTTATGGAAAAACAAATGTTTGTATTTAAAATAAACAGCAACTATTACAATTTAATAATATTTTTGATTTTAAATTATTTTCAAACTTAAAGATTAGTATAATATGCTTATTTTGGTTTTGTTACTAGCTTTTTTTCTTTTATCTGAAGTTAGTTTTGTAAAGGTTCTAATCCAATAGACTGCAGTATGACTTGCAGTTATTTTTCAACTTTGGAGCCTAAAAGTATACTACGATTTTTGTGATTTATTACTGTAAACCATAAAAATGAGTTCGGCATACACTATACGTGATATCTGTGTAATTTAACAGATTTCTATTGGGTACATGAAAAGATATAGACAGTTTTGTAAATCTATCAAGGAATTAATATTAATCATACGTCATGTGTATAAAAAATCAATAAGTTAAAAAAAACTTGTTTACCCTTAAATGCATGATTTTTACTTTTATTTTTCTATAAAGTATCAAATATTTATTTAATTTTTATTCATTATATTTCCTATAGCTTTAGTTTGATTTAGAAATTCTTTAGCTGGAACTAACTCCATTTGATTTTGCTGAAGGAGAATCTGAATTATTATCAAGCTTTTTTTCGTCTAAAATTCAGTGGAACTGGAATGTAGACAATTGGCAACAATATAATGCATATTGTTGCCAATTGTCTACATAAGGGTTAAAAAGCTAAAACAATAAAATGTAAAAGCAGTTTTAGGACACAGGGATATTTAAGGCAACTATTAAAAGGTTTTAAGTTTGGTTCCACAATTAGTAAATTTTAAATAGAGTTTGCAGAGTAAAACTAAAGTATATTTTCATATAATTTTTAAAAATTTATTTCTGGAATTTATTTTAATTTTAAATGTATTATTTAGTTTTGCTTAAACGTGTAAGTTTGGGCAAAAACCTGAGAAAATCATGACTTGCAAGTAATTTTAAACTTTGAAGCCTAAAAGTATACTACGATTTTCGTTATTAGTTACTAGAAAGTATACAAATAAATTGCTCAAACAGTTTAGAGTTAATCTATGTAATTTAAAAGATTTCCATTAAGAACATAAAAAGTTATACACAGTTTTGTAAATCTATCCAGGAATTAATATTAATCATACGCCATGTATTTGAAAAATTCAATATAACTTAAATAACTTGTTTAAAATGCTAAACTATTAAAACATTTAGTAAGTTTCTAGCAAGAGGCTTGTTTAAAGTAACTGTAAACTGATTTTTACATCAATCTGTCAAATAGTCTATCGTTTAGCTTTCCTTGGGATTGAAGAATATAATTCTATAAAGTATATAATTCAGTTATACTCAATATTTTTTAACATATTTGTTAGTTTAACTGCAAACTATTTAGGAATACTAATGGTTCTTTTAAAATAATAAAAATTTATTTTAAAAAATTGTGTTGCCTACTTTTAGGCGTTGATTATATAACCTAATGAAACTCTACTTTAAGGCTTATTTAAGCAATTTCTTATTTTATCTTTATTTCTCTTCAACTATTTATTTATTTATTTAACAACCCCTCCTTAATTTCAAATATTCCCTTTTGTTTGCTCTGTCTTTCAGTCTTTCAAATCTTTAACGTCATCTTGTGTGTTTTTTGTCTACTATTTCAATCTTAACGAGCAAATAATGTAACGCCTTTTTCATGTTTTCTGGTGTGTGTGTCTGTGTGTTTGTGTGTAAAGTTTTTCTTTGTATCTTTGAAATAAATTTCCAGCTATTTTTATGGTATTTATACATTTGAACAGACAATCACACCATCAAAAAAAGTCTTATCATTTAGATTTGTTGGTTTTTTTTGTGGTTTTACCCCAAAAAATTTTATTAAAGCAAAGCAATGAGTTTGATAATAATAAAAAAAAAACAGAATTGTCTTAAGATTTTAACTTTCAGTTCTATATGTTCGGTTTTTTTTTTAGCAAATGTACTTAAACTATTGTTTCTGCTCTCTGCTCTGTTCTCTTCTCTTTATTTCTTTTAATTTTGTTATTGTTTGCTATTTTTTTGTTCAACTTTGTTTAATAATTCCTTTTTGTGAAATTGTTCTACAAAAGCCTAAAAGTAGGCTATGGTTTTTGTATGTGTGTATACATTTCGAATAAACTAAATGTAGGCTATGGTTTTTGTTTTTTTTATACAATTATATTATTTTCAAATCGTTTGTTTTCTGTTTTTTTTTTTTTTTTAACTTCTTTGTAAATTTTTATAGTTGTTGTTTATATGGCTTGCTGTAGAAATTGTTGTGTTTTTTATTTTTATTTTTATTGTGTTTCTTAATTTTTTTTTTGTTTTACATTTTGTGGTTTTTCCTTATTTTCTTCTGTTTTTTTTAGGTTTTTCCGAATTAGTTCCTTTTTTCTTGCCTTGTGGCAATATTTATTGCTGGTGACCATTGCAAGTATTTGTGTCTGGGGAGTCGTAAATATAAATGGTTTTCTATTACACAAAAAGAAGTTAAAAAGAATTTGTATAGCATTGTTTAAGGCAGTTTTTTTCTGTTGTTGTGCCGTTTTGAAGTTGTCACTGCCTAAAGTATTTTTTTTTTAGTTTTTGCTTTGATGGGGGGGATTTACCAAGACAATTTAAGGAATTTCTGAGAAAAATTAATTTAATTTAAAATGAAATGTTTTATACTTATACACACATAAGAAAACAAATCATTTGAACATATTTTACTGAAAAAAAGAAGGAGATAAGGATTTTAAAAAGAAGAGCAGGGAAAATGTTAGCAAAAAGCTTTTAAAAGAAAACCACAAATTACGAAATTAGAACACTAAAGCAGATTTTTTAATGTAAAACCAAGTAATAAAATAAAAATAACTATATTATCTTTAGTTTTCTTTAAATTTTCAAATATAACTAAAATTTAAAATTTTGACCCCTAAAAGTATGCCACGATTTTTGTTGGTTATTATTAAATTATAAGGAAATATGGCAATAATTTTGTTAAGTTGTGATCTGTATAATTTGAAAGATTTCTATTCACAACATAACAAGTTATATACAATTTTGCAAATTTATAAAGAAATTAATATTAATCATACGCCTTAAACATTAAAATTTAACTATTTTTGAAAAAGTCATTTAAAAAGCTAAAATATTAGAAAATGAAAATGGTTTATGAATAGAATTAAGTTTACAGCATGTATAACCTGATTTTTAGTTAAATTCAACAAAACTTCAATTTTAAATTTAGCTTTATATGAAGTAAGTTTTCAAAAAATCTTTAAACATTTCTTTAAATATAGTTCCATTTAAAATAATACTATTTGTTTTGCTTAAATGTATAAATTTAGTTAGAATAACTTGCAAATCATGTCTCGCAACTAAGTTTAATGTTTGAAGCCTAAAAGTCTACTACGATTTTTATTATTAACCTCTGAAAAGTGTTAAAATTTAAGTCTCATTTAGTTTGGATTTAATCTGTGCAATTTGAAGAAATTCTATTCACAACATATTAAGTTATAAACAGTTTTGTAAAACTATCGAGGAATTAATATTAATCATACGCCATGTATGAGAAAAATCAATAAATCTTAAAAAATCATTAAAATAGCTAAAATACTGCAAAATAAAGTAAGTTTTTAGCAACTAGCCTCTTACTAGGGAACTATAAACACAAATTTATTCCAATCTAGCAATTTGTTAATTTCCTGAAAAAAAAGTAAATTTTCATACCATAAAATTTTTGAAAATTGTTAATGGCTTTTGATTTTTTCAATAAATATAATATTGGATACATAGAATTAAAGGGGTGTGTACAGTACTCTACCACTTGGAGACCCATAGGATCCATTAATATTCTTTAGAAATAGAACCAGGTGTGAAGAAGATGTGAAGGGAAGAAATGAAATTGGAAAGAAAAGATACAAGTAAGCTAATATAAAGAAGCATAAAGTGAATACCCAGTTAAAAAATGTAAATAAATATAGACTGGGATTATCAGAGTTCTACTCCACTAAGAAAGCCGAATAGCTTACCAAGATCATATCTAGCTATATCCCCCCAGTCTATCATGGAATATTTTCCCTAGCCATTTTTGCCTAAGACCCTGTAATCTAGTACAGTTACACAGAATAAATACCCGTTTCTAGTTGTTCAAATATTATGTTCCTTGAGTGTTTAATTTTCGTTAAAACATTATGATAAAAATGAGTAGCATTTGTTTTTCCACTTTGAAGCCTAAAAGTATACTACGATTTTCGTTACTTAACATTATAAAGTATGCAAATGAACAGCCTATTTTGTTTTGTTATAATCTGTGAAATTTGACAGTTTTCTATTAAGTAAACGAAAAGTTATAGACATTTTTGCAAAATTGTAGATAAATTAATATCAATCATACGCCTTGTAGGTGAAAATTTCATTAATCTTTAAAATTTTGTTTAAAAAGCTAAAATCATAAAAAGTAAAGGAGGATTGTAAGTAGAAGCTTGCTTAAGACATCTTTTAGAAACACTTTGAGTTAAATGCAGGCATTAGATGGGTTTATATAAACGATTATGAGAAGCTGGTTTTGTATTTTTTATTGTAAACTTTATTTGAAGCTTTAAAATTAGGTTTGTGAACCATCTTCTCTATTTAAAACATTTAAAATTGTTAAATTACTTGAAATTCTTTATAAAAATGTATCCTACTATCCTTAATTATTTGTCTGCCTTTTTTACCGTTAAATTTTCAAATCTTTTTTTCTTTATTTATGAAATTTTGATTTTAAACTTTCTTAGATTATTCTTCATACTGTTTACTTTGAATAATTTTACAAAACTTATTAACTACATCACGTAGCACTCTAACTATAGATTTTCTACACTCTTTGCCTTTAACCTGCTCTTACCATAATTAATGATGCATTAAAGTAATTATTACTAAATAAGTTATAGTAACAGTGTAACTAAGAGGGACGACAGTAAGAGAGGCAACACAAAAAAGGCAACTTTATAAATTTATTACCTAACAAGCCATTAGAGTTCTTAATAGAATTATTACAACAGCTTTTCAACACTCGCTATTGTTCTTTTAAACACAATGCTGCTCACAAATTTTAAACAATAGATGTGGATGACTAGTTTTTTTTCTTTTTTTGTTAAAATAATTTATAATAATGTTAATTATGTTTATGAAAGCCATAAAAAAATATTATAAAAATTTAAGGAAACATTTTTTTTGGTTTGACGTCTTAAAAAATTGTTACAGTTTTTACTAAAAATTATTGTAGTGAATAACAATCAAATTATCATTAATTTTTATTAAATCTAAAAAATTTGAACAAATTCTATGGGTGGAATAACAAGTTATAGTTAGTTATGCAAAATTAGACATGAATTAATATTAATCATACGCCTGTATGACAAAATATGTTAAGACTTATATTTCAGCTTTAACTATAGGTCTGATTTGCACACAATGTTTACGAAAGTTATAGAGCAGGACTTAGACTTTCATAAAATTGTACTTGTAACTAACTGATTGAATACAGCGAGAGCTAGAAGGCGTCAAAGTTGAAAATTGAAAATATTTTTAGTTTGATGTCTTAGAAAATTTTACAGTTTTTATTAAAAATTATTGTAGGAAAAGGCTATATAATGGAATAAAATGTTATATTTACTTAGGTAAAATTAAAAAGAGGATTGTAGGAACAATTTTATAAAAGCTTATGTCCTTCTTTATAGTTTTCTTATACAAAATTTTCCAATCGGCTCAGTAGTTTAGTAGATATATATTTAATAATATTTTAGCTAGGGGTGGCGTATGATTAATATTAATTATTGACAAATTTTAAAAAATCCTTTATAACTTTTGCTATACTCAAACGAAATCTTTCAAATTATATACATGAGAGCTTAACTAAATAGACATTTTATTTATATATCTCTTAGGAAGTAATGGCAATAATCGTAGAACAATTTAACCGTTTATTTCAAGAAATTTTTTTTTCTTAATTTTTTAAAAATTTTATTGATGTTTATTTTCCAGTAACTAAATTATAAGGATTGTAGTTACTATTTTATAAAAGCTTATGTACTTCTTTATAGTTTTCTAATAGAAAATTTGTCAATTGACTCAGTAGTTTAGTAGATATATAATTATTAATATTTTAGCTAGGGGTGGCGTATGATTAATATTAATTATTGAACAATTTCATAAAATCCTTTATAACTTTTGCTATACTCAAAAGAAATCTTTGAAATTATATACATGAGAGCTAAACTAAATAGACATTTTATTTATATATCTCTTAAGAAGTAATGGCAATAATCGTAGAACAATTTAAACGTTTATTTCAAGAATTTTTTTTTTTAAATTTTTAAAAAATTTGATTGATATTTATTTTCCAGTACTTAAGTTAAAAGGATTGTAATTACTATTTTATAAAAGCTTACGCCCTTCTTAATAGTTTTCTTATAGAAAATTTTCCAATCGGTTTAGTACCTTAGTAGGTATGTATATTAATATGTTGGCTAGGGGTGCCGTATGATTAATATTAATTATTGAACAATTTAAAAAAATCCTTTATAACTTTTGCTATACTCAAAAGAAATCTTTCAAATTATATACATGAGAGCTAAACAAATAAGACATTTTATTTACATATCTCTTAAGAAGTAATGACAATAAGTAGAACAATTTAACCGTTTTATTCAAGAATTTTTTTTTTAATTTTTTTTAATACATTTATTTCTTTTTATTTTCTGGTAATAAACCTTAAAAGCATTTTAGTTATTACCAAACAAAATACAACATTTTTCATTATAAATCTAGTAACCATTCATTACAGCTGTTGCTTTTATAGAGAAAAACTAAAAATAGCCAACATATTTTTGTGTAAGCAATTTAAAAGCTTAAAATATACAAAAAGAAAACTACAGCAAATAAATATTTTGTCGTTGTTTACGATTATTTTGCATACATACTAATTTAACGTTTTTTTCTTTAAAATTTTTGTTGGAGCGTTTGGAATTTTTGATTTTTTTAGATTTTATTTATAAAAATTATATTTCTAATAAATCAGATTCCTATTTTTCAAAAATTTTTTGAACAACATTTTTTATATGGTTTCTTAAAAGACTTCTTTTTAAAAGTTTTCTTTCATGTAAGATATATTCTCAGTCTTTTCCAAACATGTTAAAATTCCCTATTCAGCTAGTGATTTCATTAATTTTTTGTTTGTTTTAGTATTTGCTAAAAAATATTATGATTTACTCGTTTTAAAGTCTTAAAATGTTCTAAGATTTTTGCCTTATCTACTGGAAGTGTTTATTAATGAATTATTTATTTGGTGTAGGTTTAGTCTGTGCAATTTAAGAGATTTACCTTGAGTACATAGAAAGTTGTATACAATTTGGTAAAGTTATTAAGGAATTAATATCAATCATACGCCCTGAAGGCGAAAAATATAAAAATCCTTAAAAAGTAGTGTTAAAAGCATAAATATATAAAAATTACGATGGAATAAGAATAAGAACAATTTAAAAGTTTTTATTTTGTGTTGCTTATTGTAATACAAAATACAATTTTTTAAATTTGAAATTCTAAATTTTTAAAAATTTATGTGAATTAAAAAATTTTAATTTATTATAGAATTTATTGTGAAATTGTTTATAATGTCTGAATTTTCTTTTAAAATTATTTAGTTTTTGAATTTGGAAATTTTTTATTTTTTTTTTTATTTTTCCATTTTAAACCCATAAAGTGTTTAACGTTTATTGCCATTCTTGCTTAAAGTGTTTGTTTATGAATTGCTCATTTAGTTTAGGTTTAATCTGTGCAATTTGAGATATATGCCTTAAGTACATACAAAGTTATTGATAGTTTTGTAAAATTATTGAGTAATTAATATTAATCATACGCCATGAGGAAGAAAAATAAATAAATCTTAAAAAACTTAATTTAAAAGCCTCAACATTAAACAAATATGTAGGGTTTTGGGTAGCAATAAATCTTAGTTAGCTATAGACATAGTTTTAGCTAGATCAGGTAATTAATTATTTAAACTAAAGGTACTTCTAGAATTAAAAAAAATAAAAATAAAATTTTATGAAAATAGTTACTTATTAGCTTTTATAATGTTTTATATTAGATTCCTCAAGGTTTTTTACACTTATTTAAAATTTTACTTTATTTTATTGGCATCAATTGTCTTATATCCTCTTGAAATAAGCCTTAATTTGTGTTTTTAATTTGCCTTTATATAGATTTTTATCCTGTTATGTTTATCAACCCTTAAAAATACACTTAGATTTTTTGTTTAATAATTAATTAAGATTTTTTTTATTAAAAAAATCTAATTAAAACATCTATGACTATCATGAAAATCAACATGAGTCATGGTTTTTTCTTGATTTTTCTCATGTGTGAAACTTTTCAGCACTTAAGTCTACACCTTCATAGCTGCTCTAGCTTTTGTGTCTAATAAACTAAAAGCTTTAGTTTAATGAAGGCAAATATTGTTAGAATATAAAAAAAAAACTGTGTCAATTAGTTTATATTTTCAGGCTAAATAAGCATTTTTATTGATTAGTTCTTTGGTTTGAGTTTTATATTTGTTATAATTTAAAATTTTTTCTATCTCTACTAGAATTTTTGCGTATATTTTTTTTACTTAGTTTATGTTTTACTTTTGAAAATCTTTCCCCCTTTTTTTCAAATGTTTGCCATTATGTAAAATGCATTCAGGCATTAATTGTTTGCTGTATAGGCCTGCATTTTATGGCTAAATAATTATACAATGGCCATTATTTGTACAACGAGAGGCGGAAGGAGGGTTAAAATAAAAAGTTTTTGTTTTTTTGTATAATAATAAATTAGTAATGCAAAGTAATGATAAACAACAATAAAACATTTATTTGCTTTAGTTGTTTTGTTTGTGTATTTTTAGGTTTTAAATTGCCAACACAAAAATATGTTGGCTATTTTTAGTTTTTCTCTATAGAAACAACAGCTGTCATGAATTGTTACTGGATTTATAATGAAAAATTTTGTAATTTTTTTGTTAATAACTTAAATCCTTTTAAGGTTTATTACTGGAAAATAAAAAGAAATAAATGTTTTTAAAATATTAAAAAAAATTTGTTTTCTTGAAATAAGCGGTTAAATTGTTCTACGATTAGTGCCATTACTTCTTAAAAGATATATAAATAAAATGTCTATTTAGTTTAGCTTTCATGTATATAATTTGAAAGATTTCGTTTGAGTATAGCAAAAGTTATAAAGGATTTTATGAAATTGTTCAATAATTAATATTAATCATACGCCACCCCTAGCTAAAATACCAATAAATATATAT
Organism: Calliphora vomitoria; assembly: GCA_942486065.2. Taxonomy (NCBI): domain Eukaryota; kingdom Metazoa; phylum Arthropoda; class Insecta; order Diptera; family Calliphoridae; genus Calliphora; species Calliphora vomitoria. The sequence goes on along the minus strand of OW818030.2, from coordinate 11,599,878 downwards.
CTACTATACTACTGAACGAATTGGCAAATTTTCTATAAGAAAACTATTAAGAAGGGTATAAGCTTTTATTTTAATTTAATTACTGGAAAATATACATTAAACAATTTTTAAAAATGTAAAAAAAAAAATTTTTTTTCTTGAAAAAAGCAGTTAAATTGTTCTATTATTATTGCCATTACTTCTTAAAAGATATATAAATAAAATGTTTATTTAGTTTAGCCCTCATGTATATAATTTGAAAGATTTCTTTTGAGTATAGCAAAATTTATAAAGGATTTTATAAAATTATTCAATAATTAATATTAATCATACGCCATCCCTAGCTAAAATATTAATAAACATATATCTACTAAACTATTGAACCGATTGACAAATTTTGTATAAGAAAATTATTAAGAAGGGTATAAGCTTTATAACTACAATCCTTTTAATTTAATTACTGGAAACATCAATAAAATTTTTAAAAAATTAAAAAAAAGAAATTCTTGAAATAAGCGGTTAAATTGTTCTACGATTATTGTAATTACTTCTTAAGATATATATAATTAAAATGTCTATTTAGTTTAGCTCTCATGTATATAATTTGAAAAATATCAATTGAGTATAGCAAAAGTTATAGAGGATTTTATAAAATTGTTCAATAATTAATATTAATCATACGCCATCCCTAGCTAAAATATTAATAAACATATATCTACTAAACTATTGAACCGATTGAAAAATGTTGTATAAGAAAATTATTAAGAAGTACACAAGCTTTTATAAAAGTGTACCTACAATCCTCTTATTTTAATACCAAGTGAGCTGTAGGCTATCAAAGTAGGCTACCTCAAGTGTGAAAATTAGTTAAAAGCCTAAAGCTTATGTAGATAAGCAGAAATTTGGCTAAACTGGAGTTATAAAGAAATCAATGAAATAAAGGAAAAGTCTGTTTAAGTTTCCTATTGTAGTTCCAAATATTTAACAAAAATATATTTTTTAAAACACAAAAAATTCTTCAAAATTTAATTTTATAACATTGTAAAAATATTATTTAAAAATGTTTGTATGTTTTCTATTGTTTAGAAACCATGATTTACTGTTATTTTCAAAACTAACACCAAACAATGTTTTAGTAAGTTTCAAATTATAATGCTTATGTTTTTCTAGTTGTAAAAGTATTAAACATTTTGCATATTTTTTCAATAAAAAAAGTTTAAATATTACTTTGATGCTAGCACAGTTAGACAAAGGCATAAACTTTAAATAAGTTTAATGTTTTTTTGTTGGTGAAAGGCAATAAAATTAAATAATGTATAATTTTTGAAATATAAGATAAATTCCAGAACAGTAAAATGCCTTTGTTTAAGTAAAGTCAAGCAGTTTTAAATGGAATTTTTTTTTAAAATATAGTTGACATTTGGTTTAAAACATTATTTTTTTCAATAGCTAATATTATACAATATTAGCTAAATAACACTGTCCAACAAATTGAGACTTTTTGATTGGAACATAATAGCGAACAAAATTTTTAAATTTTTGTTCGAAGGAAGCATTATACTAAATGAAAAAAATTTTGTAAGTAAATGTTTGAGAGAATTCTTATTATCAGAGTTATATTGTGAAATGTTATGGGGATCATTTTTGTGGAAGATTTTAACCCTTTAGCTCCTCTTTTTAGGGGTCAAGTTATCCCTTTTTTCAAGAAAATCAAAAAAAAGTTCTTTCAAAAAGGACTTTTCAGGATTAAAATATTCTATGAAAATGCTTACAGAAAAATTTTAGCATTTAGTTGCTATTCTGTTCCAAAAATGCTGTTGCACAGTGTAGTTATTGAAAAATCAAAAAAAAAAAAAAAAAAAATATTTGAAATTTTTTTCTTTTTTCGACTACAGTGTTATAATAGTGTTATGAAATAACTACTTTGAATTATAATTATTTGAGCTTAAAATACAGATTTTCGTTTTTCAAACCACATTTGTAGCTAGTTATTGGCTTGATTCTATAAAATGTTATAAGGATTTATATAAAGCCAAATTCGTAATTAATATCAATCATACGCCTAGAGTATTTATTTTAAAAAAGCAACAAAACCTCTTAAATATTGTTACAAAAATGATGTACGTTTAGAATTTTGAACATATAAATGATATAAAACATATGTATGAAAAAAAAATATAAAAAAATAGTTTTTCATCTGTTTTACTTATGCCTACATCAGCTTCTATTTAATATTTTTCCTTTTAAATTCAAAGTTTTAAGCCTAAATCAATAAAGCTTTGTTACCAGGCTTCCAGACCCCTTTCACAGATTATTATTATCTGGATTAAATCAAAAGTTATAAGGATTTTTCTACGACAACCTCTGAATTAATATTAATCATACGCATACATTATTTATTTAAAAGAAAAGTCATTATTTATGTGCAGCTACTTGGAAATTTAAAAGAAAACAGTAAAACTTTTATCAAATTTATTTTAAAAATTTATAGTTTACATTTCTAAAGCATATCTCTAGGCGTTTGGATAACTCCTGCCTTTTCTCATGTTCTAAAACCAAAAATTATTTCATATTTTTCATAAATTTTTAAATATTAACAACAAACTGGCTTAAACACCCAAACTTACTTAAAATCTTTATGTATTTTCCAGTATTTATAAAATATTATTTTATGACAGCCTAAAGGTAGGCTTTTAAAAACTTTATTAGCTTATGACAGTGTTTTTGTTGTTTTTTTGTGAGCAGCTATTAAGCAAAATTACAACGAACACACACTAAAATATTTATGGTGATTTTTATATATAACGCCTAAAAGTATGCTATAAATGTTTAAAGCTTAATATAACCTATAAATCCTTTTGTTTCGGGTATTGCGGATACAAAAAAAGTATTTTTATTAAAAGATTTAATAGCCTTACATAGTTTTTGCTGTAAAACAGCAAATACCACTTGGTTAATGTCAGCCAGCCAGCCAGCACAAGTGAAATAAGCCCATCAATAAATGTTACAAAAAAAAAAAAAAAAAAAAAGAGAAAAAATTGCCAACAAACTGTTGTATTTGTTTATGTTTTGTTATAAATATTTACAGCAGCTTTATAAACAAAATGACACAACAATAAATTCACTGTTAAAATGACAGTTTTAAAACATTTTTTAAACTCACACACACACTCTTTCAGACATTTAGTCAATCACCCGCCTGTGAGTGTGAGTGATGTTGCTGTGAAGCAGTATTTGAATTGACACTTAGCAGCAGGGAAATATAAACTATTAAAAAGCCAGCTCCTAAAAATATGCTACAGGAAAAATTTAATTTTGTTTAACACAAAATATACATCATGATGTATGTATGTTTGCTTGTTTGTATGTGTGTTGATTCTTGTCAATTACTGTTTACTCTCCTGGATCCGTTTAGAACCCTATCTGCCCTAACAGTTTTATATGTATGGTTGTGCTCAAAGTGTGCTGTGTTCAGTTATTACCCATCATTCAAATTTATTTAGTTCATTTACCTTTGTTTGCACTTAAGTATTTGTATATTACTACTTCTACTGAGTATATCATATTAGGTGAGAGTTTGTTTACTTTCTCACACTAACATACTGTTGTAAATAATGGTTTTCTGTGTTTGAAGCTTTGTTAACTTTACAACTGTGTTGGTGTTAATGTTTTAAGCGCTGAAAATATTTAATTATTTATATTTGTAAATGCTGGAAATAATTTGGTTTAGTTGTTTTGTGGCCCTGTTGTGTTTTAAAAGCATTAAAATTATATGTTATTAGCATTCCTGGGTACTTGGAAGGGAAAATGTATAATACTAAAAGATTTCTACCTAAAATTATGCTTAACACAGAACTTTATTAAAAAATTTTACAAAACCTTAAATTTTTTTCCGAATTTTGGGTTTTTTATTTTTCTTAAAACTTGAATTTTAAGACGGTCCTTGTATAATTTGAATATATTAGTACTTTGTAATAAAGAAAATTTGTTTAGTTTTTATATTGCATAGCATTTTACCTTGAATGTACAAGATTTTTCATTAAATAAACGATTTTTCAAAAACAAGTACTCTAGGCGTATGATTAATATTAATTAAAAGGTTGTGGTATAAATTTCTCTATAGATTTTGTTAGGAACAAGATAATAACTATTCATAAAATGGATTTAAAAGCCAAGAAAATATGCTATAGAGATATTTAAATAAAATCAGTAATATCCTTAAACTATGTTTGTTATAGAGATTGATATAAGAAAAAGAAAAACAGAACAAAATTTAAATTTTCTTAATTTCGCTATAATTAATAGGGAATTAATTATTATAAGATTGGATTTATATAATGCTGCCAGAGTTTAATTTTCAAAGTTAGTTTTGAATTTTTTTAGTTTTAAAAGTTTTTAAATTTTTCCCAAAATTTTTTAAACACTTTTTCTGCTTCACTTTCATTGGGTAACTTAGGAAAAAGTGTAGTATTATAATAAAAAATCGAAATATTTTCCAAATATTTAAATTTTTTTGTTTAAGCTAAAATTTAAAACGACCCTCGTATTTTTTCCATCTGCGTTTAAGAATTCATAAAGATAACTAATTTAGTTTTTAATATTTATTACTTTTTTCCTTAAATTTCCTAGTTTTCGCTCTAAATAAATGATTTTTTAAAATAAATAACTCCAGGCGTATGATTAATATTAATTACGAGGTAGTGGTACAAAAATCCCTATAGATTTTGTTAGGAACTTGATAATAACTATTTATAAACGGGGTTTGAAAGCCAAGAAAACATGTAATAAAGATTTTTAAACAAAATCTGTAATTTCCTTAAACTATGTTTGTTATAGAGATTAAAATAAGAAAAAGAAAAGCAGAACTGAATACATTTCTATTTTTTTTTAGTTCGCTATAATTAAGGGGGAATTATTGTAAGACCGGATTTATATAATGCTGTCGAAATTTAGTTTTAAAACAAGTTTAGTTAGTTTTGATTTCGTTTTAATTGTTAAATTTTTCTTGAATTTTTCTCAATTTTAAACATTTTAGAAAAACTTTTTTTGCTTCTTTTTCATTGCAAAAGGTTTAATATTCTATTAAAAAATGTTAATCATGACCTTTTCCTTTAAATGTTGAAGATTTTTCATTAAATAAACGATTTTTAAAAAACAGGTAGTCTAGGCGTATGATTAATATTAATTACGAGGTTGTGGTATAAAAATCTTTATAACTTTTGTTACAATTAACATAATAACTATCAGTAAAAAGGAGTTTAAAGACAAAAGATTACATTTTGTCGCCATTAAGGAAACAAATAAATTTGAATAATATCTGTTGCATTAAAATCAAAATTTTCAATTGATTTGTTATTCACAAAAAATTTTAATTAATTTTCTTCTTCATTAATCAATCACCTTTAATTAATAATTTATCTTGTATGACATCTTTAAACTCAATTCAATTATTTTCTTTGTTTTGTAAGATTTCTATCAAACTGAATTAGTTAAATTAAGTCTCTTACAAACCCATTTTATAGCCTATTTTTAAGTGCTTTAACTCATTATAAAATAGACTTTTTCCCATAATTATATTTAACTACTTAAACTGATTGTGTAGCTGTAATGTGTGTATAAAAAATAAGAGGAAGTCTTTATTTTTTTGGAGAATTTTCTACCTTGGAAAAGGCAATTAAGTTTAGAGACTTTTTTGCATAAAAAGAAGCTGCTTGAAGTGCTTGAAAATGTTAAAAGGTTAATTGAGGAAGATGCTTAAAGAGAAAATAAAATTAAAAAAGCTAAAATAGATTTTATGATGAAGAATTTATATAAAATTAAAGAAATTTCATTAAAATTTTATTTCTTTTGGGTATTTAAGGAATTTCTTTAATAAAAGAAATTCAAATTAATTTTTTGAAATTATTTGTTCTTTTTCTTTCATGTTCCATTGAATAAATATTGGTTTTTTCTTATATATATATATATTTCTTTTTTCTGTTTGCCTTCCTCTCATTGGACATGTTCTGCCAACACAATGTCCCTACCATAATGTGTCTTTGTTTCATATTGCAGATGACGACAACGATGATGACCTCAAACCAAACGAAAAAAAAGAGACTAAAATCAAAAGAAAAATACTATATCAAGAGTAAGTATTAAACGAAAAAAAAAAAAACGTAAGCAATTTAAAGTTTTTCATTACTTGGTCTAATAAAACACAAGACAGGCAGCAACATCACAACCAACATTGTCTTGCATGAGCAGCATGTTTCAAATGCAAAAGCAAGTGTGTTAACTAACAGTCACGTTTATACCTTGGGTAATTGAACGTTATTTATTTTAGCAAGATGAAGCTCTAAGGCAGCAGCAAGAAATCAAGTAAAAAAAATTCATAAAATTTTTTTTGGGAAATTCTCAAAGAATATTAAAAAAGAAATTCAAACATCAATTTAAAATGTTTATATACAAAAGCTGTTCTTTGGAAAAAATGGTTAAGGGAAAAGAATTTAAAAGAAAAGCATGTAATTATATGGGCCATATACAACATATCTAAATATAGCAGCACAAAATTTACTCAGGGCCGTAAAGTAACTCTCACTATTTAATGCTTTAGACACACTTATGGCATTTTATAATTTAGATTTACTTAATAAACATTTATTACAATTATAAAAACCTCCACTAATTGCAATGGAAATATTAGTACGTGCTGTAATTATCAAAAATTGCTGCGAAACACAAGTAGTGCAAAAATCTAATTGGAAAAACATAGAAAAATAAACTGCAATTTTAACAGTCAATTCTAAAAATAGAAAAACGAACATATAACTAAATAAGTAATTAAAATGTACTGCATAATATTCACATTAAAAATATCATTGTTAAATTTATTAAAAAATATAAATTACAAGTTTTTGCCATTAAAACCACCCTCGCATATTTTTTGGCAAACTTTAAAAGGAAATAGTATACAACACTTTTCTTAAGTTATAGAAATCCTTAACTTATTTTCAGAAATTTCCTGTTTTAGCCAGTAAAATAATGATTTTTAAAAAATAATTACTCCAGGCGTATGATTAATATTAATTCAGAGGTTGTGTTATAAAAATCCTTATAACTCTTGATAGGAACCAGATAATAACAAACGCTAAAAAGGATTTGAAAGCCAAGACAGTGAAATTGGATGTTATATAATTAAAATTAAATATTTATAAAAACTATATATGGTACAGGGTCTAACAAGAAAAAATTAAAAAAAATATTTTTTTATATATCAATTTCTAAAAGGTTTAATAATAAAAATATGTTATATGTAGCTGATTTATAATATAGTAGAGACAAATTAGACGAAAATTTTGTAATTTTCTTTCTCAATTTTCAGATAATTATTAAAATTATATATACATATATAAAAACTATGAATGGTACAGGGTCTAACAAGAAAAAATTAAAAAAAAATATTTTTTATAATTCAATTTCTAAAAGGTTTTAATAATGAAAATATGTTGTAAGTAGCTGATTTATAATAAAGTAGAGACAAATTAGACGAAAATTTTTTAATTTTCTTTCTCAATTTTCAGATTTTTTTCTTTAAACTTAATTTTTAATACGACCCTCGTATATTTATGGAACGTTTAGTATGCATTAATAAAGCCTGTTTATTTATTGTATAATCTTTATAAATTTTTTCTACAAATTTTTAAGATTTTGTTGTAAATTGAGGATTTTTAAAAATAAACCACCCTAGGCGTATGATTAATATTAATTAAGAGGTTGTGGTATAAAAAGCCTTATAACTTTTGATAGGAACCATATAATAACTATTTTTAAAAAGGCTTTGAAAGCCAAGTGAGTAAGTTTTAATGTTTTGTACTTAAAATTAAATATTTCTAACCACTAAAGATTCTACAAGGTCAAACACGAAAAAATATTAAAATTAAATTTTTTTTTTATATTTCAATTTCTAATATGCCTTAATAATAAAAATATTTTATTTAGAGACAAATTATACCAAAATTTTCAATAACTTTTTAATATAAAATTCTTAAGTAACCCATTGGTTCAAGCTTAAAAGGTATTTTACCCAATTTTTAAATATATTCTGGTATAAAATTATTAATATTTTTTCTGAATTAGATTTTTTTCTTTAAACTTAATTTTCAATACCACGCTCGTATATTTATGAGAGGTTTAGTAGGCCGTAATAAAGCCTGTTTATTTAATGCATATTCTTCATAATTTTTTTCCAAACATTTTTAATGCTTTACTATAAATTAGTGATTTTTAAAAAGAAGCCACCCTAGGCGTATGATTAATATTAATTAAGAGGTTGTGGTATAAAAGGCCTTATAACTTTTGATAGGAACCATATAATAACTATTTTTAAAATGGGTTTGGAAGCCAAGAAAGTGGGATTAAATTAGTTGTTTTTGTATTTCGATATTTCAAAGCACTGCTCATGTTACAAAGTCTAATGAGAGAAAAGTTTAAAATAAGAAAAATATTTTTTTTTTAAATTTTAATCACATTAAGTTGTATACTACACTCGATACAAAATCAAAATTTTATTCCATATTTTTAATTCTATTCTCAATTATTATTTTTTTTTCAATTTTTTAATAACAACATTTTTCATTTTATGTAGTCTTTTACTAAACTTTTCAATGTATTCCATTAGAAAACTTCAAACAAAGCTCAATATTCCACTGCAAAGCATAAAATTTTTCCTGGATTTTAAGATTTTTTTGTTTAAACTTAATTTTTAAAACGATTTACGATCTACTAACCAATGGATTAGTAGAATCTAACTAACTATGGTCGTGAAAGGCTTATTATTTAATAAATGTTTGTACTAACACATTTTTATGAAGCTAAATACAATATTTAAACATTATTTTTAAAGTTTTCAAATTTGATTTTTTTTTTTAATTTTTCAAATTTTAAACTTTTTAATAAAATTTATTTTATGATCAATTCTGGAAGTTTTGAGAAAAAGTTAGTGGTATAAAAATTTTTAATTTAAAAAATTTAATTTTTTTTTAAATTTTGTTTTCTTTTTCCTAAAGTTGTTTGGCCTTTCGGGAAATTTCCAATGGGTTAGTAAAAACTAATAAGGACAACTGGTTAATTATTTCTATTATTAACAACTTTTTTATGTAAATTGTAAAGTTTTTGCCTTAATTTCACGATTTTTTCAAAATACATACTGTAGGCGTATGATTAATATTAATTACGAGGTTGACTTATAAAAATGCTTATAAGTGTTGATAGAATTATCAAAAGAGCTATCAGTAAACGGGATTTGAAAGCTAAGATTGTGTCCTTTAAAGATTTTTAATTGAAATCTGGCTTCAAAACACTAAATCTGTTAAGTTATTATAAAAAGCAACTTTAGAAAAAAAAAAAAAAATTTTTTTTCCTAAAACTTATTGGCCTTTCGGTAAATTTCCAATGGGTTAATAAAAACTAGTAAGGACAATTGGTTAATTATTTCTATTATTAACAACTTTTTTCTTTCAATTCTCAAGTTTTTGCCTTAATTTCACAATATTTTCAAAATACATACTATAGGCGTATGATTAATATTAATTAAGAGGTTGAGTTACAAAAACAGTTATAAGTTTGGATTGAATTATTAAAGTAGCTATCTGTAAATGGGATTTGAAAGTTAAGATTGTATGCTTTAGAGATTTTAAATTGAAATCTGCCACTTCATAACACTAAATCTGTTATAGTTATTATAAAAAGTTAATTTAGAAAAAAATTTTTTTTTTTTTCAATTTCTTGAAAATTGAATCAACTAAATTCTATTAATTCTATTTCAGTTTTCATGACTTATTGCTAAGATAACAAGCAATGATTAGTCATAAATATATTTCTATATATTTCTTTTCTAACTAGCTTATCTTTTGATGGTAGAAAATGCCTAAAATGAAATATATCAATGTCATGTATTTTTTTTTCTTTTAATAATGTACATGATTGCTAAATGTACCAGTATGTAAATATTTTTTCTATTATTATTATTATTTCGGGTACCATTTATCTTTTCGTTTCTGTTTTTAGTTGATAGCCCTAAAAATACAAAACATTCAATCACTGTCTTTAATCAAAACGGCGTTTTTCTAATAATACTAGTAGTTTCGAAAAGTTTCAACTACAACAAGAAAATTTTTGACTGAACTAAAAGAAAAAAATTCTACATGTCATCTTAATGCCTTACATTACAAAAGCCATTTAATGAAGGACATAACCCTCCCCTTACCCTTCACACAAATAGCTAAAACCACACTTAAATACACAGACAAATCGTCTTCTTTTGAAATCTAAAAAAAAAAAAATATATAAGAAAAATTGTGCAAAATTTGCTAAAAACATGATGTAGATATGTAGAATGATGATAGTGATGGTGGCAATGACGACAATTCCTGTTAATGTAAGTATTAAGGGAGGTTATTTTTTTTGCCTCCTTTAAAGCTAAATAATGAAAAAAAAAAATTAATGTCTACTCATTAGTAACAAAGCTATCATCAAGCGGGATTTAGTTTTTAGTGTTTTCTTCGTATATATTCATTTTATAAAAATCAGCATAAATGTCCAAAAACTTTTAAAACAATTTTATTTGTATTTTTATCATTACACACACCATTTGTGTGTGTTATTTTCACTTTGGGCACATTCAAGCTAAATTTAACCGCACATTTGACAATGAATTAAGAGAGACAGTAGAGCAGGGGGCTTGCTAAACGCAAAACTACTTCCGTTGGCATTTAACAATACGTAGAAATGAAAACCAAATGAATTTGGACAGTAGCAGAGAGTTTAGAGGCTTTTCATTGCAGGATCAATAATTTAAAAGCAAAGTGGACATGATGGGAATTTGAAAACAAAAAAAAAAACATGTAGAAGACTTCAATAGCAGGCTATTTTGGTTTGTCAATCAAGTAAATTGTTTTGTTTTCGTAAGCCTAATAAGGAGGAGGGTTTTTACAGGGAAGTTTGAACATTGTTCAGAGAAAAAGTTTTCAGTAAGAAAAATTTATTATTTTTTAAATTTTGCTTTTGAATTTATAAATAAATTATGTTTTTATTTAATAATTCTAATTTTTTTCTAACATTTTCCATGCTTTATACCTCAAAATTAACAATTATTAAAAATAGTTGCTCCAGGCGTATGATTAATATTAATTAGGAGTTTGTGGTATACAAATCCTTATAACTTTTGATAGGATTAAGATAACTATCATCTATAAAAAGGATTTGTAACACAAGAAGGTAGATCTTATACGAATAAAATGGAAATCAGTTATTTTAAAACACTAAGATTTTTAAAGGCTCTTGAAATGGAAAAGAAAATAAAACAAATTTTATATTTTTTTAAATTTTCTTTTAATTTTAATTAAGCAAATAAAACATATATTTTCTTGTCAAACGAGATTTATATTATGCTCGAGACAATTTTCAAATTAAATTTTGGTTTTTTTTAAGGATTTAAAATTTTTAAATTTTTTTCTTGACCTTGGAAATTTATAAAAATTTTAAAAATTTTCTTTTACAAATCTTTTGTATAATTAACTTGGGAAAAATTTATAAGAACAATAAAAAACTCTTTAAAAAAAAAAAAAAATTTCTCTGAATTTTTTATTTTAACTAAATTTTTAAATCAACTTTCGTATATTTCTATCAATTCATAAGCATTAATAAAGGAAACTTCTTTCTTTTATAAATTGTATAACTTTTTTCTTTAAATTTCCAAGTTATTGCTATAAATTAACGATTTTTTTAAATTAATTACTCTAGGCGTATGATTAATATTAATTACGAGGTAGTGTTATAAAAATCCCTATAGATTTTGTTAGGAAAAAGATAATAAATATCTATAAATGGGTTTTGAAAGCCAAGAAAACATGTTATAAAGATTTTTCAACAAAATCAGTAGTTTCCTCAAACTATGTTTGTTAAGAGATTAAAGATAAGAAAAAGAAAAAAAAAATTTTTTTTTTTTTTTTATTTCGCTATAATTAAGAGGGAATTAATTATTGTAATACCGAATTTATATAATGCTGGCGAAATTTAGTTTTCAAAATAAATTTTTAAATTTTTAGAAAATTTTGTTTTATTATATTTACTTTCATTAGGAAAATGTGTTATATTCTATTAAAAAATCGAAATATTTTTCCAAACATTGAAATTTTTTGTTTAAGCTAAAATTTTAAAACGACCCTCGTATATTTTTCCATCCAGAATAAGAATTTATAAAGACAATTAATTTAGTTTCTAATATTTATAACTTTTTCCTTAAATTTCCTAGTTTTCACTATAAATAAATGATTTTTTTAAATAAATAACTCTAGGCGTATGATTAATATTAATTACGAGATAGTGGTATAAAAATGCCTATAGATTTTGTTAGGAACTAGATAATAACTATTTATAAATGGGGTTTGAAAGCCAAGAAAACATGTTATAAAGATTTTTCAACAAAATCAGTAGTTTCCTCAAACTATGTTTGTTATGGAGATTGAAATAAGAAAAAGGAAAAAAATATTTTTTTTTCCTTTCAAAATTAGTTTTGATTTTTTTTTAAATTTAAAATTTTTAGAAAACTTGGTTGTATTTCACTTTCATTGGGTTACTAAGGAATAGGTGCTATATTCAATTAAAAATCTAAATATTTTTCTAAATATTGAAATTTTTTATTTAAGCTTAAATTTTAAAACGACCCTCGTATATTTTTCCATCTAAGGATAAGAATTCATAGAGATAACTAATTTAGTTTCTAATATTTATAATTTTTTTCCTTAAATTTCTTAGTTTTCGTTATAAATAAAGAATTTTTAAAATACATAACTCTAGGCGTATGATTAATATTAATTACGAGGTTGTGGTAGAAAAATCTTTATAACTTTTGTTACAAACCAGCTAAAAACTAACTGTAAATTGGGTTTGAAAGCGAAGACTTTATATTTTAAAGATTTGTAATTAAAGTCAGTTATTTCATTAAGCACTAAGTTTTTTATAAGGACTAAAACACAAAAAAAAAAACAGTGCAGAATTATTTTTTTATTTTATTTAAATTTCTATTAAATAAAGCATTAGAACTGTGTATCTTCTGATAATTCCAGCTTATTATCGAATTTTTTTCTCCTCAAAAATTTTTCAATTTTTTCATCCTTAAAAATTTTTAAAATTTACTAAAGTCTTATTAATTCATTAATTTCGTTGGCAAAACTTAAGTGAAAGGTTTAATAAGTAATTAAATTTAAAATTTTTTAAATATTTTTCTTTAAATTTCCCAGTTTGCACTCTAAATTAATGATATTTTGAAATAAATTACTGTAGGCGTATGATTAATATTAATTACGAGGTTGTGGTATAAAAATCCTTATATTTTTTGTTAGGAACAAGCTAACAACTAACTGTAAACGGAGCTGGAAAGCCAGTATTGTAAAATTTATATATAATGCTTTTTATTGTTAAAGTTAAAGTTTCTCTACTTTTAAATTGGGACTTAAACAAGAAAAAGAAAAAAAGTGAAATTAAAAAAAAATTAATTTTTCAGTTTTTGATAATACATTTTAAACTGTTCCTTATATCATAAGTAATTGTTAGTGGTTTTAAGTTTTAATCAGAAAAATTAAAATTAAAACACAATTATTGTTCGCTAAATCTTTAAAAATCCTATAAGTAAAGGTCAGTATTAAACTTTATAAATTAACACTTTAGCTTGCATTTCATTGTTAAAAAAATAGGTAAAATATTACCTCGTTATGCCTACTTTTACAGTAGTCTACAAAAATACATATTTAAGGCTATAAAAACCCAGAAAGACAGCAAAATTATGCGTTTTTGTAAGTATGTTGAAGCCAATACTTGAACACTTGAAAAATACAGCAACAACAAAACATAAACATTGTTTACTGGTGATAGTACTGTCACTTCCGTTTCCGTTGTAAATGGCACTCATATACATACATTTTAAACAATGTGTGGTTGTTGTTATTTATTTTTTTCAACATTCTGTTATATGTATACGTTGTACACACACACACATGCAGAATCAGAATTTCAGTGTGTGTATTTTGATTTTTTTTTTTTGTGTTTTCCAACAAAAATAACACATGTAAATGACACATTTTCTCTAGAGCATCCTACAGCAAAGGAGGTATGAAAGCAGTTATTTATGTTTGTTAAGAGAGGGGTTTGTAGGGTGTTTTAAAGAAGACCCTGTGTATGGGTTAATCATGTTCATGATGAAACTGGACAAAAATAATAGCAAAAGAGTTAAATAAGCCAAACCTAGGCGGATGTTGAAAGCAAAAGGACCATTTTTTTCTAGGAAATACTAACACACACACACTAATGCTACCAATGGTTGCCAATACAGGGTTTTATACACATGTGTAAGGGGACCAGAAATCCCTTGGTTATTTCTATAAAGTTGATTTTTAGTAAACCTCATACTTTCCGTTAAGTTTTGTGGCTACATTTTTTTGCTTTATCTTTTTTTGGGGAGACACGAGGACAAAATTCGAAACACATGCTTGTTTATCTGGTTGTATTTAGTACTTTTTTTGGTTAGTTTTGAGGGGAGCATGTGCGGTGGGGTGTGCGGAAGTTTTGTTTTGTGGTTTTTGTTATAGTTTTTGGTTTTTATTCATGTTTTTCTTTTTTTTTTTTTTGGCAAAACCAAAATACAAAATAGTTTTCGTTTTGTTGCTAAACAACAAACCTCTTCTTTTTCCTTTTGTATGCTTAATGTAATTGTAATCATGTTTTTAACATGTTTGACCATGTTGGCATAATTTAATTTAAATTAATTCAAAAAGGACACACAGAGCAGAATAAAAGCCATTTATCATTTACACACATGTAAACACAAGGATAAATGAAAATTTTAAAGAATTTATAGTTTTGAGTTTAAAAACACAGACCAAAGAGGAAATGTTTCATAGCATAACTAGAACAGAACTAGAACAGAACTAGAACAGAACTAGAACAGAACTAGAACAGAACTAGAACAGAACTAGAACAGAACTAGAACAGAACTAGAACAGAACTAGAACAGAACTAGAACAGAACTAGAACAGAACTAGAACAGAACTAGAACAGAACTAGAACAGAACTAGAACAGAACTAGAACAGAACTAGAACAGAACTAGAACAGAACTAGAACAGAACTAGAACAGAACTAGAACAGAACTAGAACAGAACTAGAACAGAACTAGAACAGAACTAGAACAGAACTAGAACAGAACTAGAACAGAACTAGAACAGAACTAGAACAGAACTAGAACAGAACTAGAACAGAACTAGAACAGAACTAGAACAGAACTAGAACAGAACTAGAACAGAACTAGAACAGAACTAGAACAGAACTAGAACAGAACTAGAACAGAACTAGAACAGAACTAGAACAGAACTAGAACAGAACTAGAACAGAACTAGAACAGAACTAGAACAGAACTAGAACAGAACTAGAACAGAACTAGAACAGAACTAGAACAGAACTAGAACAGAACTAGAACAGAACTAGAACAGAACTAGAACAGAACTAGAACAGAACTAGAACAGAACTAGAACAGAACTAGAACAGAACTAGAACAGAACTAGAACAGAACTAGAACAGAACTAGAACAGAACTAGAACAGAACTAGAACAGAACTAGAACAGAACTAGAACAGAACTAGAACAGAACTAGAACAGAACTAGAACAGAACTAGAACAGAACTAGAACAGAACTAGAACAGAACTAGAACAGAACTAGAACAGAACTAGAACAGAACTAGAACAGAACTAGAACAGAACTAGAACAGAACTAGAACAGAACTAGAACAGAACTAGAACAGAACTAGAACAGAACTAGAACAGAACTAGAACAGAACTAGAACAGAACTAGAACAGAACTAGAACAGAACTAGAACAGAACTAGAACAGAACTAGAACAGAACTAGAACAGAACTAGAACAGAACTAGAACAGAACTAGAACAGAACTAGAACAGAACTAGAACAGAACTAGAACAGAACTAGAACAGAACTAGAACAGAACTAGAACAGAACTAGAACAGAACTAGAACAGAACTAGAACAGAACTAGAACAGAACTAGAACAGAACTAGAACAGAACTAGAACAGAACTAGAACAGAACTAGAACAGAACTAGAACAGAACTAGAACAGAACTAGAACAGAACTAGAACAGAACTAGAACAGAACTAGAACAGAACTAGAACAGAACTAGAACAGAACTAGAACAGAACTAGAACAGAACTAGAACAGAACTAGAACAGAACTAGAACAGAACTAGAACAGAACTAGAACAGAACTAGAACAGAACTAGAACAGAACTAGAACAGAACTAGAACAGAACTAGAACAGAACTAGAACAGAACTAGAACAGAACTAGAACAGAACTAGAACAGAACTAGAACAGAACTAGAACAGAACTAGAACAGAACTAGAACAGAACTAGAACAGAACTAGAACTAGAACAGAACTAGAACAGAACTAGAACAGAACTAGAACAGAACTAGAACAGAACTAGAACAGAACTAGAACAGAACTAGAACAGAACTAGAACAGAACTAGAACAGAACTAGAACAGAACTAGAACAGAACTAGAACAGAACTAGAACAGAACTAGAACAGAACTAGAACAGAACTAGAACAGAACTAGAACAGAACTAGAACAGAACTAGAACAGAACTAGAACAGAACTAGAACAGAACTAGAACAGAACTAGAACAGAACTAGAACAGAACTAGAACAGAACTAGAACAGAACTAGAACAGAACTAGAACAGAACTAGAACAGAACTAGAACAGAACTAGAACAGAACTAGAACAGAACTAGAACAGAACTAGAACAGAACTAGAACAGAACTAGAACAGAACTAGAACAGAACTAGAACAGAACTAGAACAGAACTAGAACAGAACTAGAACAGAACTAGAACAGAACTAGAACAGAACTAGAACAGAACTAGAACAGAACTAGAACAGAACTAGAACAGAACTAGAACAGAACTAGAACAGAACAGAACTAGAACAGAACTAGAACAGAACTAGAACAGAACTAGAACAGAACAGAACTAGAACAGAACAGAACTAGAACAGAACAGAACTAGAACAGAACTAGAACAGAACTAGAACAGAACTAGAACAGAACTAGAACAGAACTAGAACAGAACTAGAACAGAACTAGAACAGAACTAGAACAGAACTAGAACAGAACTAGAACAGAACTAGAACAGAACTAGAACAGAACTAGAACAGAACTAGAACAGAACTAGAACAGAACTAGAACAGAACTAGAACAGAACTAGAACAGAACTAGAACAGAACTAGAACAGAACTAGAACAGAACTAGAACAGAACTAGAACAGAACTAGAACAGAACTAGAACAGAACTAGAACAGAACTAGAACAGAACTAGAACAGAACTAGAACAGAACTAGAACAGAACTAGAACAGAACTAGAACAGAACTAGAACAGAACTAGAACAGAACTAGAACAGAACTAGAACAGAACTAGAACAGAACTAGAACAGAACTAGAACAGAACTAGAACAGAACTAGAACAGAACTAGAACAGAACTAGAACAGAACTAGAACAGAACTAGAACAGAACTAGAACAGAACTAGAACAGAACTAGAACAGAACTAGAACAGAACTAGAACAGAACTAGAACAGAACTAGAACAGAACTAGAACAGAACTAGAACAGAACTAGAACAGAACTAGAACAGAACTAGAACAGAACTAGAACAGAACTAGAACAGAACTAGAACAGAACTAGAACAGAACTAGAACAGAACTAGAACAGAACTAGAACAGAACTAGAACAGAACTAGAACAGAACTAGAACAGAACTAGAACAGAACTAGAACAGAACTAGAACAGAACTAGAACAGAACTAGAACAGAACTAGAACAGAACTAGAACAGAACTAGAACAGAACTAGAACAGAACTAGAACAGAACTAGAACAGAACTAGAACAGAACTAGAACAGAACTAGAACAGAACTAGAACAGAACTAGAACAGAACTAGAACAGAACTAGAACAGAACTAGAACAGAACTAGAACAGAACTAGAACAGAACTAGAACAGAACTAGAACAGAACTAGAACAGAACTAGAACAGAACTAGAACAGAACTAGAACAGAACTAGAACAGAATTAGAACAGAACTAGAACAGAACTAGAACAGAACTAGAACAGAACTAGAACAGAACTAGAACAGAACTAGAACAGAACTAGAACAGAACTAGAACAGAACTAGAACAGAACTAGAACAGAACTAGAACAGAACTAGAACAGAACTAGAACAGAACTAGAACAGAACTAGAACAGAACTAGAACAGAACTAGAACAGAACTAGAACAGAACTAGAACAGAACTAGAACAGAACTAGAACAGAACTAGAACAGAACTAGAACAGAACTAGAACAGAACTAGAACAGAACTAGAACAGAACTAGAACAGAACTAGAACAGAACTAGAACAGAACTAGAACAGAACTAGAACAGAACTAGAACAGAACTAGAACAGAACTAGAACAGAACTAGAACAGAACTAGAACAGAACTAGAACAGAACTAGAACAGAACTAGAACAGAACTAGAACAGAACTAGAACAGAACTAGAACAGAACTAGAACAGAACTAGAACAGAACTAGAACAGAACTAGAACAGAACTAGAACAGAACTAGAACAGAACTAGAACTAGAACAGAACTAGAACAGAACTAGAACAGAACTAGAACAGAACTAGAACAGAACTAGAACAGAACTAGAACAGAACTAGAACAGAACTAGAACAGAACTAGAACAGAACTAGAACAGAACTAGAACAGAACTAGAACAGAACTAGAACAGAACTAGAACAGAACTAGAACAGAACTAGAACAGAACTAGAACAGAACTAGAACAGAACTAGAACAGAACTAGAACAGAACTAGAACAGAACTAGAACAGAACTAGAACAGAACTAGAACAGAACTAGAACAGAACTAGAACAGAACTAGAACAGAACTAGAACAGAACTAGAACAGAACTAGAACAGAACTAGAACAGAACTAGAACAGAACTAGAACAGAACTAGAACAGAACTAGAACAGAACTAGGACAGAACTAGAACAGAACTAGAACAGAACTAGAACAGAACTAGAACAGAACTAGAACAGAACTAGAACAGAACTAGAACAGAACTAGAACAGAACTAGAACAGAACAGAACTAGAACAGAACTAGAACAGAACTAGAACAGAACTAGAACAGAACAGAACTAGAACAGAACAGAACTAGAACAGAACAGAACTAGAACAGAACTAGAACAGAACTAGAACAGAACTAGAACAGAACTAGAACAGAACTAGAACAGAACTAGAACAGAACTAGAACAGAACTAGAACAGAACTAGAACAGAACTAGAACAGAACTAGAACAGAACTAGAACAGAACTAGAACAGAACTAGAACAGAACTAGAACAGAACTAGAACAGAACTAGAACAGAACTAGAACAGAACTAGAACAGAACTAGAACAGAACTAGAACAGAACTAGAACAGAACTAGAACAGAACTAGAACAGAACTAGAACAGAACTAGAACAGAACTAGAACAGAACTAGAACAGAACTAGAACAGAACTAGAACAGAACTAGAACAGAACTAGAACAGAACTAGAACAGAACTAGAACAGAACTAGAACAGAACTAGAACAGAACTAGAACAGAACTAGAACAGAACTAGAACAGAACTAGAACAGAACTAGAACAGAACTAGAACAGAACTAGAACAGAACTAGAACAGAACTAGAACAGAACTAGAACAGAACTAGAACAGAACTAGAACAGAACTAGAACAGAACTAGAACAGAACTAGAACAGAACTAGAACAGAACTAGAACAGAACTAGAACAGAACTAGAACAGAACTAGAACAGAACTAGAACAGAACTAGAACAGAACTAGAACAGAACTAGAACAGAACTAGAACAGAACTAGAACAGAACTAGAACAGAACTAGAACAGAACTAGAACAGAACTAGAACAGAACTAGAACAGAACAGAACTAGAACAGAACTAGAACAGAACTAGAACAGAACTAGAACAGAACAGAACTAGAACAGAACTAGAACAGAACTAGAACAGAACTAGAACAGAACTAGAACAGAACTAGAACAGAACTAGAACAGAACTAGAACAGAACTAGAACAGAACTAGAACAGAACTAGAACAGAACTAGAACAGAACTAGAACAGAACTAGAACAGAACTAGAACAGAACTAGAACAGAACTAGAACAGAACTAGAACAGAACTAGAACAGAACTAGAACAGAACTAGAACAGAACTAGAACAGAACTAGAACAGAACTAGAACAGAACTAGAACAGAACTAGAACAGAACTAGAACAGAACTAGAACAGAACTAGAACAGAACTAGAACAGAACTAGAACAGAACTAGAACAGAACTAGAACAGAACTAGAACAGAACTAGAACAGAACTAGAACAGAACTAGAACAGAACTAGAACAGAACAGAACTAAAACAGATCAGATTGGATCAATTCAAAAATTTCCCCGTGATCTACAATATTTTTTGTTAAAAGTTTTCCTTAAATTTCTGTAATAAAATACTTATTTTTCTTTTCAAAAATACTTAAAGTTTAAAAATATTTTATGTTTAAAAATCGCTCATAAATATACATATAAAAAAGTAATAAATAATTTTATAAATATAAAAACACTCTAGTTAATAACTTGTAATACAACTTGTAACTGTTAACAAAAAGAACTTGCTAAATTTGCATAAATATTTGAAATAAACACGTATAAAAAAATATTAAAAATTAACTCCAAACTGACAACAAACAACACAAATATTATTTTATATTAATAAATATTTATATGTATATAAGTAATGAATTATAATGTTTTTGGTTTTTTTCTTTTTATAAAAATATATATAGATCTTTATGGCAATAAATATATTTATTTCAAATAAATTAAAGAAATATTAACAAAATCAAGTTTTGAAAAAATAAATTTTTTTCTAAATATAATATAGAAAACCTTAAATACTTTAAGCAATTATTAATTTAAATTTGTTATAAAGTTATTGAAGATTTTCCATATTATTTAAATGAAATTAAAAAATTAATAAAAATAAAATTCTTGAATTATTAATTTTATATACAGGGTGATACATATGTTTTGTGTTTTATTAAATTTTATTTTAAATTTAAACTTTTTAACAAAAATGTTCTGTTTTTAAAATTTATATAAAATATTATATATGTTTTTTCTTTTAACAAAAATTATTTATTTATTTATATTTGTCATAAATTTTCAAAATTTCTTTTTTTTAGAATTTAAAATAACGCACGTACAAACACTGAAACTACTGATAGAGAGTTTATATAGAGAGTAATATTAAAGAGGTGGTTTATTTTTTTATATAAAAAGGGGAAATAGAGGAATTTGTATTTGTGTGTTTTGCATTTTATATATAAAATTTTTAGTATTTCTTTTTTCAAATTTATATATAAAACAAAATTTATATTTTACAGAATTTTAAGTGTGTTTAAGGGGGTTTTGTATATTCTTGTTAAAGGATTGACTAATATTTTTAAGAGTCTTTTTGATAGAGTTATAGAGCGAGAGCGAAAAGCCGTTTGAGCGAGCGAGTTTTAAGGAAGTGTGTGATATTTTGTTGAGGTTTTTTTGAAGGCAAAGCTTTTCTTTTTTATTTGGAGTGTATGAAAATGTTGAAATGTCTTTATGAATTATAATTGTTTTAATTATCTAGTTTTTTTAATTTTCATGCCTAATTTTGTTGTTTTTAATAAATTGTCTGAAAAGAGCTTTATTTTGTTTGCTTGTAGAGAAAAGTGTGGTTTATTTTTTATAAATGTTTTTTTTTTTTTTTTTTTAATAAAAGAGAAAACTTTAAAGTTGTATTTTTATAAAAGTTAAAGAAGTAAGAGGTTAATATTATAATAAATAAATATACAATTTGTACACATGAAAGCAATTTTTACATATGAAAGCTTTTTTCAAAAAGAAACTAGAATATGTTTATACAAAGAGGTTATTATAAGCAAAAGCTGCATGAAAAAAAATAATAAAATTTAAAGCTTTCAAAGTTATATATTGGTTGTATGACTTAATAATGCGGAATTTTTTTTAAAATTTTTGCTTCTACTTTGATACATTTGTACAATATAAATTTATTCAAAGTATTGGCCTTTGTTAGCTATGAAATTTTTCCGTCTTTCTGCCAACTTATTGATTCCGAGCCAAAAGAACTGCTCATTTTTTAAGGCCACGATTACATTACATTATATTACAAAGTGAAGCGTATCTCAGATACATTGCTCTGCATCGATCGAAACAAATAGTAGTCGGACGGAGCACGGTCTATAAAGCTGTTGAGGTAAAACTTCCCAACCATTTCATTCTAAATACCTTTTAACAGGTATTGCATAATGTGGTCAAGTGTAGTCATGATGGAATATTACGGTTTCATTATGGGTATTTTTCGACCAATGTTCACTTCAAACGAATCAGTTGTGTTCGCTACAGGTTCCCTGTGATGGTCTGGTCAGATTTCAGTAACTCATAATAGAGAGAACCATTTTGCTCCCACCAAATACAGAGGATTACCTTAGCGCCATGGATATTTGGCTTTGGTGTTGATTCGGCTGGTTGGGCGGGCTTCGCATATACAAAATCGCCTTAGAAGGTCTTTCAGCTTCAATTCGTATGGTACCCAATGTCTTTTGAATGAATACTGCTGCTGGCAAATGTTTTGAAATTGCTATTTGTATAGCTCCCAATGATTTTGCAAACTCATCTTGAGTTTTACAACAATTTTCATGGAGCAAAGCCTCCAATTCTTGGTCTTTTAACTTTTTTTTGCTGGCCTGGGACACCTTTGTCTTCCGTCTTCAAAATCACCACTTCTGAACCGCAGAAACCATCCCTCGTAAGTTGAAACCGATGGAACACATTCTCCATAAGCTTTGGTGAGCAATCTGTGTGTTTCAGCGGCACTTTTTATTAAACTAAAGAAGTAAAGCAAATCTTCTCGCATATCACGCTTTGTTTGGCACAAAATTCAACATTTTCGAAGTACTATAATGTTCAATAACTAAGTGAAAATAAATGATAGATATGTACCCTTCAAAATGACATATAAGTTATTAAAAACAAAAACCGCGTCCAAAAGATACGCCATCTATTGTAAATCCCGCATTTTTAAGTCATTTGAATTTAAAAAGCATATTTTATTAAGCTTTCAAAATAATCTATCAAAACTAAGCACTATATTGTTTAAAGCTTTTATACGAATTTTGTTTACAATAGGAAAGTTTCTGTGATACTTTTACAGCTTGCTAGCCTTTTTTTCAAAAATGATTTTCTAATAAGTATTATTCACACAAATACTTTTAAGTACATTCTTTCAAAAGCCAGAAAGCTTTTTGAAAGAGTTTTCAAATTATTTTTCTTAAAGATTTTAAAACATTTTCTTATAAACTTTGTAAAACTTGCTTCCAGAAAGCTTTCTGAAACGCTTTTTAGATGTTATTGTTTAAAGTTTCCTAACAAGGTTTAATTTTTTTGTGTGGAAGAAGCTTTTTAAAAGTTTTTGTAAAAGTAAAATTAAATGCTGTCTAGAAAGATTATTCAAAGCTTATACACAAGTTATTCTATTGTACAAAGCTTTCTTAAGACTTTTAAAACTATTTAAAAGTTTTGAAAAAACTTTATTAAAGGCCTGGCTTACTAAATGCGAACGAACAGTTTCTTTCTTATTTTATATTGAAAACAATAAAAATAATTCAAATTTATTTGTTATTTTCAATATAAAATAAGAAAGAAAATGTTCTAAAGTCTCTATAAAGTTTTTTTTAGATATTATCTAGAAAACTGTTATAAAAAGATTTACTATTTCTGGAAAGCTTTTGAACAATTTTCTAAGAAGTTTTTTTAAAAGTTTTCCAAAAAGCTTTTTAGAAGTTTTCTAGAAATATTTTTGTAAAGTTTTCTAAGAAGCTTTTTTTAAAAATTTTCTAAAATGCTTTTTTAAAAGTTGTCTGGAAATATTTTTGAAAAGCTTTTCTAGCATTTTTAAAATTTTTTCTAAAAAGTTTTTTAAAGTTACTGTTAAAAGCTTTCTTACAAGATATTCCAAAATTTTTTCTTGAATGGAATCTTAAAAGACATTCTAGAAAGCTTTTTTTAAGTTTGTTTAGAAAACTGTTTAAACCAAGTCTTAGAAAGCGTTTTGAAAGTTGTTGTCCAAAATAATTTAATAATTTGTCTACAAAAGCTCTCAAAACCGTTTATATAAGTTTAACTAGAAAGCTTTTTAAATTGATTCTAAAAGACTTTATTAACACATTTGTTATAAAGCTTTTTAAACGTTTTTCTAGAAGGTGTTCTTAAGAGTTACTCTAGAATGTTTTTTTTTTAAAGTTTGTTGAGAAAATTATTTTAACAATATTCAGAAAGCTTGTTGATAAATTTTGTCAAAAATAATTTAAAAATTTTTCTACAAAGCTTTTTTCAAACTTTTCTAAAAAGCTTTTTTAAACGATTTCCTAGAAATCTTTTTTAAACATTTTCTAGAAAGCTTTTTTAAAAGTTATTTTAAAATGCTGTATTAACAACTTAGAAAAGGTTAGAAAGGTCTTTAGGTTTTCTAAAAAAAATTCCCAGAAAATGTGATAAAAAGGCTTTCTAGAAAACTTTAAAAAAAGCTTTGTAGAAAAAATATTTAATTAGTTTTGATATAATCATTTAAAAAGTTTTCTAAAATATTAAAAAATCGTAAACGTTTTTTTATAAAACAGTTTCAAAAGTTTTTCTAATATGCGTTTTTTAAAAACGCTTTTCTAACCTTATTTTTAAAAAGCTTTTTTAAAGTAATCTCCTAAATGACTTATTTAATTATTCCATAATCAATTTTAACTGTTTTTATATTGAAAACAGAAAAACTTATTAAAAGCTTTTAGCAAAGCTTTGAAAACCTTCCACTTTGTAAATCGTTAAAAAATTTACCATTCATTTTCCTTTTCCACAAAAGATTGCTTAAAAATGTGTAAAGTTTTAGAAAGCTGTTCATTTTTACTCATAATTATTATTTAATGCAGCACTTTTTGGGTAAAACACTAATAGTGATAGATTATTTACAAAGAAAAGCTTTATTTGTTTTTATAGCAACTATTATAATTAACATAAGTAAATATTTACAAGAATAAACTTCTTTTTAAGCTCATTTACAAAATATACACTTTATATTTGCTAAAAGCTTTTATTGAAATTGCTAAAGTATTTCCAAAAAATCATTCAAGGTTTCTTGGCAAAGTTTTTTCTTTAACAAAACTTTAAAGTTTTCTCTTCTCTTTTTTTATATTCATTTTGTTTAATCACCCTGCATATAATTATTTAAAATTTGTTTATTTATTTAAGTTTTGTTTTAGTTTTAATTTAACACATGAATCAAGCATTTTAATTAAAAAGAATAGTTGTCAATAATTTTCCAATTTCGTAACAAACTCAAACTCAAAATAAAGCAAATGATAACATTTACACTAAAAGCTTTTTTATATTAATTTTTTTTCTTAAACATTTTAGACAAAAAGCTTAAACTGTTTAATTAGTTTTTTTTTTTTTGGTTAAGAATTAAATATTTTGCATAACTAGTAAGTAAAAAAACTTGAGCTCTTTTCTTTTTTGTTTTGGTTACATTTGAACTTTTGCTGTAATTTTTAACAATAAATTTCAAACAAATTTTGTAAATTTTTTTTTTTTTTTGGGGGTAAAACTGAATGAGAGAGAGAGCTTTTGAAAATGAATACTGACTGATATTTGTTTGAGGTTTGATATTAATATTAACAAGGGGTTATTTCTTTTTATTTTGGGGGTAAGGGGTATTTGATAAGGTTTTCATAGGGATCAATTGTGGTGAAAAGTGTCTTGAGGTGAGTTTGTCAGTTTTAATTAGGGGGGGGGGTGTAAGTGTTTGGTTTATTTGGGGTGGGGGGAACTGAGTGGTGTGTCGATATGTTAGTGAGTTGTGTCTGAGTGTGAGTAAGTGAGTGAGTGTGCAAAACACTATGGAAACATCATGAACTCACCATCATGTAGCGGATCTATTGTGTGAATCATAAGCTGCAATAGGCCATGACGAAATTTTGCACCAGTCTGTGTACTACTCGCATTTCCACCACTGCTATTACCTGTAGTGCCAGCACCACTACTGGATCCAGGTGGTCCTGATCTTGACTCCGAGGCCGCTCTCGATGTTACCGAACCACCAGGCTGTGTGGCCATTGAGGTTTCCGAAGAATTGGCAGCATTGCCCTTTTTTAAGGGGAGACAACACAGTAAAAGAGTAAAAAGAGAGAGAGAGAGACAGAGAGAGAGAAAAAAGAACAAAAAGAAATAAAAAATAAAAGGGGAAGAAAAATAAACAGAAATATAGATGATGAGTTATTATGATGAAGATGATTTTTTTATTTTTTTTTTATAGAACGTTTATGATTTTTTAGAGTGAAAGTAATAGGAAGAGAAAGATAGAGAGATAGAGAAGAAAGTATAGGCAAAAAGAGAGAAAAAAAGATATTATGTTATTAAATATTTAGCTCTTTTTGGTGTTTGTTCAAAAGAAGAGACTTAAACATTTCAACAAAAAAATATTAATGTAAAAGAATTAACGATAAAAATGTGTGTTTGGAGAAAACAGAGCTTTATATGGAGGATAAAGCTTTTGTTGTTAGTAAACGTAAATAGGAATTGGAATTTATGTTGTTTTACTTAAAGTTACTTAGATACATTTAACCTTATTTCAATTTTGTTTTTGCTAAAATCTCTTGTTTATATAAAAAAACATTTTACATATAACTTTTACAAAGCTTTTTTATATATTTGTTTAGCTTTTTTACATAAAACCATTAACAAAGCTTTTTATACAAAAACTTGTATTCCTATTTTATTGAGGAGTTAATAAAAAAACTCTTATTAGGCTTTTTGTATACAATAAAATATTTTTTAACAAAAACATTTAAAAAAAAAAAAATCCTTTTACAATAGAAAGTTTTTTATACAAAAGCTTTTTCCTGGAGCTATTATTTTAAATAAAAGCTTTTCTTAAAAACTTGTTTATGAAAGTTTTTCCTAAAAACTTTTAGTAAACATTTTTTTATATAAAGGCTTTATTATTTTTTTAAACTATTTTTTATAAAAGCGTTAGTTTTAATCATTTTTTTTCACAGCTTTATTTTTTAATTTTTATCAAAACTTTTTTAAAAAATTTTATTATAAAAGCTTTTTCTAATAACTTTTATATGAAAGCTATTCCCAACATGATTTTATGAAAGCTTTTCATGAAGCTTTCATTGCAAATAAAAGCCTTTCTTCAAATTTATCTACAAAAGCTTTTCTTAAAAACTTTTGTATAAAAGCTCTTCTTAAAATCTTTTTAAACAAAAGTTTTAATATAAAAGCTATTCTTAAAAACTTTTTAAATAAATGTTAAAAAATCTTTTTGTAAAAGTGTTTTATGAAAAAGCTTTTCTTAAAAACATGTTTATATAAAAACTTTTTTAATGTTTTCATATTAATGTTTTCTACACTTTTTATAAAGGGATTTATCAGAGCTTTTATTAAAAAAAATGTATAAAAGCTTTTGTTAAAAAGTTTTTATAAAAGCTTTTTTTTAAATGTTTATAAAAGCATTGATTATAAAAGATTTTCTAAAAATACTTTTTAAATCAAAGCTCTTCCTAAAAATATTTTTATAGAAAAGCTTTTCGTAAAATCTGTTCCATGTTAAAACTTTTCTTACAAACATTTTTATTATAAAAGCTTTTTTAAACATTTTCTTAACATATATTTATCACAGCTTTTCTAAACAAATTTTATTATAAAAGCTTTTCTTTAAAAAAAAAAAAATGATAAAAACTTTTTTAAGAAACAATTATTATAAAGGCTTTTCTAAAAAACTTTTATTATAAAAACTTTTCTTAACACACATTTTTATATAAAACTTTATTTAAAAAACTTTTCACAAAAACTGTTCTATATAAAAGCTTTTTTAATTTTTTTATAAATGTTTTTAAACTTTCTTATAAAAGTTTTTTTAACTTTTTCTAAACATATTTTTATCACAGGTTTTTTTTTAAGAAACAATTATTATTAAAACTTTTCTTAAAAAGTTTTATTATAAAAGCTTTTCTTAGAAAAAAATTATAAAAGCTTTTTTAAGAAATAATTATTATAAAAGCTTTTCTTAAAATCATTTTTATATAAAAGCTTTACTTAAATAACTTTTTATATAAATGCATTTCACAAAAACTGTTCTATATAAAAGCTTTTTTAATTTTTTTATAAATGTTTTTAAACTTTCTTATAAAAGTTTTTTTAACTTTTCCTAAACATATTTTTATCACAGCTTTTCATACAAATTTTTTATAACAACTTTTTTAAGAAACATTTATCATAAAAGCTTTTTTAAAAAAAACTTTTTTATAAACGTTTTTCTTAAAATCTTTTTATATATAGAAACTTTTCTTAAAATCTTTTTATATATAAAAGCTTTTCTTGAAAACTTTTTATATAAAAGCCTTGAACAGTTTTTTGTAGAAATCTTGAAAACTTTTTATAGAATCTATTTCTTGAAAACTGTTTCATATAGCAGCATATCTGAAAACTTTTGCTTTAACATCAAAGTTTTTCCCAAAAAATTGCTGGTATTTAACCCTTTTTTTACAAAAGTTTTTCCTATAATTTGTTTTATAGAAAAGCTTTTTTCTCTAAAAGATTTCCTTAAAAAATTTATTATGTAAGCTTTTGTATGTAAGAAATTATATTAGAAACACTTTTATTTTTAAAATTTTCCATAAAGATTTGTATTTTAAAAATTTAACCTTTAAGAATTATTAAAGTTTTTTTTAAACGTTTCTTCATAGAAATTCCTTTCCAAAAATCTCTCTGATGTTAGTTTAAGTAATTGCTGTAATAAAGAAAATTATAGCTTTTTAAAAAAGCTTTCCATCACACTCTGTTTGGACACATTTTTATCATTATTTCTTAAACTTATACATGATTTCTGCCAATTAGTTAAATAAAACTCAAACAAAATAACAACTAAACACTGAATAAAATTATATTTTTTAAGATAAATAAAACAAAAACAAACTTAAAAACTAATAAATAAAACTAAAACTTTGAATTTGTTGTATTAAAAGCTTGCATTGTTTTATAGTTTGTTTTTTTTTTCTTAGTAATTTTTGGTGAGTGAACAAATAAAGCATTACGATTTGATTTTTGAGAAAGAAAAAACTAAAATAAATTAAACGTGGTAGTGAAGGCAAAAATTTATTGAAATCTAATCTAAATAAAATTGATAAAATTTGAAAGCTTTTATTTAGTTTGTTGGGTTTTTAAAACAATAATTTCAAATAAGTTTTTGCTGAAACACCACACAAATCAATTCAAATATTAAAAAAAAACTCAAAACAAATCCATTAAACAATTCAACATTTAGTAAAAAAAAAGAAAACATAAAACAAAAAGAAAGAAAAAAACATTTAAAAGCTTTTATTTCTAACTAAAGAGAAAAAAGTGAATAACTGAAGAATTTAAAGAAAACTAAAAAATAAAATTTGTTGTTAGTACACATTACAACTAAATAAATTAAAACAAAAAAAAAAAAAAAAAGAAAATATTTTTTTCATTGTATTATTTTGTTTAAAATATTTATTTTAAATATAAAAGCGCAGTGGGAAGTTTTTGTTGTATTTATTTCATTTCTTTTTCATTATTCCTTTTGTACTTGTAGGTTTTTTTGTTTCTTATATATTTTTTTTTTCATTAAGAGTTGTTTACTATAATTTTTGAGTAAAGAAACAGAAAATAAAATGAAAATGAAAAGTATAATAAAGGAAATTAGAATAGAATGAGAAATAAGATTAAAATAAACTGAAAAGTTTTACTGAAAAGAAAAGCTTAAGAAAAGCTTAATATAGCTTTTAAAAATAGTTTACAGTTAAAACAAGCTGTTTATATATAGATTAAAATGGGAAAACTTAAAGCTTTGTTTTTTTAGATGTTTAGTTAGATAAGGAACTAGTGGTAAAAAGCTTTAGTAAAAGTAACAAATTTTAAATAGTTATAAATTAGTAACTAAAATTTAACATTAGCAAATTATTTAAAACAATTATAATTTTTTTGTTTAAATATATTTTTTTATTTCTAGTTTAAAAGTAACTTTTAATTACAGGAATAATGTTTCTTTTGTTGAATTTTCATACCAAATGAAATGAAACTATGTATTGTATGTTTGTGTAGTTAATGTTTAAATGAGTAAACGATTTTATGAACAAATCAACTAAAATTATAGGAATCCGACAACATATGTATTCCTTATATGATCATTAAAGTTTGTCGTTAAAAAAACGTTTTCTTAACTTTGTTTATATTTAAAACTTTATAAAGAATATTTTTATATTAAAAAGCTCTTCGAAAAATGTTTGTTATGTAAAGCCTATTAACTAAGTTATTTGTATCAAAAACTTGTATGTTTATAAAGGTTTCTTATTATAAGGCTTTGGTTTTTAAGTAAAGCTTCTTTAGTAAATATTGTTGTTTAAAACATTTTTTTGAAGACTTTATAATTCAAAAGCTTTTTTAAATAAAATTTGGGTTTTTTAATGGTTTTTCGACATCACTTTTATGTAAAAGCTTTTTAAAATATTTTATACATGTTTCAAAACTTTGCAATAAGCTTTCTCATTTAAAAGCTTTTGGAATTAGAGATTTTATTTAAAAGCTTTTTTGAAAAAAAAATTATATTTTTTAAAAAGCTTCTTGTGTAATTTTATAAATTTGAAAGATTTATTTAAAAAGCTTTTTAATATGGCTGCTCTAAAATATACTTATAGTTTATTTATTTATTAGTTTTATTTACAAAGTAGATTTTCCATAAAGGAAACTTCTTATTTAAAAGCTTTCATTATAAAAAATCAGTTTGAACAAGACTTTGTTTTCATAAAAAATCACTTTTTAAAATGTATGTTAAACCTTTGAAAAAGGTTTCTTATAAAATTTTGTATATGAAAGCATTTCTACTTTGATGTTTTATCAAAAAGCTTTTGTTTCTATTTAAAAGCTTTTGTAAAAACTATCTGTTTAAAAAAGCGTTTCCTTCATAGTTTTATTATGAAAGCTAATTTAAACAACTTTTATTCTTTTCTTAAAAACTTTTTTATAAAAGCTTTTTTTAACTTTTTTTAAAAAAGCTTTTCTTAAAAACATTTTTATAAAAGCTTTTTTTAAAAATTGTTTATAAAAGCTTTTTTTAAACTTTTTATAAAAGCTTTTCCTAAAACCTTTTTTATAAAAGCTTTTCCTAAAACCTTTTTATAAAAGCTTTTCTTAAAAACTTTTTTATAAAAGCTTTTTCTAAAAACTTTTTATATAAGAAAGCTTTTCCTGAAAACTTGTTTATATAAAAGCTTAAGTTATTGAAATTATTTTTGGGAAAGCTTATTAATTAAAAGCTCATCTACTTTTATTAAAGACTTTCCAAAATAAATGTATTAAAAAAATGTTCTGGTTTTTATATTTGTTTATTTTAAATCTCGTATATTAAAATACTTTTCTACAAAAATCTATTATTCAAAATCTACAAAGAGTTTTGATTTGAAAGCATTGCTACTAAAATGTTTTATCAAAAAGCATTTATTTTTCGTTTATTATTAAAACGATTTTATGCAAAGATATTTTATAAAAAAAACTCAATTATAAAGACTTTTAATTTAAAAGCTTTTTAACAAAGATATTTTATTAAAAATCATTTAAAATACATTTTTAATAAAAAGCTGTTTCACTAAAAGTTGTTATTAAAGATCTTTTGTGCATAGTAAACTTTTAAAAAAGCATTAAACTAAGTTTTTGTTAAGTTTTTCGTACAAAGTTTTATATTTAAATGCTGTTTTATTAAAAAGTTTTTTTTATTAAAAAGCTTTTGAGTATATTTTTTTATTGAAAGCTCTTTTTAGAAAAGCATCTTTATAATTTTTTTTAATAAATATTTTTTTTAATAAAAAGCATTTCTACATAAAGTTTTTATTAAAAAGCTTTTGTGCATAGTTGTTTATTTAAAGGCAGTTTTTTAAAAAGCTTTTGTCTGTAAAGCTTTCGTACCAAGTTAGATATGTAAATGATCTTTCATTTTTATAAAAAAGTTTCTTTATTAAA
This sequence comes from Calliphora vomitoria, assembly GCA_942486065.2. Lineage (NCBI taxonomy): Eukaryota > Metazoa > Arthropoda > Insecta > Diptera > Calliphoridae > Calliphora > Calliphora vomitoria. Next base: position 11,567,655 of record OW818030.2, on the reverse strand, counting down.
AAGCTTTTGAGTATAGTTTTTTTTTACTAAAAGCTCTTTTCAGAAAAGCTTCTCTATAAAGTTTTTCAATAATTTGTTTTTTGAAAAGCTTTTCTTTCAAAGGATTATTTTTATTAACAAAGATTTCCTATTTAAATCTGATCTATAAAGCTTTTTCATATAACAGCTGTTGTATGAGGCTTTTTCATATAAAAGCTTTCTTATGTTAAGAAATAGGAGATTTCTACACAGCGTTTGTATTTAAGAAAGTTTTTCCATTGAAAGCTTTTATTGAAAACCTTAAATCAAAAGCTTTTGTATTAAAAATCATTAGTAAAAGCTTTTTATTTTCCATTTACATCAGAGTACAATTTATAACGTATACTTTTAAGCTTATTAAGAAAATACTTTCAGTTAAGTAGTTTTTAAAACAATTTTAAAGTCCTTAAAGAAAGTAAAGACCCTAAAAATGTTTTAATTATTTCATTTTCTCTTTCAGTTATTCTTAGTTCCTTACTTTTTTTACTAGCAATGAGCTAACTTATGGTTTAACAATGAAGATGACAGTGTAGTGTGTATAATGTGTGTAAGTACAATAATACAATTTTCTTTATGCAAATTATAACACGTAAGTAACTCAAATAAAAATATACTACATTTATTTATAAAGAGATACTTAATGCTAATAATATATTCTTGAATATAAAATAAGATGTATAAAATTCAATGGCTACTGGTAAATGCAAAATAAATCAATTAAAATTATATGTTAACACATAGCAAAACCACAGTAAAAATAAAGAAATTTTATAAAAAAATATACCTATAATTAAAGAAAAAGGAATTAAGGGACTAGTTACTATTATATATTACACAAAATGTTTATCTATATTCACTTGTATAGATTTTTGCTTAAGCATTTTATTTTAAGTTTTTTTTTTTAGTAAAATTTATAATTTAAACCCAAAACTATTATTTCATAAATCATTTTTTAATCCACCCCTACAAACAACTCTCTGTTTCATTGATTTAATAAATAAAACAGAAATAAAAACCAAAAAAAAAAAAAAAATACAAATTAAATATATTTACGAATAAATTTTTTTTACGAATAAATTAATACAATCGCAGTTAACATATACACAAATACATATATATGTATGAATATAAGGTTGACCGTCTGACAGTTTATACAAAAAACAAACTCATTTCAGTCACCCGCTGAAAATGAAGTTAGGTTCATTAACAAAAAAAAAAAAAATGTTTAAGTGAAATCTTAAAATTGGGGAGTAATTTGAAGCTATTTATAACAGAAATTGTGTGCCCAGTCACCCTATAAATAGCGTAAATTTAAAAAGCTAGTTTAGCTCTTATACACAACAAACTACAAGCAAATATTTAAACAAACCTCTTAATTAATATTAATCATACGCCCCATATGCCTCGAAAGTTAAATAAGCTTAAAACTACAAAACTACTAAACCATTCAGAACAAAACTTTGAACATAAAAAGCCCAGGAGTTAAGCTTTCGGAATTTGGTATGAATTCATAAAAAAATGAAACATGGGAAGTTTTACAGTGGCTCAAACGGGGCCAACTTAATTGAGAAAAAATTTTTAAAAGCTAAATTTTACAAATATGTAACGATTTTAAGGATTTCGTATTTTAAACAACAAAACAAGATAAAAGTGGTAAAATTACCTTAAAAAGATTAAGAAATATTTGATTTAAAAAATATATATTTTTTTTTTTGAAAATTCCTAAAATTTATAATGAATTTTATTAAGCTTTATTAATATTAATATTAGTCACAAGCTTTTAATTTATTTATTATTTAAATTTAAGAAAATTATTTTTTTTTTCATTTTGTTTATAAAAATATTTACTATAAAAAGCTTTAATTTGTGAATAACATTAAAATAATTGATTGTTATCAACTGGTTCTCATTACTTAAAGATTTAGCCTTCTTTTGGCATTTAAAAAACTTATTTAGCTCTTATAGTTTAAAAACTACTAGCTAATATTTAAACAAACCTCTTAATTAATATTAATCATACGCCACAAGGCCCCTAAAGCATTATAAGCATAGAACTTCTAAACTTTTACCCCAATCTAAACAAAACTTTAAACTTCGAAAGTACAGGAGCTAAGCTTTCAGAGTATAGCAGGCATAGATATCTAAAATAAATATGAGAAGTTTTACAGTGGCTATAACAGGGCCAATTTAATTGAGAAAAATTAATTGTGGCTAAAAAAAATTACAATTTAAAAATTTGAATGATTCTTATGTTTTAAGCAGCAAAACAAGGTAATATGTATTAAAATACGACAAAAAACAATTAAAAATATTTGATTAAAAATAAAAATTTTATTTTTTTTTACTTAAAAGTTTTTAAATTCCTTAACGAATCTCTCCAAATGTGTTAAAATACGGCACAAAACGATTAAAAAATATGTGATTTAAAAAAAAAATATTTTTTTTTTACTTAAAAGTTTTTAAATTCCTAAAATGTATGATAAGCTTCATGGCACTCTCCAAATGTTAACATTAATTAACAGTTTTTAATATGTGGTTCATTTAACTCAAAAAATTATAAAATCTTTTTATACCCACCATCAAAATATGATCTAGAATGATCTAGCTATGTCCCTCCGTCTGTCTGTCTGTTGAAAACACGATAGAGCCCAAACGAAAGAGCTAGCTGTTGATAACAGATAGACATTCGGAGCGACATAGCTAGAGCATCATAGAATCTTATGAGAAGTCATAAACATATTGATTAGCTCATCCTGATAAAATTTTGCACAAATTAGTTCTAAGTACGCTGAAATTATACTGGAAACCGGGCAACATTTGTCCCTAGCCCTCATACAAGGTCCCCATAAGACAGGCAAGGATCCAGAGGGAGTGAAATAGGATTCCCCCCTCAAAAACCGAAAAGTTTTCATATAAAAAAGAAGAAAAAAAGATGAATGTAGAACAACTTTTGATTTAACGAACCCCCCCGCCAAAAAATAAAAGATGACCAGGATCCGCGCCTGCCCAAAGATAATAATAAATAAAATTAATCGAAATTAATCGACATTTTTTCTACAAAGAAAATTTTTCGATTTTTTTTCCCTCCAAATATCTAACTTGAAAAGCTATAATATCTCAGTTACACTAAAAACATTGATTGCTATTAATTGGTGCTCATAGCTTAAAGCCTTAGCTTTGATTTTGCGTTAAAAAAGCATGTTTAGCTCTTACTTACAAAAAGTTAGGAGCAAATATTTAAACAAACCTCGTAATTAATATTAATCATACGCCTCTCAGGCCTCGTAACATAAATAAGCATATAACTTGTAATGTATTAGAGCAATCTAAATGAAAACTTAAACATCAATAGAATAGAAGTATGTCTTTCTAAATATAGTAAGAAGTGTTAGGAGTTTTAAATATTGGGACTGCTACAGTGGCTCAAAAGGGTCATCTCAATAAAAAATTTTATTTTAATAAAAAAAAAAAAATATATCGAAAGTCTTCCTTAAGTAGAAAATTAATATTTACAGAGAAAATATGTCAAAATATTTGTATTAAGTTAAAAAAAATATTTTATAAAAGGAAAATTTATAAAATTTATAAAAATATTTTTTTTCAATCTAATACAAATATTTTGATAAAAAAAGGAAATTTGCTATAACTTTTTTCTTTTAAGGAAAATTTTCGATTAATTTTCCTTTTATAAAATATTTTTTTTTTTTAACTTAATACAAATATTTTGACAAATTTTCTCTATAAATAAAATTTATTATAAATTTTCCATATTCATTTTCTGCTGGTGTCTAAAAACACAATCCTACAATATTTGTTTGTATTGATGCTTTAATAAACAAGGTTCAAAACACAGGTCGTGGTCATTTGTATATAAAAAACGCTTTTAAAAAAATCTATAGAAAATAAAATTTATATTCTATAGTTTATGAGGTGGTGGTGCTTTTTAAACCACTATTTTTTCATCTATTGGTTTTTCTTTACATATAATACTACACACACACACACAACACCCCTTTAATACATTAATACTAATACAAGTACAAGGTGAAAATTTGCTTTTGTTTATTGTGAACGGTTTGTATGGATGTGATAAAGAGTCAAGGAGTGTTTACATTTAAACACACACGCACACATACCCTCAACTCTTCTCTTACCCTCTTTCCAACTCTCACACACTCATATTTGCGCTCGTTTAAACAAGACTCGCATATAAACAAAATCCGTTTCGTTTGTGGTCTACGAGTGGGTGTGACATGTTCGTTTGTTTTTTGTGTTTGTTGTTGTTGTTACCAAACAATATAACGGTGCATAAGAGTGTAATATTAAGGAGAGACAGAGAGAGTGTGTGTGTGTTTAAAGCAAAGGGAAAAACTGCGTTTTATTATGATTTTGCTGGTTAAATTTTTCATTTCATTTTGTTGTTTTTTTTCTGTATTGTTAATACACACATATATGAGTATTTTAGAATGTTTGTTTATTTGATAAGAGTATTGTTAAAATGTTTGTGAGTGTGCGTACTTGAAGGTTAACATGTAAAACCCTTATAAATGTGTCATAAAAATAGGTATAAAACCTATTTCAATTTTAAAAAATTTAATGCATGAGTGCTACATACAATTTGAAATATTCAATATATTTTTGTATTCAAATACTAAATATGTGAAATTTTGAGGTTTAACCAACAAATTTTACAAAATGCTGGCTCAAATACATATTCGTTAAATGATTTAAAACAAAAAATCTCACACAAAATCCTATTCAAACTACAAATATGAATGTATCACTTGATATTTGTCATATTTTTTTTTTTTTTTTTGTCTACATCAAATCTCAACAAATAGTGCATGGGAAACAAAGCAAGCCGAACAATCATTGTGATGAAACAACCATAAATGCATGATGGTTGGTTGGCTGTCAATGACTATAAAGAGTACAAGAGTACAGAAACCATGGATTGTGTGTGTCCATTAAAACCATAACACAATTTATGTAGTTGAATGGCTATATAGACAAGTATTGTTCCATTACAAAAAGAAAAAATGAAAAAATAAAACAAAATTTTGCTACAAATGTTTAGAATTATCAATGTTTAGAACACAACTACAACGGCTATAACAAAATTGATTTGAGTGATTTTACATTTTGTTAACGAACTTTACATATGATGACTGCTTAAAGGTTTGATAGATACGGTTTATGAAATGTTTTCAACACTTTTTGCTTGAATGATGAGATTTATTTCTTTTTTTTTTCATAGTTTTTAGATATTTAGCGTTTTGTGGCAAATTGCTGACATATAAGAGAATTAAATATCAGAATATCCTGGAAATTTTTTACAAAGATTTTTAATTTTTCTTTTTTGAAAACGTTAGTAACAGAATTACACTAGAAATGTTTAACTTTATCAATTGCTCTTATTAACTTAAAGTCTTAGCTTCCTTTACACATTTAAAAAATGTATGTAGCCTTTATACAATAAGAACTACAAGCTAATTTGTTAACATAACTCTTAATTAATATTAATCATACGCCACACGGAACACTAAATATAAATACCCATAGAACTTCTAAACTACTACAGCAAACTGTTTCAAACTTTAAACAGCTATAAAACAGAAGTAAATGTTTCAAAATATAATAACCTGAATTGACAGCTATATACCCTCAAGGTGCTTCAGTAAGCCAAACATGACGACTTTATTTAAAAAAAAAAAAAACTTTTTTAGCTAAACATTTTTACAAATACAGAAAAATGTGAAGGATTACTGCATTTTAAGTAATAAAACAAATAAAAACCTTAAAAAACTTTTTTAGGTTTAAGAAAATTTTGTTTCAAAAAATAAAATTTTGAATCTTGAATTCGAATATTCTGCGTTTTTGTTAAAAATATCATAAATTTTAAAATTATTTACAAATTTTTAATATATATTGTTTATACATTTTAATTTTTTTTTTTTTCTTAAACTATTTTTTCAGTTTATCAGTATAATTACTTCAAGAAAATGATTGTTATCAAATTTTCCCTATACCTTTAAGCCTAAGCTTTCAATACACATTTAAATAACTGATTTAACGCTTACTTTCAAGAAGTTACTAGCAAATATCTACACGAACCTCTTAATTAATATTAATCATACGCCACATGGGCGTCTAAAGCTAAATAAACCTAAAACTACCAAACTATTAGCTCAATTTAGACTGAATTTTAAACATTATTACACAAAGACCTAAGCTTTCAAAGTTTGGTAAGCATTGATAACAATTTTGAACATGGACGGTGCTACATTTGGTCAAACAAGGCCATTTAAATTGAGAAAAATTTATTATAAATATTTTTTTTTAATATGTAACGATTTTAAACGTTATTGTATTTGAAGCAACAAAGTAAGTTTAAAATTGCAAAATACCTTAAAACTATTAAAAAATATTTGATTTAAAAAAAATTGAGATTATTGGACGATTTCGTTTAAATTTTTTTTTTTAAATTCTAACAATTATAAAAAATTTTATCAAAATCTTTAAGCTTTGATATTAATCACATTTATTTAATATAAAAATTATTTTTTTTTATTTTTATTTTTAAAAATATCCAATTTAAAAAGCTTTACTATTCGCAATTCTACAAGAAATTTTGAATATTATTAAATGTGTGTTATAACTTAAAACCTTAGCTTTCAGTAAGCATTTAAAAATGTTGTTTTACTCTTACACACAAGAAGTTACGAGCAAATATTCAAACAAGCCTCTTAATTAATATTAATCATACGCCTTAGCGGCCAAGAAAGTTAAATAAGCTTATAACTTCTAAACTACTAATGCAAACTAAATGAAAAATTACACATTAATAGACTAGAAACCTACCTTTTAGAATATAGTAAACAGACTTAATAGATTTAATTATTTCAAGTAGAATTTCACAATATTAAAATCATAAATGAGTTTTGCCAAAAAAAAACTTTTTTTAGTATGAAATTCTTCATATAATGTTTAACTGTTTTAAACATTTTACAATATGATTCTGTTGCTGTTTAATATGTGTGAGTTTCTAATGATTTAATGGCTTTAAAGGGAAATATATCAAAATTGGTCATCAAATAAAATATATGTCTCAAATTATGTATAATACGAAAACTTATTGGCAGATATCTAAAAATTTAGATTACTAATAATTAGCCTTGAGCTCAAACTAACACTTATTAGCAATAATTTTTCAACAAACTTAAAATATATTGAAAATTTATAAAAAAAAAATAAAAACAATTTTCTAAAAAAAATTAAAAATATTCTATAAAAGAATAGAAATTTCTTATTTTATTAAATGTTCCTCATTTGTTAAAGCCTTAGCTTTCAATCTATAATTAAAACACTAGTTTAACTCGTACACATAAAAAGTTATGAGTAAATCTTTAAACAAACCTCATAATTAATATTAATCATACGCCATGTTGGCCAGGAAACGTAAATACACCGATAACTTCTAAACTGTTAATGCAACCTTAACGAAAACTTAGACATCAATAGACTACAAGTATATTTTTCAGAATAAAGTATAAGGAGTTTAAATAGTTAAACAGGGAAACTGCTACAAAGGGTAAAATATGAAAAAAAAGATCTCCAAAAATTTTCTAAAAAAAATTAAAAATATTCTCTAAAACAATAGAAATTTCTTATTTTATCAAATGTTCCTCATATAAAAAAGCCTTAGCTTTTAATCCATTAAAAAAGTTGTTTGGCTGTAATACACAAAAAGTTATGAGTAAATCTTTAAACAAACCTCATAATTAATATTAATCATACGTCATGCTGGCCGGGAAACGTAAATACACCTATAACTTCTAAACTATTAATGCAATCTTAACGAAAACTTAAACTTCAATAGACTACAAGTATATCTTTCCGAATATAGTATAAGGAGTTTAGATAGTTAAGCAGGTAAACTTTAACAAAGAGACAAATATGAAAAAAAAAATATATATTTTTGTGGCAGAAAATTTTTCCACATATTTTCGAAAATTATCTTTGAATAAATTATTTAATGGTTTTGAAATAGAAAATTATAATATTAAAAAAAAAGTATTGAAATTCTTTTTTATTAAATTGAAAAATTTCCTTAAGAAAAACCTTTAAATTAGCCATATCCCCGTTCTATTTTCAAATCCCTACTCTAATTTCAACTAGTTGCTACTTTCCCTCATACAATCAATCCCCTAATGTCCTTCAATTTTATTAAATTTCATTAAACTTCTTTTTGTTTATTTCCCCTCAACAAACCGACCAAAAAACATAGAAATCTTAACATTAAAAGAATTTTAGTACAGGGAAATATCAAAATGAAATCTTATCTTTAACAAAAATCATGGTCAAACTGATTGTGTAGCATTTTACTGGTAATTTTTGTAAGTTGAGAAAAACAAATATTAGCATGGGGAGGTCATTAAAGCGGTTGTTTGTGTGTACGTGTACGCAAATATATCGATTGTCTATTATCCTTAATTACAAACAACTACTTGCTACAACCACTGCAACTAAGCTAAGTAACTTTGGCTGACTGTTTGGCTGACTGACTTGCTTGCGTCCGTTTAGAAACACCCATTTATACACCCCAAAAAAGACTTAAAGACATTTCAGGGTTAAATGCAAGTGTAATAGAAAACTAGAATTCGTGGTTTTATATAATTTTTTTTTAATATGTTTTCTTTTGGAGGAAATTTCAGTAAATTTCAATTTAATTTCTGTATTTAAACACACTGACCCTATTAAGTATGCTTCACTTAAAATTATTGTTTACACCCTGACTGTTTACATAAAGTATTTGATGTATATTGCTTAAAATCATTGCTTCTTTAACAAATCATTCTGTTTGTTGATTTTAACACATTTTTTTATCTATAAAAAAAAGATTATTTATTATTATTTTAGCTGGGAGGTTTTTCAAACCTAAATAATTACAACTACCAGCCAAATAATTATATACTATTTTATCCACTACATACCCATACATACATATACACAAAAGTCAATTAACAAATAGTTATAATCCTTAATAAAAAATGTTTATAAAAAAAAAACGAAAGAAAAAAGAAAAACAATTTAAACACATGGTGTCACAACAAAATAAATCAATGCCAAAAAAATAATGAAAATGGAAAAATGGGAACTATATACAACCAATAAACCTACACTTTATAATAAACACTCTCACAAACACAAACAAATACACTAACACACTCTCTCAAACAGCTGTCCTTGTAAAACTTATTACACCAGCACGTATAATACTCTTTCTTCTCTCTTTCGGTTTCACTAAATAATAGATTTAAAACAGTACTATGTAAACCATACAGTACTACTTTGTATATACATATATACATATGTGAGTTTATATGTATGTCATTTGCAGACACCGTTAAAGCCATTAAATCATTATAAACTCATACATATATTACTGCTTACAGAGACAAATTGTAAAATTTTTTAAACTAGTTAAATCACACATGAAAAATGTTTTACTTCAGGGAAAATTCTTGGCAAAACTCATGTATGATTTCAATAAAATTCTGCTTAAATATGGTAGAGTAACAAAATTCATAGAAAGTTTTGAGTATTAATTAAAACTTAGCAATGTCATTGAAAAACACTTTAACTTTTAAATCATACAGTAAATCATGTTCATTCCAAAGCATGCTTATAATCTGATCTTAATGTTATACATATTTTCACTAATATGGAAGACGATTTCAAGGCACGAAACTTAAAAAACGTTGTATATTTGATAAGTTTTGTAAATTTTTTTTTTTCAATTGTGTTGGCCCACTGTATCGCCCCCTGTGTTTAAATCTCTTAAGTCTGCATACTATATTTTGAAAGACTTAAACTTGCTTTATAAATATGTGGAAGGTTTCGTTACGATTGCGTTAGTAGTTTACAAGTTATATGTAAATTTACATTTCAAGGCTGGGGTGGCGTATGATTAATATTAATTACGAGGTGGGTTTAAATATTTGCCCATAGTTTTTTATTTGTAAAAGCTAAGCAAGCCATTTAAGTATACATTGAAAGCTAAGGCTTCAAGGTATGTTATACATTTAATAACAACAAAGATTTGTAGTAACATTGATACATTAAAGCGTTTCAAAAAATAAAAAAATCGATTTTATTGAAATTATAAAATGTAAATACTACATATGTACTTTTCATTAATATGGAAGACGACATCAAGGCACGGAACATTAAAAACGTTATATATTTGAAAAGTTTTTAAATTTTTTTTTTTCAATTGTGTTGGCCCACTGTGTTTAAATTTCTTAGATCTGCATACTATATTTAAAAAGATTTAAACTTTCTCTATAAATATGTAGAAGGTTTTGTTTTGATTGCATTAGTAGTTTACAAGTTATATCTTAATTTATGTTTCAAGGCTGGGGTGGCGTATGATTAATATTAATTACGAGGTTTGTTTAAATATTTGCCCATAGTTTTTTGTTTTTAAGAGATAAATAAGTATTTTAAGTATATATTGAAAGCTAAGTCTTTAAGGTATGAAAAACATTTGAAAACAATAAATATTTGTAGTCTCATTGATACATTATAGCGTTTCAAAAAATAAAATTTGTTTAAGAAAAAATAAAAAAATCGATTTTATTGAAATTATACAATGTAAATACTACATATGTACTTTTAATTAATATGGAAGACGATTTCAAGGCACGAAACTTTAAAAACGTTATATATTTGAAAAGTTTTGTCAAATTTTTTTTTTCAATTGTGTTGACCCACTGTATCACCCCTTGTGTTTAATTCTCTTAAGTCTGCATACTATATTTTGAAAGACTTAAACTTGTTCTATAAATATGTAGAAGGTTTTGTTTTGATTGCATTAGTAGTTAACAAGTTATATCATAATTTATGTTTCAAGCAGGGGTGGCGTATGATTAATATTAATTACGAGGTTTGTTTGAATATTTGCCCATAGTTTTTTATTTGTAAGAGCTAAACAAGCCTTTTAGGTCTATATTGAAAACTAAGGCTTTAAGGTATGAAGAACATTTGATTACAACAAAAATTTGTTATTGTATTGATACATTAAAGCGTTTCAAATTATAAAATTTGTTTAAGAAAAAAATAAAAAATCGATTTTTATTGAAATTATACAATGTAAGTACTATATATATTCAAAAATTTTGATTAATAACGAAATTTATGAGTTTTTAAACTAAAGTTCAGAAAAGTCGAGTTCAAGATAAAAAAATTTATTTTTAAGAAAAATATTTTTTGAACTGAATGAACTTTTTAGGCAATTTTACTTTGTTTTATTAACTAAAATGCAAGAATCTCCCAAATCTTTTTAAAATTGTGAAATTTTTTCCAAAAAAATTTTTCTCAATTAAGGTGGTCATGTTTGTCACACTGTAGCACCCATTGTACTTTAATCTGTTAGCTGCACATACCATTTTCTGAAAGCATTACTGCTGGTTTTTTAATAATTAAAATTTTATATAAATTGAGCTAGTAGTTTGGAATTTCTGGGAGTATGTTGATTTATTTCCCTTAAGCGAACTATGTGGCGTATGATTAATATTAATTACGGGGTTTGTTTAATTATTTGCTAATAACTTGTTGTGTGTAAAAGCTAAACAAGTTTTTCAAAAATATATTTAAAGCCAAGGCTTTAAGGTATGTTGGAAAATATTGATAAAAATACAATTTTTGGCGTAGTAGAGAGATATACGTGTTTTGAATTAGAAAATTTTTTAAGAAAAAATTTAAAAATCAATTATATTGAATTTATTAAATGTAAATACAATAGATATTAAAAATGAATAAATATGATAATTACTTATAAGTTTAAAAATAAATAAAAAGTCAAGTAGAAAAAATAAAAATTAAATTTTTTTAGTTAACTATTTTTGAAAAGTGGTATTTTATTCAATTTACTTTGATTACTGCTTAAAATTAAAGAATCTTTTTAATATTAGCATTTTTGTAAAAAAAAAATTTCAAAAAACATTTTCTCAATTGAAGTGGTCAAGTTAGGTCCACTATAGCTCACCCTGTGCTTAAATCTGTTAGGTCTGCTTACTATATTCAGAAAACCTTACCCCTGGTCTATTGATGTCTAAAATTTTGTTTAGTTTAGTGTAGTAGTTTAGAAGTTCTGGATATATTTTGTTATATAGGCCATCATGGCGTATGATTAATTTTAATTAAGAGGTTTTATTCTATATGTGCTTGTAGTTTTTGAAGCATTTGAGTTAAGAAATACTTAAAAACGCCGTTTTAAAGCTAAGATTATAGATATTAAATTGAACTAATTATGTTTAACATGGTTGCAGTAGTTTAATTTTGTCAGCGTTTTAAGTATACAAATTTTGTGAGTATAAAATTTAAAAAATAAATTTTTATGATTTTCTTGTTGGTTACTATTAACTAAGTTAACTAATTTTTATACTTTTAGAGACTTATTTTAAGTTTCCCTTAATTACTTATACTGTTTTTTGAATTTATAAATTTAGGTTATGTTTAAAATAACAACTAAAATAAACAAGCATTATTCCTACAAATTGTGGAACATTTTAACTAAGTTTGGAAAAAACCTACAATAGAAAAAACTTCAACTAAAATCGCTATGTGAACAAAACCATAGAAATGTATTTATATACTCCCCGTTCAAGAGCAGAAAAAACATTTTTTTATTTTTCTAAAAAAAATTTAGATAAATTTTGAAACACAATAAAAACTGAAAACAAGAACCCTGGGAAACTGTTTAAATAATGGATTTTTGTTTTGTGAATTTTTATCTGAAAAAAAAGTTTTGCTTTTTTATCTTATGGTTTTGTTGCAAAAATAACTCTTTAACAAAAACTATTTTATATGCAGTTGTCCCTGAAACTATATATGTGTTTGAGTATGACTCTTTCTGTACTCGTTTAATGTAATTTTTTATTTTAATCAAATTATCATCATCATTTCCAACATGAAGTTGTTGGTTTTGTAGTGAGAGAGCTGGAGTATCATAATGAAAATGATGGCGTTAAAGAAAAAAATTGTTTTAAAACTGTGTTTTTTGCTGTACATTTTCAAAGAGGAAATTAAATTATTATGCTACCAGGTTTTTTTTTATTAACAACAATTAAAAAGAGTTTGTATTTAAATGGTGTGGCATACTTTTAGGTTTAAATAAGATATTTATCAAAAATAAGCAAGAATTTTGTTAAATATTTCAAGGTTAAATATTATTAAATAAGTCATTAATTAAAAAAAATTAAATTGCTGTAAAATGTAGAATAAAAATTTTATATAAGATAATGTACTTTGTCAAGCTGTGTCTTGTATTTAGTAAACTTTTGATATTTCTAAATATCTTACTCTAAGACCTGAACTTCTTGTCTATTTGTGTTTAAAATTTTAAACAAATCCCTTTAAGAGTTTAGAAGTTATAGGGTAAACTACTTTTATTTTGTAAATAAGCCAAGAGGCGTATGATTAATATTAATTACCAGGTTTGTTTATATATTAGCTTGTAATTTTTTGTGTTTAAGAGTTAAATAAGTTTTTTGAATATTTATGGCAAGCTAAGACTTTAAAGTATTAAGAATAATTTATAAAAATCCAATTTGTTAAGTATTTGAGATATTGCAAAGTTTTAAATAAAAAACAAATTTTTTTCAGTTTTTTTTTCCTGTGTAGTATATCCTGTAGTTTAAACTGATCACTGTACTTAATATATTGTGAAAGCCTAACTCTATGTCTATAAATGTTTAAAGTTTTGTTTAGCTGGTTTTTGTAGTTTAAAAGTTATATGCTTATTTAACTTAAGAGGCCAGTGTGGCGTATGATTGATATTAATTACGAGGTTTGTTTAAATATTTGCTTGTAATTTTGTGACTATAAGAGCTAAACCACATTTTTCAATGTTTATTGAAAGCTAAGTGTTAAAGGTATTAAGTAGTATTAATTATTATCAAAATGTTAGAATATTGGCAAAATTACAGCGTTTCAAAGCAGAAAAATAGTTTACAAAAAAATAAAAAAATCTATTTTATTGATTTTATTTAAAGTTAAAAACAAAGATTATATGTTTTATGAATTTATGATAGAGTGGCTTTTAAACGGAAACTTGCAGAGTTTAAGACCAAACAAAAATTTTTTTTATAACTCGAATATTTTTTAATCGCTTATATTGTCACTATTACCTCATTTTATGGATCAAAATGCCAAAATCTTTGAAATTATTTAATTTGTGTAATATTTAGCAGATTTTAGAAATGTTTCAATTAACGAGTTGATGGTTGCTCTATTGTAAAAGCCACTGTGTTTAATCTAGTTAACTTTGTTTAGTGTAGTCTGAAAACTTAATTTTTGTTCTAGTGATGTTTTAAATTTTGCTTGGATTGATTAAGTAATTCTTAAGTTATGTGCAGATTTATCATCAGAGGCCTATGTGGCGTATGATTGATATTAATTATGAGGTTTGTTTAAATATTTCTTCGTAGAGTTTTGTATGTAAAAGTTTGAGATATTTTTTTAATGTGTATGGAAAGCTAAGGCTTTAAGGTATTAGAAACATTTAAAAAGTTTAAAATTTTTGGAGTAATTATTGTGTTAAAGTGATTGAAATTGGAAAAAAAATTTTGCACAAAATTAAAAAAAAACGGAAAAGTTTTAAAGTTAACTAATACATTTCAAATATTTAATCTCTATTTAACATCATAAAAAATATGAATATTTCAATGTTTTTAATAACTAAATAAAATTATTTCAGCTGTTTACCTCTAAGCAGTTTTTTATTTCTTAAAATTTTGGTTTTATTTTTGATATACTAAACGGTTTTAAATTAATATTTGCTTTAAATATATAACACGTTTTATAAATTATAATTAATTGCCGTTTAAATACAGTTTTTTACGATATATATTTCGTTTATTCATTTAAATTTTTTATTTCATTCTCTGGTTTCTAAATAGATTCTTTTTTATGAAAAAACCTTGTTTAAATAATTTACTAATGTAATGTTGTTTTTATTTTTTAATACATATATGTCAAAAAAAGTAACAACAACATAAACCATACACTTAAATGAAACCAAAACCATATACTCATACATACATGAAACAAAACATAAAAAAAAACGCAAAACCATCCAACATTATAATTAGTTATTCCCCATTGTTGTGTATTAAACATTAATTAGTTGCTCATATTATAATTAAAAACTCACTTGTGTATGTTTTAACATGTTTTTGTTTTTGCTGTTAAACAATTACAGCGAAAAATACAATACAATGACAAAAACAAAACAAAAACAAAACAAAAAAAACAACGTCAGTTAAATTGTAAAGTGAAGGAGAAAATTTCAAAATTACATGATACATGATACAAATGGTAAAAATAAACAACACATACATACATAAAAATAATTATATGTGTGTTGTAAAAGATTTACGCCTAAACAATAACTATTAAATAGACAATAATAACAAATTGTAAAACAAAAACCATAAATGGTCGAGATTTATGAGAAATTGTATTTAATGGTAAATGACATTTGCTGGAAAAAAAAAAATAACAAAAATTACTTAAATTTATAGAAAAAATAAACATTAGCTATGACTAAGCTTTAAAAATCGAATGATTTCTAGGTTTAAATGGATATTAAAGAGTAATGAAAAAGTAAAGCATACTTTTAGGGTTTGAATTTAAATGTTAATATACAAATTAGTTAAACATTATTAAGCCGATCCTAACAAAACTTGGTCAAGCAATACAACAGGACTAAGGCTTTCAGAATATGTTTACTAGAGATGTCTGCTATCTACACAAGCAGTTGAGTACCTCGAAAAGTGAAAGAAATTTAAAAATCAAATGTAAAAAAATAACAAAAATTACAAGAATTTATAGAAAAAATAAACATTAGTTATGATTAAGCTTTAAAAATCTAATGATTTCTGGATTTAAATGGATATTAAAGAGTAATGAAAAAGTAAAGCATACTTTTAGGCTTCTCAAAGTAAAGTTCTAATTAGTTCTACATTATTAAGCCGATCCTAACAAAACTTATTCAAGCAATACAACAGGATTTAGGTTTTCAAATTACGTTTACTAGATATGTCTGCTGTCTATACAAGCTGTTTTACAACCAGCCAAAGTTGAGTACCTCGCAAAGTGAAAGGAATTTAAAAACAAACTAAACAATTTCTGTAATACTGATTTGATTAGAGAAATATGTATTTTGGTAATACAGCAGGGACTATACATTCATTATAATGTTTATAGAGATTTATAGTTTTAATACACAGAGGGCGTTGTTTCTAGGCAACGACAGGCTACAGCAGACCAATCATCTACTTGGCTGGAACAACAAACGATTAGAGAAACTGATACAAGGCAATAATAACAACAGACAGGCAATATCGTATATGTATCATAGACCCGCTACAGCAGACCAATCATTGACTTAGCTGGAACAACAACCGTTTAACGAATGATACAAAAAATAACAAAAAGACTTGATCTAATGGCAACATCTTACATGGAGACGCACGATAATCCAATAACTAGGAAAGTGCAATCTCATGTTACAAATACGAGAAAATCTACTGCAACAATTTGTATAAGATGGAGAAGCTTTGTGGAAGCCAAATTCCCCCAAGAGGAGTAATGGAGAAAAAAAATAGTTTAAATAATGTTAGTAGTAGAGACGGGCAAATTTGACAAGAATTTCACAACAAAAAATAAAAAGTTTCTCTATTTGAGCAGGAGTTATATTTACCAGATATAAATAGCTTAAACACAAGAGGATTTATAGTAAGCCAAAGTTTAGCACCTTCAAAAAGAATTTAATAACCATTAAAATAGTTCATTACTGATTCGATCGGCAAAATAGAAACATACCACGAAAATAGAAACATAACTGGGCTTCATAATTTAAACCCAGAGTGTTTAACAGTATTTAAACCCCTATTAAAGACAAATTAAAAAGTATAGCATACTTTTAGGCTACTCAAGGTAGTTTGAAAATTAAATGTAAATATATAAAGTAATTCTAAACTACAAATCCGATCAAAACAAAACTTTGTACAGTAATACACAAGGATTTGTGCTTTCAAAATTTGTTTGGTAGATATATATAGTTTCAACACAAGATGTATTACAACCAACCAAATCAGAGTATCTCGCAATGTGAGAAAAATTAAAAAACAAATAGTGATAAGTAAAAAAGTCCCAAGTTAAACACATGATCGCTAATAATAAATAGTGCTGTAAAAGAACAGGAGTTAAGCTTTTAGAATATGTTTACCAGAGATGTTTAATTTAAATACAAGGGGATTTATAGTAATCGAAAGTTCAGCATCTCGGAAATAGGTAAGAATTTAAACAAAATTATTTGAAGCCAAAAAGTAAATATTAGTGATGCCATAATTGTAATATTAGAAGTAGTAATAGAACAGGAGTAAAGCTTTTAGATTATTCTTAATGCGAAACTCTAATTTAAATCCAGCGTAATTAACAGTGTGATAAACATGATCAACTTTCTCTGTTTTTTGATTTTTCAAATATGAAAAAATTTTAAACATTTTTAGGTTTTACAAACTATGATACCAAAAAAATATTAAAAATTTAAAAAACCTACTGAATTTCTTTATACATTTTAATTTAAACTCTTTAATACAGCTACAAAAAATTGTATATAATGTAGCTATATAAATCTATTATACCTACTCATACTATAAACAATATAGGTATGTGTAAGATTAAAATACAATCCAAAACATGCTTTTAAATAATCATAAAATATCCTTGACTTGTCAGGTTTTCTGTTTTTTCTTTCTTATACACTGCTGCTTTACTGATGGTTGTTATATAAAAAATGGCAGCAAAAAAAGAAAAACTAAAAGAGACTGATGTAAAAGAAAAAGGTAAACTTGAAAAAAATACAAATTCAAGCAAGCCTAAAACTAGGCTACAGAAAAATTAAGAAAAAAATTCAATGCTTTAGTAGATACAAGCAGCAGCTGTAGTGGTGGTTTGTAAGCAGTCAGTAGCAGCCATCTTAAACCACAAACAGGCTGCATTAAGCTGTATAAGCAGAAACACTAACAGCCTTTATTCATTTTAGCTTTTCTCTCATCATCATCATCATCATTCTACTTCTACTACTCAACATCAGGTATTTAGTTTGCATTAACATGTAGAGAGCCGTGAAAAATACATTAAAACCCAAAAAGAAAAAAATACAAATAAAATGAGGTAGATATTGTAGCAATATTTCAAAATGTCATTTTTTAGCTTTTATAAAAAAAAAATTTAGAATTAAAAAATATTATATAAAGCCAAAGAAATCTGAAATGAAATTTCTTAAATAAAAATAATTATTTAATAAAATCTCGCCTTTTTACTTAAAATTAAAAATCTATAAAAGTTGCTCATGTTTGGCGCACTGTAGCGGTCTCTGTGCTTAAGCCTGTGAACTAAGCATACTATATTTTGAAAACTTTACTTCTAGTATATAAATATTTAATGTTTTGTTGATCTCGTTTTGTTGCTTATAATTAAAAAATATATTAAAATTTAAAAAAAAATTCTATAAAATTTCCTCATGTTTGGCCCCACTGTAGCGGCCTCTGTGCTTAAGCCTGTGATCTAAGCATACTATCTGCTGAAAACTTAACTCCTTGTCTATAAACATTTAAAATTTTGTTTAGATTAAGTAAATAGTTTAGAAGTTATATGTTTATTTACTTTTAGAGGCCTATGAGGCGTATGATTAATATTAATTAAAAAGTTGTGTCAAATAGTGGCTTATAATTGTTTAAGTGTAAAAGCTAAACAAGTTTATTAAATGCATTTGGAAAGCCAAGGCTTTAAGGTATTAGGATTAATTGATAAATATTAAAATTATGGGTGTAATAAACTTTTTAAAGCATTTCACATTTGAAATATATTGAACGACAAAAATAAAAAAATATTTTTTTTTAATGAAAATAATACAGCTATTATAGGTATAGCTGTAGTAAGCACAATACAAAATTCTTTTAAAATAATTCTTCAAAATTCATAAAATTTTTTAAGATTTTAAACATCAACTCTTTGAATTTAAACTTTAACCTGTTTTTTTCTTAAAATCAGACTCTGTTGTATTCATATCTATTATATTTTTATTGTATATTCTGAAAGACTAACTCTTGGTCTATAAATGTTGAAAGTTTAGTTAAGATTGAGTGAAAAGTTTAGAAGTTATATGTTTTTTAACTTTAAGGACCCATGGGGAGTATGATTAATATTAATTATGAGATTTGTTTAAATATTAGCTGGTAGTTTTTTGTGCATAACCTTTAGGAAATTGTTTTAAATGTATATAAAACCAGGCTTTAAGTTATTATAATTTATTGATAAATTTGAAAATCGTGTAAGTAAATAAATATTTAAAGCATTCTAAATGCAACATTTTTTTCCAGAAAAAAAAAAAAAAAAAGATTTTCTTGATTGAAAATATTAAAAATATTGTAAGTATAGCTGTTGTAAACTCAAATTAAAATTCTTTTAAAATAATTTATAATTCTTCAAAAATTTCAAAAAAAAATTAAACATTTTTTTTCTAGTTTTTTAGTTTTGCTCTTTTCCCCTTTTAATAAAGCTCTACCATGTTCGAAGTTGTTACATGTATAAGCTTAACGCCTTGACTATAGATGTTTTA
Source organism: Calliphora vomitoria (assembly GCA_942486065.2). Lineage (NCBI taxonomy): Eukaryota > Metazoa > Arthropoda > Insecta > Diptera > Calliphoridae > Calliphora > Calliphora vomitoria. The sequence continues at coordinate 11,547,944 of OW818030.2, read as the reverse complement.
ATTTTAAAACAAATTGCTTTAGCAGTTTAGAAGTTATAGGTTTATAGAATTGTACAGCAAGTGTGGCGTATGATTAATATTAATTATGAGGTTTGTTGAAATAATAGCTTGTGGTTTGTTGTGTGTAAAAGCTAAATAAGTTTATTTAATGTGTATGGAAAGCTAAGACTGTAAGATATTAGAATTTATTGAAAAACTTTAAAATTGTTGAGGTAATTGAGTTTTTAAAGCATTTTAAAGTCAAAAAATTTTATTTTTTTAAAAAAATAAAAAATAATTTTCTTGAAAGAAAATAGCTATATAAACATGTAATCATTATATGCATTAAGTTTTCGGTATATTATTTTTCATTCGGTTTTTATTTCTTTTAAAAGCCTTTATTTGCTTTGAAACTGCCCCTATAAATATGTATATGCTGTGAGTCTCTATGTTTGCATGCCTAAACATGCCTTTGTGTGTGCCATTATCATGTACATATTTCTTAAATTGTAATAAAAAAGAAAAGAAAACCTGAATATTTTCCATTTCATAAATATTTTTCTAGAATTTTTCTACTATTTCTTATTTATTTTTATTTTTTCCTTTTTTAGTATTTTTCAGTTTTTTTTTTTTTTTTTTTTTTTTTGTAAGCATTTTTAATGTTTTCCGCATGATACACTTGAAACACAAATAAAAACAAAAAAGTCATCGTTAGACCATGAAGTTGGGTTGTTTTTTTTTTTTTTTTTGTATATTTCCAGCCTCAAGTGGAGGTTGTGGAAAATTTTCATATTTTTTCCAAAGATTTTGTTTTCATAGAAGTGAAAATATTAGGTAAGTATTTGGTTAAAAGCTGAATTTTAAGCAGGCTAAATATTTTTCATACAAACATACACATTTAACCATTTATGCTTATGTTTATTAAGCTTAAAATGGCCGACAAATAGTTTTAAGAATAAGACTTTTAAAAGTGTTATGATTTTGAGCAGGATGAATATTAAAGGACAAGACATGTTAGATCTTAAAAAGATGTCCAAAAATGTAGAATGATTGCTGAGAAAAGTAACACATTTTAATAATAATTAAACCAAATTGGTTGCATGTAATAGTCTTTGCTAAAAATCTAAATTTAATTTATTTTTGAAAGCCTACTTTTAGGCTGAGAGTGTAAATGTTTAAATTTTCTATTGTATATTTTTTTTATTTCAAATTTTCTCCTATAAATTGATAATTTTTTTTATAAATATTGACCACAAATGTTTCAGTTATCACAGTGAGTTTTTTGCGGTGAAATATATGACAATTTTTATCGTTTAAATTGAAAAATAACAATGCTGAATTAAGTTTCTCTTGAATGAATTTTATTGTTTAACAAGGTTTATAAAACTTCTAAAAATAAATATCTTAAGTAAAATTCCTTGAATTTAAAATCCAAATTAAAACAAGTAAGAGAGCTGTGACGAGTCTTATATACCCTTCACCAAATTATACTTGAAAATAAAAATCAAAAAATATTTTCAGGTAAAATTTTTTTTTTTTTCAATGTTTCAGAAATATATATTTTTCAATTTTTAAAAAAAATTTTTTTAATATTTAATAGTGAAAAAGAATTTCAGAATAATAAAATTTTCTTGGTGAAATTTTTTTTTTTTATATTTTTCTCGATTTTGACCCACTATAGGTCTGAATTATTATATACGTCATTGCAAAGGTCTTTGAAATATCTATCATTAGCTATCCATATTGTTTATATTAATGACATTGTACTCATATATAGCTTAAAAAATAGTTAAAAAATCGAGTCATGGTTTTTTGCTTATATCTCAGCCATTAGTGGGCCGATTTTTTCGATTTTAAATAGCAACCGATCCGGGTCTATAGCGGATATATTGGTGTATGAATCATGTATGTAAGTTATTTGCAGGCTACGGAAAGTTGATTTCAACATACAAACGGACATGGCCACTCATGTTAAAGGGTATAACAAGTAAGAAGGTATAGTTAAAAATAAAATATTTTCAAAAATGAATTACTTTCACTACGCTCAAAAGTATGCTAACTTTATCTTCTGGAATTTTCTTAAGTCCTAGGTCTTTGCGAATAAGCCACCAACCACAAAGGCCCTTAAATCCATATAACACATGTCATCGGTCAAATTCACTAATGGAAAATTTAATATTTCGGAGGAGCGCCACTCAGCGAAGCCACTGCGGCCATTTGCCTGAATAATGGCATCGATAGACCTTTCAAATGAATAAGAAATTTCGATGCTAGCTCACACACACTTTGTTTTATTTAAATTTAAAGATAGGAAGCGCTTAATGAAAGATCCTGCATAGTGGTATATACAATAGAAAAGCATACAATTTTAACAAATTTGACCCGAGATATCTTCATTTTAATTATTATATTTGGATGAAATGGATGATGGAGATTTATTATATAGCAATGGAAAGGTAATAATGTGTGTTTTTATATTTTATTTAAATTTAAGTACTGCTGCGCCATAAAAAAGAAGTCTTATTAAAAATCTTAATACAATTTTATATTTGTATTTGTTACATTTGTTAACCTTCATCACCACTTATATACCCTAGACCAATATGTTGTTTGCAACGGGCAAAAATACCGATCGATTTCTGAGCCCAAAGTACAGCTCGCCATTTCAAAGATATTTTGCAAAAATTTTGCACATGTATTACCTTCTATTGAAACTGGTTGAACTTTATTACACCAACAATTTTAATCTTTATCAATTAAACCTAATAGCTTAAAGCCTTGGCTTGCCAAATGTATTTAATAAACTTATTTAGCTTTTACACACAAAAAATTATAAGCCAATACTTGACAAAACCTCATAATTAATATTAATCATACGCCTCATAGGCCTCTAAAAGTAAATAAACATATAACTTCAAAACTATTTACTCAATCTAAACAAAATTTTAAACATTTATAGACAAGGAGTTAAGTTCTCAAACTATAGAATGCTTAGTTCACAGGCTTAAGCACAGAGACTGCTACAGTGGGCCAAACATGACATTTTATAAAATAATTATTTTTATTTAATAAATTTCTTTTTAGATTCCTTTGGCTTTATATAATATTTTTTAATTCTAAATTTATTTTATAACAGCTATTTTAAACTGGTTAAAATTGGTCCATTATTTCACCTAGCCCCAATACAAATGACCTTCCCAAAGTATATGGTAGGGCTTGACCGACTAACTTTCTTACTTGTTATTTTTTTGGATTTGGAATTTCATAAAAAATGACATTTGAATGGACTGCTTAATGAATAACTTGAGTATAATTTGTATGCAATTGCATGAAACATAAAGAACTCTGTTTTAGTGCTGCATGACTAATCTCAATTTCTAAGAAATTTAATTCATTAATGACTTCAATCCACAATTCCCAACAAAAAGTGAGACATTGTAGATGCATTTATTAGTTTTTTTCAAAGAATTTTTCAAACTCCTCCTCAAATCTAACTAACTTTTGTCTAAGTCCTATTAGCAAAATGATTGGCAAATAACATAACATATAATATTGCCTTGTTAAAAAAAAAAAAAAACTTTAATTCCTTAATTTAACTATTCTAATTAGTTTAAAACTTAAATGTGTTAAATAATATGCTTGAAAAAAAAAAAATACAAAGTTTTAGCAAGTTTATCAAACACAAATCAAATTTTTTAAGGTTTAAATTTTATTCGCACACATCTAGGTACCGGCAGCAAACTCTTAGCAAATATTTAAATTTATTTGCCAACAAAGTTTTTGTGAAAGCATGTTTTTATTAAGCCACAGTTATAATAATGAACTTTTTTGTACTAAAAAAAACCAGCATGCTATTTTTTGGGGTTTGGCAAACAATTTAGAAAATCATCTAAGCAAACTTTTAAACGAGTAAAGGAATATACATTATAAGGGTTGTTGGAAAAATTTCCAGTTACAAGTTATAAAATATTTGAATATTTGAATATTTGAAATACTTTATTATGAACCACATGATTTTATAATCAGTTATATACTCCGTTATAAGAGAGCTTGTGTGTGTGTTAGCCTGTAAGGTATGCTATAGATTTTTGCAAGTGTTTTTTTCTTTCTTTTTTTTTTGTTAAGAAAATCCTCCACCTTGAGAATGATTTGTCAGTGAAATGGAAAAACTAAAATGGAAGGTTATTTTATGAGCATCATCATTTTAGTTTATCTTAAGTTTAGGAGAAAAAAAGGAAGTTTTTTTTTAATAAATTATACCTAGAATATGATTAAATTGGTAAAAAAAAGTGGAAATTTAAATTTCCTTTTGAAAAACTTTAAGGAAATTAAATTTTTAGAGACCTGTTTCAATGGGTAAAGTCCCATTATCTAGTTAAATACAATTCTCAAATAAATTATTAAACAATTCCAATAGAATTTTAGAAGCTATATGTTTATTATCTATTAAATAAAAAAAATCTTCAAATTCTGCTGGAGTTTAAACAAACTTATACTAATTGTTTCAATTATTCCGGCTATATTTAATAGCTTATGCTAAGGTCTTTTATAATTTTATAATTATGAGAGGGAAAATGTATAGTCCAGCTGGTCTGACTTTCTATTTACAGTGGGCCAAAATTTTAATTTTAGGTTGAAAGGAATATTATACCAAATGAAAAAATGTTGTAGGTTAACCCTGTAATGACAATTTCTAAAAAAAAAAATGGATAAAAACGTTGGTAGCAATTTTTTTGTGGTAAATTTGGTCATCTGATTTCAAAAACAACATTTAAAAGTTTGTACTATCAATGGTTTACCTACCAGGTGGGAAAAAATAAATGAGTGCCTTAAGGCACCCTTGGGGCTTTTGAGATTGAAACATAAATTTCAGTGAATTTATCAATAATTAATTGGTAAATTTAGCACAATTCTTACTAAAATAGTCGGGTTTTAGTTAGTATAGTTTATAAATTTTTATTGAAAACAACTTTTTTAATTGTTCATCACTCAAATCTGATAATTTGAAACGTTTGTTCACTCGACCAGCCATTTCTTAAAATTTTATGTAAAATATTGCAAATAAAAGCAAAGAAAACCAAACAACATTTAGCCAGATGAGGGAAAAACTGAGGCAGCAAAACTAGTCTGCAATGCCAAAGAATGCCTGAAGGCACTCATCAATAAATCACGTCTCTAAAGAGTAGCTTTCCCTTTTTTTACAATCGGGAAACATTAAAACACAACATGGACTTCCCATATTTTTTTGGTTGTTAATGCTCTTGGCTTGTAAAACCTGCAGCAAATAAGAAAGAAGAGAGCTTTTAGGACGTTTCAAGGCTTATTATAATATTTAAGCACGTTTATTTAGAAACTGTTACAAAAGTTTTTGAAATGAAAAATCTGTTATATTTGCATTCATTGGCACTTTTGCGATGGGTGCCTTGAGGCATGCTTAAGCATTAGGGGGTTAATGTCTGAGAGCATTCTTATCATCAGAGTTATATTGTGGAATTTTATGCTGATTATTTTTGTGGAAGTTCTTAACCCTATAGGTCCTCTTTTAATAGGTAATTTTCACTCTTTTTTCGAGAAAACCAAAAAAAACCTTTCAAAAATTACATTTAAGGATTAAAATATTTTACGAAAATTTCCTTCATTCAACATATGGATTCCGAGCCAAAAGAACTGCTCATCTTATGAGGTCAAGAACGAATAAAGCCAATATCGGATACTCTGTTCCAAAGTGAAGCGTATCCCAGAGAGAGCGTTCTATATCAATCGAAATAACTATCAGTAGGCCGGCCACGGTATGGATTATAAAGCCAGTGAGGCTAAACTTCCCAACCACTTCTTTCTAAATAGTTTTAAACAGGTATTGCAACATGTAGCCTAAAGTTGTCATGATGGAATATTACAGTTTCATGTCTGGCCGCATATTCTGGGCGTTTTCGGCTAATGCTCCCTTCAAATGAATCAGTTGCGTTCGGTATAGGTTTCCTGTGATGATCTAGTCAGATTTCAGCAGCTCATAATAGATAGAAACCTTTTGCTCCCACCAAATACAGAGCATTAGCTTAGCGCCATAAATATTTGGCTTTGGTGTCGATTAGACTGGTTGGCCTGGCTTCACCTATGATCGCTTACGCTTCGGGTTATCTTAATGCACCCATTTTTAATCGCAAGTAATGATTCGGTGAAAAAATTATTTTCTTTTATAGCGTTCAAGCAGCATTTCGGACATACAAAATCGTCTTTCAAGATCTCTCGGCTTCAATTCGTATGGTACCCAATTTCCTTGCTTTTGGATGAATGCTGCTGCTCGCAAACGTTTTGAAATTGCTGCTTGAGTAGCTCCCAATGATTTTGCAAGCTTTTGTTGAGTTTTACACACAATCTTCATGGAGTAATGTCTCCAATTCATGGTCTTCAAACACTTTTTTGGCTGGCCTGGGCGATCTTTGTTGATTGCTTTGGTTTTTCAAGAGAAGTAAAGAAAGAACTTCTGTTGATGGAATCTCTTCAAACGAGTTCAATATCAATTCAGGGGTACCGCAAGACTGCGTCCTATCTCCTACTCTATTTCTTATCTTTTTAAACAATCTTTTACTACAAACTTCTAGCACTTTTATATATTCTTTTACAAATGACAGCAACATCTATTCATATTCATTCAATTATAGACCAAGCCTGTCGGAGATTGAGGCAATGAGGCAAACCATGAATGTTATGCTTAACCAAGATTTTGTGACAATCTCTGAATGAAGTTTAGCGAATAGAGTTGATTTTAATGCACGCAGGACTCAATGTTGTATGTTAACACACAAACGCACTGTAGATCATGTTGCTTCAACTGTCTTTGTGGGTGGTGTAAATATTGTTACGTTTTTACCTTTTAAAAACGGGGTTTATTTCTCTTTAAATAAACCGGATACTTTTAATTGCAAAAAAAAGCAGTTTTAGTAATTCAAAATTGTAACAACTCTTTATTTATTCAGAATGTACAACAACAACGGAATTAAATAGTCACTCAGTGTCTCTATACACGTCTATCAATTCGCAGAAATACACACACACACTTAATAATGTACAAACTTAAATGTACAAGACAGTTGATGTTAACTCTAACAGCGACAATGATCAACTCATTGACTACTGCAACCGCAATCACTATTTATACACACTGCCATCTTCATTCGAGTAGTCTAGATTGCTCTTAACCGTAAAAACTCGTATCTTCGAATTCTAGAGCCTTCGATGTCAATGTTAGCAGCCCAAACACTCAGCGTTGCCACACTTACCAACAATGCTAATAACCGCATGCTACTGATGGACGTGTTTATAAAAATGATGGATGCTGCAGGCAGTCGTTACAGACCGTTGAATTCAAATCGCTATTGCACATTCGTAACAATATTAAAGAATCAGAAACTGTAGATGTTCCTGGCATGAGTATTCAGTGCGATGTCCGCTGGATAAAACACATGTTTCAAGTGCCTGAGTTTTCTAAAACGGTCTAAGCAATACTTCACTCCATCTGATCTCCTTACTATTTACACCACTTATATCCGACAAAATTAAATACAACTCTCATGTATTTTAGAGTTTTTCGGCCTCATACAGGAGAGGGTGAAGGTGCTTATCGGTGACAGCAGGGTATTCAGCTCTATTGACTCACTGGAACAATGTGAGTCGCAATGTGGGTTGTGTTTCACTGTTCTACCGATACTACAATGGAATGTTCTTTGAAATTAGAGAACTTGTTGCCGATCACACAACACATTACATGGAAAGTTCGTTTTTAGCCGTACTGTCCGTATATAAAATAAGTTTCCTGCTGAATGAAGTCTTTCCTTTTACTATCAATATAGGAAAATTCAAATCAATCGTCCACAAATACTACTCCTTCTATCTTCCCTCCCATAACCTATTTTCCTAGTTCCAACACAATGCATTGAATGAGTAGGAGTCATATCTATAGTCAGACGCCGATACATTTTACTTTCTCTCCCAATGGAATAAGCTTTCTGCTGAAGTTTTTCCTTTCACTTTAAATATAGGAAAGTTCATATTAAATGTCCCCCTATCTTCCCTCCCATAACAAATTTTCCTAGTTCCAATACAATGCATTTCATGAGTAGGGGTCATCCCCTGAGTCATGCGCGGATAAATTTTACTTTATTTTCCCTCCCCAAATGCTTGAAATGGATCCGTACCTGACCTGACTACTGGTTCAAGCAAACAAACAAAAAATCAGGATGAATTTGACCGATGGCATGGGTTACGGCCGCTGTGATTTCTGGTTTATACGCATAGACTTACGACTTAAGAAAACCTTACATGAAAACTATAACGGGATCATATCGGCCTCCACGTGAGATGATTATGCCCTTGCAAAACGCTAGTGCAGAATGCCCAATGTTGCATGAGCTGTGTGGCACTTAGAGCCGTTCTCTTGAAACTACATGTTGTTGGTGTTCTTATCATCCAATTCACGAAAACAGAAGTTGGTGATCATTGAGATATAGCACTCGCTGTTGATGGTGATGTCCTGTCTCAAAGAAATCCCCACCAAACAGTGACTTTTTCAGGATGCATTGGGCGCTCTTGGTTCTCATGTGGATTGGTTTCGTCTCAAATTCGACAAGTTTGTTTGTTGACGTACCCATTCATCTAGAAATGGTAGGACGCTTATGGTGACCGTAAAATGGGACAAGTGCATAGAACTTTATCCGAACAGAATATCAATTTTGATAGAACAATTTCAGCATTTGAAGCAGTTGTTGAACGCTAAATCCACCCCTAGTGACTTGCCAAAACAAACACGATTTGACAGATAAAGCTTCAACATATGGCTGCTAACTTCTGTCAAAGTTTGGAAGTCCCTATTGGAGGACCCATTATAAGCTAAAAATGTCATTAATTTCATTGGTTTTTCTCACTCTCTTTTTTCGTAAATCTCTTTTTTATTTCTCATTTAGAAACTGTTATACACTCAAGAGAATTGTGTTGGTTTATTAAACGATCGCTTTTAATCAGTTATTTTTAAAATTCCAACTTTACTTGTGGTTTTTCCCCATCAGATGGTATAACAATATTTATTGCTTATTACTAATTTAATTAAATATAAAAACAAAAAAAAATACCATAAACTAAGCAACAGTTTTTTTTTCTAGAAAAAATATACACAAATTCAATTGCTAACTCTTAAAAATGTTTATTTCTGCAACAAGCCCATTTCTTCAGTATAGGGCGGTAATTCAGAAGCTGGCGGTAAATCAGAAGCTGGCACTAACTCTGTGCTTACTGGTTCAGACGGAGCTTTATTCTTTACCTTAGCAGCATCTTCCTTAACAGAGCACTTTTTAGCTTTATTAGCATCGAGAGCTTTCATTTCCTGAGGTTTTGCTCTCTTAGTCGAGCCCTTGGCGGCTCTATTACTTTTGGGCGATTTGGGTACATTGCCTTTGAGGAAAATCTCAATATTTTGTGCCTCCTCTATGTCAATTTCACCACGGCCCAAACGCTCCAACTGACGTTTTATGGTTATCTTGCGTACTTTCTTCTTGATCTCATGTCGCATATAGCAGTGATCGACAATGCGATTGATCAGCCAATAGCAGATAATTAGCACAAATAACAAAGTGGTGTATTGTATGAAACCGTCCAATATGTCGGTAGGATAGACGACTCGGTTATTTCGCAAAATTATGACCAGCCATGGTACAAAACACAGCCAGTAGCAGGCAAATATGAAAATTTGTATAAACTTTTTTATCATTTAGATGCTTTAATTAATATGTGTTTCTGTTTCTATTCTTTTTTTTTCTTTTGTATTATTTTATTAAAAGTATTTTGGAAGTCATCCGTTGCTTATAAGGTTCTCTGCTCGACTAATTATGGTTTGCCAAGATAAAACAGCTATTATTATGCTTGATTCAAAGTTTGTGGTTGGTTGATCGTGCTTGTAATATTGTTTATTTATATCAAAAATAAAAGCTGCACATTTTCTTTATAAAATATGTATTAATTCTTATTGAAATACATATAATTTTAGAAGTTATATGTTTATTATATTTAAATTTCTATTACAGAGTAACCCCCATTAACACGAAGTCTGGTTATGTGTTACCTAATAGTTAAACTAACAGTTTCCATACAAAAGTATTTTTAACCAACAGTTAACTATTAGTTAACACATAACCAGACTTCTTGTTAATGGGGGTTATTATAAACGAACTTAAGTGAAATTTAAATATACTTTAAAATTTGTTTAATTTCTTTTTTTAAATTTCTTCAAACTTTTCTGGAGTTTTAAAAAAATATATATTAATTATTTTAATTAGTTTTGTTGTAATTTAGTTTATGTTAAATAAAATAGATATTTTTAATTATTAATGATTTTTGTACAATATTGAAATTTTTAATTTTTCTCAAAAAATTTCTCAGAGTTGATCAAATTTCATTGTCTGTAGCTCTCTTTGTATTCTCACTAGATAGCTAGGAGATAAATTTTCGGAAAGCTTAGGTCCTCTTTTATAGTTTTCATATTCACTACTAAATAATTGAAACAGAAGTTTAGAACATATATGTTTATTATTGCTATTTTTTGAGTTTGCCAAAATCAAAAATTTCTGTAAAATTTTCAGGAATTATATTAATTAGTTTTGGTTTTTTTTAGTAGCTTATGCTAAGTTCTTTTAATTTATGTTAAATAAAATTGCTAATTTTAATTACTAATGATTTTTTTTTTTTCAAAGTTTTCTTAAAAGTGCTGATGATGTCATGGCCTCGAGCTCGAATAAATCGAAATAATAAATGATGATAAATTTCAAAGGACGAATAAATAATCGATATACAGTGCTCGGTATTCCCGACGGCTTATTTTTTAACATTGCAGGTTCTATAATCGCGACAGTTTATGAAAAAGAAGTTCTATTTTCGCGAGTTTTATCTGTTTGTTTTAAATTTGATTACAATGTTTATAACTAAAAAAGGGAAATCCCCGTATTTTTGTGTACTAACCTTTATGGTTGATTTTTATGTTCAATTTTGTCAGTTTATTCGTGTCATTTGTTGTGTAAATACATCTTTTAATATGGGAAAAGTTCAACATATTGTAAAACTAACAATTTCTCAAAAATTTGAGATTTTAGAAAAATTTAAAAGTGGAGATTCCATAAATTCAATTTGCGTGAATTACAAGTAACATAAGTTTTCGGTTTACCGCATTGTAAAGCAAGAAAACTCAATAAAAAAGTTCATACGTACAACAGAAAGTGGCCCTGGCAAACGTTGCACCTTAAAGAAAGCTGAGTACCCAAAAATGGAAAAAATGCTTTAAATGTGGTTTCTAAAACAAAGAGAAAAAATGTTCCAATATCAGTAGCGATTTAACGAACAAAAGCCAGTCGTTTGTTTTCAAAAATTTATCAAACCAATTCAGGTTTTAATGCCAGTGAAGGATGGTTAAAGAAATTTACGCGTCGACATGGAATTAGATCTTCGAAACCTCAACTTAACTATTGATCCATTTGTGAAAGAGTTTAAGGTTAATGTGATGAGAATTCCGACGAATGTGGTTTATATTAAAGGATGCTTCCAAATCACACACTTGTCACATGTAATGAGAAAATGGATCCCTAAAGAAAAATATGTAAAGAACGAATAACTTTTTTGCCTTGTGCAAATGCGAATGGCACAGACAAACTGAAATTGTTAGTTGTTGGAAAATCGAAAAACCCACGCGCCTTTAAAGGCTTTTTCAATAATCCTGTAATATACAACTTCAGTAGTAACGCCTGGATGACATCATTTATATTCAAGAACTGCTTCCATCATGAATTTGTTACCCACGTAAGTTAATTTTCACCAATTAGTAAGAGTAAGTTGTTCATAAGTAAACATTCTTTAGGTCCGAGAATTTTTAGCTTCAAAAGGTCTACCGCTAAAAGCAGTTTTGCTTTTAGATAACGCGACGTGTCACCCAGTTGAGGAACTAAAAAGTGATGACGGTTTAATTATAGCACCCAATTGCACTGCGCTTATTCAACCGTTAATTCAAAACGTTATCAACTTGGTCAAATTAAATTATAAAAAACAACTGCTCATCCACTTGTTTGACCAGAAGGGAACAAATTTGGAGCTCAAACTAAAAAACTTCTATCTCAAAAATGCAGTTCAGATTCTAGCTACGTCCTAGGATAAAATATCAGTGTCCAATATCCGAAAATCCTGGAACGCCTTGCTCGAATTCGGTACTGTAAGGAGTGAAGAGGATAGATAACATGCCATTAAATTTTTTACAAAATATAATTCAGGAAGAAAACGACGATCTTTCTACTATTGGTACACTTGTAGCTCAAATTGATACGGAACATCTTTTCACGAATGCTGACATAAACAACTGGATTCAAGAAGAATTTCATGTGGAAAGTATTGAGGAGCAAATGGAAGTATCAGATATGGAATTGAAAGATTTATACGATAGTGGTCATGAAGAAAACAAAATTAAAGTGAACGATTGTTTAACATCGCTTAACATATGCATACAATGGGCTTTGGAAAATGATAAGCTGACAACAGTAATATATGAACTACGTGTTTCAGCTGTTGTTGTAATGAATCCATTTTTCATCGCAAGTAATGATTCGGTGCAAAAATTATGTTATTTTATAGCGTTAAAGCAGCATTTCAGGCATGCAAATTCGTCTTTCAAGTTCTCTCGGCTTCAATTCGTACGCTCCTTGCTTTTGGATGAATCCTGCTGCTCGCTAACGTTTTGAAATTGCTGCTTGAGTAGCTCCCGATAATTTTGCAAGCTTTTGTTGAGTTTGACAACAATCTTCGTGGTCTTCAAACATTTTTGGCTGACATGAGCTATCTTTGTCTTCCGTGTCAAAATCACTACTTCTGAACCGCACAAACCATCTCTCGCTCGTTGAAACTGATGAAACACAATCACCATAAGCTTCGGTGTGCTTCAGCTGCACTTTTTTTAAAATTAAATAAGTAAAGCAAAACTTCTCGCATATGACGCTTTGTTGGTACAAAATTCGACAAAAAAAAAAAAAAAACCCAAAAAAAAACTTTGTTGTTACACTATAATGTTCAATAACTAATGGCGTTTTTTTATTTCTGGCATAAATGATGCCTTTATTCTGTCTTGACGCTTCTTTGCGATCTTTTCTACATAAAATGTAGTTTGTTAAGCGTATAACGTGTTCTTTTCAAATAATGTTGCACTATAACCCCGAAAATATGCTACATTTTTCACACTCAATTTTATCAAAGTGTCACCACTTTTTAAACAGCTTTTCTTGTTATTGTTTTTGAAGTTAGTTTGTGTTAATGAAATAGTTTTTGTATTTTTTGATTAAAATTGTTAAAATGGAAACAAACAATAGCTTTAGAATACTTAGAAGAAACATAAGAAAATTACATAAATGGTAATGATTTCTATTCTATTGAAATCGTTAAAAATGTAATACATTATGATAAATGATATGAAATATGTTGGCATCAATTTGTGACAGAAAAGAAAACACCATAAGTGAGAATAAATGACAGATATGTACCCTTCAAAATGATGTATAAGTTGTTAAAACCAAAAACCTCGGTCAAAAGATACGCCATCTTATGTAAATCCCGCATTTTTAGGTCATACACCCAATAAAAACAAACAACAGCACCTTAAAATAGGCAATACATTTTTGTTATTAAGTTTAAAGTCTTAAAGTAGACTTTTAATTTGTATAATTTTATATTCCTTAAAGTAATTTTTACACTTTATATATTTTTCATTAAACTCCTAACATTAGGCTTTATATTTTCACCATTTTTGGTTATTTTTTTCAAATAACTTAAGGGCCTCTTTCTATACAGTAAAACCTTGATAATCCGGATAAATGATTGCAGATCCTAATCCGGATTATCAAAATTACAAAGTACACAATGTAATGAAAACTGTTGTCTGGATTACCGAATAATCCGGATTAACGCCTTCCGGATTATCAAGGTTTTACTGTATAGAGAAATGATTTGAAACGTAAGAAATTTGTACGAAAAATTTAAAAAAAAAGTTGGAAACTTGAAATTTTTAATGAGGCCCTAAGATTTCTTTAATATTTATATTTTTTCATTCACCACTTCCGTATAAGGCGTCACTGTAATATCCACTTGCTCAGTAATTTTACTTAACTCCTGCAGCTTTTCTATATCTATAATTAGCTCCTTGTTTTGTTGTACTTCTCGCTCCTTAGTTAACTCCTTACCTGAGTCATTTTGTGAATCTTTCGGCAAGATTTTTTTAACACCCTTCTCCTGATTTTCCTTAACTGGCTTTATACTTCCCTTCTGCACTACTTTTTTACTACCGCTTTGCACTTTCCTTTTCGCCGGTGGTGTAGGAGGCACCTTCAATTTCGTAAATGTCGACAGTCTTTGAGCTGCTGCAAAATCAATCTCACCTTTCTCGAAACGTGCCAATTGATGGCGTATGGTCACTTTGCGTACAGTTTTCTTGATTTTATGTCTCAGATAGAAATGTTGATGCACTTGATGTAGTATTACGTACAGTAATATTAGAGCAAATAACAAGGTGGTGTATTGTAGGAATATATCTTGCAGATAGGTGGCGGTAAGTATATTCTCTCTGCGTAAGATCAATACCAGCCAGGGGGCAAAACCCAGCCAATATATAATGAATATGGCCAGTTTTAGCATTTTATAACTGAACATTTTAGCGGTATTTGTTTTAGCGTATAAGAGAATTTGAATTTGAATTTATTTTTAAATTAACACTGTATTAAGACGCACGATTTTCAATAATAATAATAGCAAACTGTTTTCATTGCAATTGAACGCTCTCAGGCCAGCCAGTGCAACAGTTAGTTAATCAATTGCATCTAAGTTTACTTAAAGACTACATTGTCTTGCTCATTTATTACAATTGCTAATGTTGCTGTTTTTATCATTTAATTGTTTACGCAGTTTGCAAAACCCTGCAGAACTTTTGACGACCATTCGTCACATATCTATCTCAAGCCTTTAACTGGCAAATTAAATACTTTCCTTATAATTCAACATGAGGTATGAGTCTATGTAGCCTCAAATATCGTTAAAAGAGAACAATTTCCAACTTTAAAATTGCTGGGTTATAAATGACAAATGAGTTTCTGGAACATGACAACATGAGGAATGAGTCTATGTTGCCTCAAATCTCATAAAAACAGAACAATTTCCAACTTTAAAATTGCAGGGTTACAAAAGAGTTGCTCGAATATCTCGCTATTTGCTTGTTCGTAGAACAAATTTATTCTAGTGATTTATACATTTATATTATTGCTGGCTCTTTCTTTATGTGGTATCATGAATCATATTCCGATTGGCCGATGATGAATCTCCTCATCTAGATGTAATAGTGGTGAATCAAAAGAATGCTGTTTTGTTTATGTTGTGGATAGTATGAGAAGTTTAACGTGTCTCATACATATGATTAGACAGCTTGTTATGTAATGCGGATGGCGCTTTAGCAGGATTGCGGCAAATGGATATTGTATTATAAATAAACATTTACTTGGACATATTTAAAGATATTATTATTTTAAACTGACATGAGTCAAAGTTTGAATGAGAAGAACTTATTAGGGAAGTTACATTTTTGCTGAATATCGTGAGCTATTGGATGACATGGATGAGAAACACGCCTAAGAGAAATCTTTGCTCAGCAAAGTTTTTAAGGAAAATTATTGGAGATTTACAATAAGTGGCGAATCTTTTGAATGAGGTTTTGGTTTTCAATAACTTATATGTCACTTTGAAGGGTATATATCTGTCATTTATTCTCACTTTGTTATTAAACATTATAGTGGAATCAACAAAGTTTTTTGTTTTACTTCGAAAATGTCGAATTTTGTGCCAACAAAGCGTCATATGCGGGAAGTTTTGCTTTAATTCTTTAATTTGATAAAAACACAACAATTGCTCCCCACAGCTTATGGTAGATGTGTTTCATCGGTTTCAATGTGCGAGAGATGGTTTGAGCGGTTCAGATGTTTTGATTTTGACACGGAGAGAAAGATTGCCCAGGCCAGCCAAAAAAAGTGTTTGAAGACCAAGAATTATAGGCATTACTCCATGAAGATTGCTGTCAAGCTCAACAAAAGCTTGCAAAATCATTGGGAGCTACTCAAGCAGAAATTTTAAAACGTTTGCAAGCCGCAGGATTCATCCAAAAGCAGGGAAATTGGGTACCAAATGAATTGAAGCCGAGAGACTGAAAGACAATTTTGCATGTCTGAAATGCTGCTTTAACGCTAAAAAATATCAGTGCATGAAATATATGAAAAAACGTACAAATTTTTCAAAGGGGGCTAGGTTTGTGGAACTTCTGAAGAGTAAATAAAGTTTTTTTATATAAGTATTTGATACTAATGAAAACCTTAGGACTTGAAGATTGATATTTTAGTAAAATTAAATAGTTTTATAAATTTCCGGGGCGTCATTTACCTTAAAAACTAAAAAAATTATAATATGGTGATTTTTCATAAAGAAAAATATAAAATTTGAATTAATGTAAAATTTTAACGGTTAAAGATATCATAACAAGATTTGTTTCTAATGTAGAAACAAATGTTCTTAAATCAATGGCATTATAATTTTAAACATTTTGTATTTTAAAATACCAAAATTCCTAAAACGGGGAAAATGTGTTCCAAAAACTGAGTTTTTTTAGAAAAGAGCCTACTGTGACGTTATTTACCATGTGATAGTCACATATCTTTGTAAGTAATTAAGAAACATATGGGGCTCTACAAATAAAGAGCTTTTTTGAGAATCAGTGCTTTGCCTTTTTAGAATTTTTTACTCAAACCTAAAATTGTTATTTAAAATTGACCAAGTTTGGTTAGGCCTGGGGGGTGTTGTGTCAGCTTTAGTGAGCCAAATTTTACTTTAGGAACTTCACCATTAAATTCTCCTTCTGGATCATATAAAAATTGTATATAGTCCCGAAGAAAAATTTTTTCTACAAAAGAAAAAATATAGGGACTTTTTTGGGAAAAAACGTAAAGAATACGGCCTTTTTTATATGTTCCAACTTTGGATGTGTGTAACTTTTTATAGGGACAAGATAGCTGTTAGCAAGTTATTACTATTTTATTTAGAATTGTATCATCAATATAGCTGATATTTTAAAAATAAATTTCGACCCTCCGTAGGCCCGCCATATCTTAAAAACCATAAAAAGATCGAGCAAAATTAAACAAAAATAAATCAATAAACCTAAATAGTTCTTAAACTAATTTAGATAACCTACAGATGTAATTGTATTTTTTGTAGATCTTTTCAAGAACTATTTATATTTTAAATTTCAGTTCATTTCGATCATAAATGGATTTTTGGCGATTTTTTTAAAAATGTTGAGAATCGAGATGACCAACTTTGAGGGGCCACACATTGGCACCCATTAGCGGTAATAAACTGATCAAACGCAAATAAACTCAAAAACAGCTCAGCTCCAATCATGTGAAATTTCGTAACACTGTCTCAAATAGTTCCCGAGATAATGAATTATTTCCAAAAAAAAAAAAAAAAAAAACGTTTCTAAACCACAGTGTTTTGTTAATAGCAAAAAATAATAATAATAAACATGTATCTTCTAAATTTCTATATAAATGATTTAATAATATATCAAAGAATTATAAAGCAGGACTTAATCTTTCGGAAAACATATCTCTTGGCTATATAGCTGAGATATATTGAAAGCTACAGGTTGTCAAAGTTGAGCACCTCATCTAAGAGAAATCTTTGCTGAACTTATTATTTTGAGAACATTTGTTTAATAAAATCATTATTATACAAAAATAGCTATCGTATTTTCCATAAACTAAAAGCTGTTGACATAAGCTTTTAAATAAAGCCAAAACTAACTGAAACAATTAATATAATTTTTTTTAAAACTGCAGCAAAGTTTAAAGAAAGTTTGATTGTGACATTTGCTAAAAATAATGATTAAATAAACCCATATATATTCTAAACCACTAGTTCCAAAATATATTAATATATATATAATTTGCATAGGATTTAGGCTTTCAGAAAATGTATTTTGTATGTATGTTGCTGGAATATAGAGTGAACTACAGCAGGTCAAAGTTGACCATCTTGCCATAGAGTATTGATTTCCACTTATTTTTTTTAAAGAAAAAAATTTTTTTCTATTGAAAAAAATGTTGTTATTGTTAACAATATATATGTGTAGAAAAAATATTATGGTAAAATAAGTTTAAAAAAATTTTCATTTTTTAAATTTAAAAAAAAATAAATTTAAAAAAAATTTTTTTTTTTTGTTAAAAAAAATCGTTTTAAAAACCACATGGTTGCAAAGGTCTTCGAATTATCTATCATTTGATATCCATATTGTTTATATCAATGTCATATTAGTTAAAATATAAGTAGATCAAAAATAAGTCAACAAAAATCGAGGCAGTCATGGTTTTTTGCTTATATCTCAGCCATTTGTGGGCCGATTTTCCCGAATTTAAATAGCAGCTTAAGCGGGACTATTGCGGTTATATTGATGTATCCATCATGTATGTAAGTTATTTGGGGGCTTCGGAAAGATGATTTCAACATACATACTGACGGACGGACATTTCTATATCGACTTTACTATCTAAATGCTGCAGCATATATTTACTTTATGGGGTAGCAAATGAGAACTGTTGAAATTTTAAACAGAATGACAAACTTATATATTGTTTTAAAACTCATGTTGAAGGCAACAATCAATTTAAGTTGAAATTTAAAAATTTTAAAAATTTTAAAATTTTTGAAAATTTTCCCAAAAAAAAAAAAAAATTATCGTTAATAACCAAAAAACTCTACTTTATTTTACACAAGCTAATAGATTATGGCATATTCTTTTGAAAAAGATAAAAACTATACCAAAATCTCTGTATATATATATATTTAATAAGCCTACAAACTTGGGCACTAAAAGTTTAATAATTCAAGCAACATTGCCTTAATAATGGGTCTATTATGGATGGCAAGCAAACTGAAATTGTGTTGTCAGTTTCCAAAATGCTATTACAGATGGCAACTGGCAGCTATCATTTTCTGTTTGTCAAATTTGAACGCAACTGCAGTTCGATTGCCATCCATAATAGACCAATAAACTAAAAAGCCTTGTAAGGACTGAGATCAAAAAAACCTTAACACACTTTTTTCATTAAAACTTTTAACTCAAGTATTATTTGATTTTTTTTCTTACCTGGTTCATGTAGAACCTGGTTCATGTAGAAGGAATGGTCCACATCATGTTTCTAAAGCCAATAAATAGAAAGCATTTTCAAAAGAGCTCCCAACACATCCGGTAGGAAAGCAGTCCGGTTAGCTCATTACTCGGACTACTTGGTACGAAAAGTTAAAGCCAATGCATGTTTAAAAACATACAAGGCTCAAAAAGTTCCTGACAGGAGGTCAAAGAGAGAGCAAGGAAATTGAAGACAAATTTTGTTAAAAAAAAAAAATATATAGGACATTATGACAATATGACTGAGAAGAGACCTTGAGAATTGACCAAATATTTTTTGTTAATTGTAACAATAATTTCAATTAGTGGCTTCAGTTTTATTAACATATATGTATGTTAAGATTTTTTCGATCTCAGTCCTTACTGTAGTATTTTAAACTTAGTTTTTTTGTTACTCCCAATAGTTACCTAAAAATGTTTCTTTAAGTAGATTTAGATTCTGGAATTTTTCAAACAATACCAAACCACAAACTGCTTAAAAAGAATAACAAAACAAATGAAGTATTATAAGTATTTTGTAAAACAAAACAGAGAGGCTGAGTTGAGAGCTGCAGCAAAGTCATCAAAGTAGTTGAAACAAGCACATCAAACTTATACATATATTGTACTTATTTGGAATTTTAAAATCAGTCAGGCAATGAAGGCTTGCTAAAACAAAATACTCTAGAGTACAAACATGAAACTTTTATAAACAGCTCAGGACATGACTGGTTTGGCTGTGCTTTGCACACTAACGAACTAACAAATTTGAGTTAGTATTAATATTATAGGACAAGCACATGCATGCATTTCTAAACACTAAATTTGGTCTATTGCGTTTAAAATAAGTTGTTATATTGGATAAATTTAAAGGATGCTATATTATATAATATTGAAAACTACAAAAATAAAGTAATTTTAGAAATTTAGTAGATTTCCATTTGTTAGAATAGACATTTATAAATACTCAGTACATGGTTTAATGAATTAAAGAAATTTATATAAAATAAATTTAAGCACAAAAATAAATTCTATAATTTGCTCAAACCGAAGACAATAAAATACAGATTTGCACAAATTAAGAAAAATATTCGGCAGTAAGAAAATTTGAATAAATTTAAATTTAATGCCTTCCATTCTGCCATGTGTCTAAAATTATTATGTCTGTATTTAGTAAAATTAAAAATAAATTTTTCTTTCTAAGAAATTATAATTTATAAATGAACTAAAGCCTGAATAATATCATATAATTACACAGAAAAAGGTTTCAATATAAATATGTAGTATGATTTGATTTCATTGATTTCAATTCAATTCACATTTATAAATAATTTCTTAAAAACATATGGTAAATTCACAAGGTCTCCTATCATGTCATATTGTCATAATGTTCTAATATTTCATAATGATTTGAAAATATTTTATAGCCTTTCAAGCAAAAACCAACCAGCATAGACCTGAGCTGAACGCCTAAGAGTCGGTTAAGCCGAGCCGTTGAGTCGTAAAATATTTGAAGAACGAAGATTTAAAGTGGGATATTTTTGAATCTAATTGAGATATTGACTTGAAATTTTTTTTGTTACACTAAGAATTAACTTGTATAAAAAAAAGCAATAGTTCGGAATAAATGTGGATCAAATTGTTCCTAATATTTGCAATCTTATTAAAATTTTGATACAATTTTTAGTTTTAGAAACTCAGTAAATATGCAATAAAATCTTTATTTATTGACAAAACTCAATGAAATTTTCAACGTTTTTTAAATTTGTCATTCTAAATAACAAAATGTAAAAAAAAACTTATCAAAAGGTCAAAGGGCATCCTGCAATTCCTAAAAATTTTAGCGAAAATCCCAAAAATGCTATTTTGCACAATTTTACCCATAATGTCCACATTTACTTTGGGGCTGAGAAAATACTTTAGAGATAAATAGGGAACACATCAAGGTTTCCGAAGGTGCTTTCTGTTTTCTGATACCAGCTTTGGGATTTTAGAACATGTGGCTCAAAGATGAAATTTTGAAAAAAAAAATAGGTCAACTTCCAAAGGGTGTAGGGCCGACATATAACAAAAATAGGACATGTCTTTTATACCAAAATGTTCCCCATAAAGATGCCTTACAGAAACACATAACACTTTTATATACTCTTAAATAAAGTTTTTTTTAATTAAAAAAGAGTTAAGCCACCTTTTCATCCAAAAAACTGAAAAAATCTACTATTTTTTGAATTTTAAAATTAAAAATCGTTTATTTTTGGATCCATAATTGATATTGCCCTGAAATCTTTTGTATGTTATTGGTAATTTAGTTGTCTAACCAACAAAAGAAATTCCAGTCCATTCGGTCCAAAAGTAAGACCTATATTTTTAAAAAAGCGGACCAAGGTATGGCAAAATTTTAAAAGTTCAATTTTGAAATGCCTATAACTCTGAAATTATAAAAGATAAATTGCACATGCAAGAATGTTTTTTCAAGACCTAGCCGAGGGCTTTCCAAAAATATACAAATATTTGAAATCGGATTGGAAACAAAAAAATGGCACGTGTTTAAAAATTTTACACCCTACTTCGAGCTCCCATAGCGCCGCCCCTAGAGCATATGTAGGGTCCATTTTAATAAATTAAACTCGAATACTCCTTAGCTATTTTATCCCGATCGGACCAGCCGTTTAGAAATGCCAGATTTATTTCCCAAAAATGTTGATTCTGCCCCACTGTGCGGTCTGTAACGACTGCCTGCAGCATACATCATGTTTATAAACACGTCCATCAGTAGTAGAAGCTTCAATGTTGATAGCATGCGATTATTAGCATTGTTTGGCAACACTAAATGTTTAAACTGCTAACATTGACATCGACAGCTCTAGAATTCGAACATACTAGCTTGTCCGTTAAGAGCATTGAAGAAGATTCCCGAAAGATGGCGTGTGTATAAATAGTGGCAGAGGTTGCAGTAGTAAGTGAGTTTATCTTAGACGCCGTTAGAGTTAACATCAACTGTCTTGTACATTTAAGTTTGTACATTATAAAGTGCGTGTGTATTTCTGCGAATTTATAAACATGTAAATAAACACTGAGTGACTGTTTGAACTATTGTTGTTGTACATTTTAAATAAATAAAGAGTTGTTACAATTTTAAACTACTAAACGGCTTTTATTTGCAATCAAATCTACATTTATCTTTTTTTCTTCTTTTTTATATGAAAACTTTTCGGTTTTGGGGGGAGGAGGAAATTCCTATTTCACCCCCTCTGTAGCAGCACTTGCCCTCATGTTTGTGTTATCAGCTGACCAACAATTTTTTATGGAAAAGGTCTCTGTTATCAACTGATCGAAAATTATGTCCAGAAAATATCTGTGCTGTCTAAATAATCAAAAAGTTGTCTATAGAAAACTTGGAATATTTTCATACAGTACAGAGACAACTGCATGAAAATGCTCTATGGAAAATCGGAAATTTGTCTGGAAACTAACTGTTTTCTATAAAATTAGTTTATCCTTTTGCAGAATATTTATTCTATTCTGATATAAAACAGAGAATCTACTTTACTTCCATGTTGCTAGAAAATAGTCTTAAACAAGGATTGCTGGCTTGACCTTTACGTTTTATCATGCCTACTTAAAATACACGGCCAGTTTTCCCCATTCTTAAAATAAACATAACCGAAAAACTCATAAATTAATGCTTTTAATTCTCAGCCCAAATGTATACTTTAAGTTATTTTTAGCCCCAAAGTATGCTAAGATTCAATAACAATATAAAACACTTTCCCAAGAGGTATTTTTAGAACAAAAATGGCAAGGGAAACTAAGAGCGATAAAAAAAGAGTAAGAGAGCGGCAGGGAGGAAGGAATAGCGCGTAAAAGCAACGACATAGATTTATATTTTATTTTGCAATTATATTTTTTCAGGGTTTTTCTGTATTTTTTATTTTTTTTTTTTTTTCACTCAAGTAAATCCTTCAATATTTCTTTCAAACACATTGTTTTTATAAATTCTATACAACAGAAAAAAAAAGAAAAAACACAAGTATGTTTTGAAAAGCGACATAATTTCACGTTTTAAGTATATATTTCTATAGCACGTTCTATTTATTTTGTGGAAGTGAGAGAAATTATTAGAATTATTTTTCTTTTTTTCATTAAACAAAAAAATGTTTTATATAAATATAATTTTTAATGTCAAAGTTGGTAAGTTTATTATAAATATTCAGACCCTCTCACACGCCCACTCTCTGCTAACAAATTCATTTGCTTCGCTCACCCACTTATACACTTAATTTACAGAACCCTAAAAATGTGCTTCATTATTTCTGTTTTTCATATTCCTTTCATTTCATTTTCAATTCTGTACAAGTGTGTACATGCAATAATGCGTGTGGATTTTTATTTTCATAACACACTCTTCTCACTTTTTTTTATATATTTTATTCTTGTTTTAATGTCAAGGCATCTCGATATGTAGGTATTTGTAAAGAATAAGTGTGATTGTTTGTATGTTTAATATAAAAAAAAAAAGTTTGTAAGGGATGTTGTTGTAGTTTCCCTGTTAAGCTTTTCTATAAATTTTTGAGCTTTTTTTTTCTTCATTACATTACATTCCATTTCCGTTTGAATAGTTACATTTGTAAATATTTCATTGGTATGAGTGCATGAGTGAGCGAGCAGGTAAAAGTGTGCGTCAGCTACAGTTTCCGATAAAATGTTGTTGTTTGGCAAATGTTAGATCTTAAACATTAAATGTTAATCATTATATTAATGCTAATGAATTGTACAATTGCGTGCATATACATACACATATCTACACAAAGTATAAGAGTAATTTATAGTTATACACTCTCTGGCTGTTTAATAGAAATTTGTATAAATATTTACTTAATGTGTTATGTGTTTGAATGGATTTGAATGTGTTTAAATGTGTTTGTGTGTCTATGTGTGTTTATATTTATGCGTTTGTATGACCTTCATTTACTCTATACATGTTTTATCTTAAACTTCCTACTAGGAAATATTTGTTTTAACACAAACATTATAAGTACCTACGTACATAATTCATCTAAATTTTAATTAAAAATTTAATGTAAAACAACATCTAAATTGCCAGTAAACATTAACTCATGACTCATGCTTAATCGCTTGTAAGAGATTTTTAATTACAGCTGCATACTTTTAGGCAGTTAGGTTTATTCATTTACTTTGTTATGTTTTTTCTTTTTTTCGTTTGCTTTTTTCGAGATATTTAAGCTAATTTAATAAATCTTTAACAGAAATTTTAAAACATTTTCTTAATAATTGAAAAAAAGTGAAATATTTAATTAAAGAATATTAATAAATTTTAATGGTACTAAACAAAGACACAAGGTAAAAAGAAATATTAAAAGGAAAGTTATTGATTTAAAAAGAATTTAAAGTGATTTAAAAACTTTAGAAAATTAAAATACATTTTCTATAGGATATTTATGTCGGACATAAATTTGTTTATAAAAACTTGAGACAGACATAAATGTTTCCATAGAAATTTTTATGTCAGACATACATTATTTATAGAAATTTATGTAAGAAATAAAAGTTTCGGCACAAGAAATTTATGTCTGACAAAAATTGCTTTAAAAAATGTATGTCAGACATAGTTTTGTCTATGTGTAAGGCAGACATACATTTTTCTTTAGAAATTTTTGTAAAACATATAAGTGCTTCTTTCTATACAAGTTTAATTTGGATATAAATTTGTCTATAAAAATTAATGTCAAGCATAAATTTATGACAGACATACATTTTTATAGAAAAATTTATGACAAATTTTTATTACGTATGTCAGACATAAATGTTTCTATAGATATTTTTATGTCAGACATAAATTTTTCTATAGACATTTTTATGCCAGACATTTTTCTACAGAAATTTTTATGTCAGACATATATTTTTATATAGAAATTTGTATGTGAGACATCAATTTTTCTACAGAAATTTTTATGTCAGACATAAATTTTTATGTCAGACATAAATGCTTCTATAGAAATTTTTATGTCAGACATAAATGTTTCTATAGAAATTTTTATGTCAGACATAAATGTTTCTATAGAAATTTTTATGTCAGACATCAATTTTTCTACAGAAATTTTAATATCAGACATAAATTTTTCTACAGAAAGTTTTATGTCAGATATCAATTTTTCTACAGAAAGTTTTATGTCAGATATCAATTGTTTCTATAGAAATTTTTATGTCAGACATCAATTTTTCTACAGAAATTTGTATGTCAGACATAAATTTTTTTATAGAAATTTTTATGTCAGATATAAATTTTCCTATAGAAATTTTTATGTCACACATAAATTTGTCTATAGAAATTTATGACAGATTTCTAAAGAAATTTATTTATGTAAGGCATAAATTTTTCTAAAGAAATTTATGTCAGACACAAATTTTTCTAAAAAATTTATGTCAGACATAAATGTTTCTATAGAAATTTTTTTGTTAGACATAAATTCATCTATAGAAATTTAAGTCAGACATAAATGTCTCTATAGAAATTTATGTCAGACTAAAATGTTCCTGTAGAATTTTTTATGTCCGACATAAATTTTTCTATAGGAATTTGTATAAGACAAATGTTTCATAAATGTTTTTTGTAAGACATCAATGTTTCTATACAAGTTTAATTCAGAGATAAATATATTTTTTAAATGTATGTCAGGCATAAATTTGTCTAATGAAATTTATGTCAGACATACAGTTTACTAAACAAATTTATATCAGACATAAATTTATATGTCAGACATACGTTTCTCTATAGAATTTTTTGTAAGATATACATTTTTCTACACAGGTATAATTCAGTTATAAATTTGTCTTTAGATATTTATATCATTCTTAAATGTCAGACATAAATGTTCCTATATAAATGTTTATGTCGGATATAAATGTTTTTATATAATTTTTTATGTCAGACATAAATGTAAACATTTCTATAGAAACATTAATGTCAGACATAAATGTTTCTATAGAGATTTTTATGTCAGATATATATCTTTCTTTATGCCTGACATAAACATTTCTATAGACATTTTTTTCAGACATAAATGTTTATACAGAAATTTTCATATCAGAAATTTTTATATCAGACATAAATTTTTCAATAGAAATTCGTATGTCAGACATTTATGTTTCTATAGAAATTTATATGTCAGACATAAATTTTTCTATAGAAATTTTTATGTCAGACATTAATTTTTCAACAGATATTTTTATGTCAGACATTAATTTTTCTACAGAAATTTTTTATGTCTAACATCAAAATTTCTATAGCAAAATGTATGTCTCACATAAAAATTTTTATGTAAGACATCAATTTTTCTACAGAAATTTTTATGTCAGACATCATTTTTTCTAAAGAAATTTTTATGTCAGATATAAATGTTTCTATAGAAATGTTTATGTTAGACATAAACGTTTATATAGATATTTTTATGTCAGACATAAATTTTTCTATAGAAGTTTTTATGACAGACATAAATTTTTCTACAGAAATTTTTATAACAGGCATAAATTTTTCTATAGAAATTTTTATGTCAGACATAAATTTTTCTATAGAAGTTTTTATGACAGACATAAATTTTTCGACAGAAATTTTTATGTCAGACATAAATTTTTCTACAGAAATTTTAATGTCAGACATAAATTTTTCTACAGAAATTTTTATGTCAGACATAAATGTTTCTATAGGAATTTTTATGTAGGACATAAATGTTTCAACAGAAATTTGTATGTCAGACATAAATGTGTCTATAGAAATTTTTATGTCAGAAATGTCAGACATAAAATTTGTCTATATGAAATATTTTGTATAACAGTTGTTTCTTAATTATGTATAACAGTTTTGTATAAAAACATTATGTATAAAAGTTGTTTTCTCCAGACAAATATGATTTTAAAAGTTTCTTCTTTCAAAGGCATTAGGTATAACAGTTTCTTGTTCATTTTCTTAATGGAAAATATGACGTATATAAGTTTGTACAACAGAAAATATGGCGTAAGTTTTTGTATAATAAAAACAGTTTTTCCTATAGAAGATATTGCGTATAACAGTTTTTTTCTATATAAATATCGTTTATAACCGTTCTTTCCATGTAAAGTATTCTGTGTAACAGTTTTTCATATAGAAAATATTGCGTATAACAGTTTTTTCTATATAAATATAGATTATAACTGTTCTTTTTATATAAGATATTGTGTAAAACAGTTATTTTCAGAAAAATTATAAAGTTTATAGGCTTTTTTTCTTGAAAAATTTTTAATATAACAGTTTTTTTTTTAATTTTTATAGTGATTTAATTTATTATTCACATTTTTTATCTTCAAATTTTTATGCAACTCGTCACACATTGTTTACTTTATTATAAATTATGAAATTTATTCCAAATATAATTTAAAGAGCACTTTTTTATATAACGATAAAAAAAATTGAGAAATTCCTTTATACACACACACAAGATTTTTAAGTTTCTTATCTTGAAAATGGTGTTTTGTTTTATTTAATTTCTTGTGGAAATACTTTTGAAACATTGTAAAAATTCTTTTATTTAAATACATATTTAAAACCATTGAAATTTCTAAAAGTGTACTAAAAAAAAAAATAAAACAAACAAATGCTATCACACAAATGGATCTCAAGTCAAGGTTACTACTTATACAAGCAGCTCAACCGCTGGTTGAAAAGAATTTCAAAACCGCAGAAACAAACTTTGTGGCCACATGGGGTAAAGGAAACATTTTTTCAATTATATACGAAACAACTAAATTAGTTTCTATTAAACCCGCATAAAAACAACATTAAAGAAAAGAGCAAGAGAAAAAATAAAATAAAGAAAAATATTTAAAACAGAAAAGAATCATTTGTTGAACTAAATTAAGAAGAAAAATAAATAATGGCTCGTTTTACTAGACTAGAATATTGGCAAATAGCTGTGTTTTTCCTGTATTGGTTTGTGTTCTTTCCCATTATATGGTTTTTGATACATCCAAATATATTTGCCAGCAGTATTGTGTCCACCATTTTATTTGCTCTCATTTTGCTGGTGCTGTATATAGTTATATACTGTATGATCAAATGCTGCTGCCAGCCCAAGGACTCACAAGCTGAACACAGGAGATTTTGGTCAAGACCCGCTAGACGGGGAGCCGACAATCCCGTCTATTCACCCACCACCACCTCCAATAAGGGCGAGGAAAAGGAGACAAGAATTCACATGCCCGATGCAGTAATGTATGAGAATGTGCCACGCAATAAGAAACCAGGTTTAGTGTGCCAGGAGGAGCCTTTAGTGGATGAGGAGAAGAAAAATGTGCGTTTTATAACCAGTTGTTCTTTGTACTATGATGGCCAGGATTTTCATGATAATTAGTGAAAACATTTGGAAATAATTCTAGAACAATATTTAGTTTTTTATATAAAATTTAAGTGGAAAATCTATTAAGGTTGTGTGGTTGCAAAAATGTGTAAAAAAAAAACGAATAAAATGTTGAAATTTTATAAATAATTTTTTACTGTTCTTCAATTAGTGTGCTTAAATTAAGGTTAAGTGTTTAAAACTTCATAACTTTGTTACTTATTTATTTTAATTTTTCTCCTTTCTGTTTCAAAAAATTTAATAAATATTTATGCAAAGTTTATTTCAAGAATTCTTTAATTTCATTTGCATTCTTGTTTAATACAATTTTTCTTTCCATTTTTTTTTTTTTTTCGGGGGAATAAGAATTGTTTAAAAATGCAGTGCTCGAAATCCGGCAGGAAACTCACTGGTTATTTTTCGTGTGTCATATTCTTCTGTTTTTTCTGTGCCCTCCAACTTGAACTGAATTTTTCTTCTTTTTTTTTTTGATTCAGTTTTGTATGAGTAGTATTTTATATTTTTATATAAACAAGTATTTCTCAACGATGTGATGTTGGGTTTTTTATATTTGTGCATTATTTAGTTTTATATTTTTCAATATAAACTTGAGGGTAGCAGGACTGGGATTAGTTAAACTGTTATATGCCATAATTGCTATAGAAGAAAGTAAAATTTACTTTATATTCTACAGAAAAACTGTTAAAAATAACATTTTCTATAAGACAAACCATTATACTCAATATTTTCTATAGAAAAAACTGTTATACATAACATATCCTATAGAGTATACACCATATTTGCCATTGTAAACCGTTTTACGAAATATTTTTTAAAGAAAAAAGAAAAGACTAATAAAGACTTTTCTTTAATAAAAACTGTTATACGCATATTTTCTTTAAAGAAAACTGTTATACTCAAAGTTTTCTAAAGAAAAAACTGTTATACACACTATTTTCTACTGTTATACAGAGCATTTTTTAATAATATCGCTTTCATTAAAAAAATATTCTTTACAACAGTAGGAAAGAATGCATACAACAGTTTTTGCTGTAGAAAACCAGTAATACGATATATTTTGTTTAGTGAAAACTATTATACGTCATATTATTTACACAAACATCTTATACACACTGTTATAAGTAATACTTTCCATAATAACTGTAAAATGTTACATTTTTAAAACAGTTTTGTATAGAAACAAAAACCTGTTATGCACAATAGATACAATTTGTATACAAAACTATAAAACAACTGTTATATACAAATTTGTGTATAAATAAACTGTTATACACCATATTTTGTATAGAAAAATCAGATATATACAATTTACTTATAGAAAAAACTGTTATACTCAAATAATTCTATAGAAAAAACTGATATATTCCTTCATAGAAAACCGTTATGCACTATATATTCTATAAAAGAAACTGTTATATATAATTTTCTACAGCAAAAACTGTTATACACAATATTTTTTTATACATAAAGCTGTTATACAAAATATTTTCTATTAGAAAACTGTTATACTCACATTTTTTATAGAAAAAACTGTTATACACAATACTACGTATAAAATGCAACTGTTGTATAGGTACAATTTTTATATGCAACTTTAAAACAACTGTTATATACAAATTTGTGTTTAAATAAACTGTTATACAGCATATTTTATGTAGAAGAATCAGATATATACAATTTGCTAATAGAAAAAACTGTTATACACAAATAATTCTGTAAAAAAAACTGGCATATTACTTTATAGAAAACAGTTATACACCATATTTTTTTTATATAAGCAACTGTTATACGTAATTTTCAATAGTAAAAACTGTTATACACAATATTTTCTATAGATGAAGCAGTTATACAAAATATTTTCTATTAAAAAACTGTTATACTCACATTTTTCTATAGAAAAAACTGTTATACACAATATTTTTTATAGATAAAGCTGTTATACAAAATATTTTCTATTAAAAAACTGTCATACTCACATTTTTCTATAGAAAAAACTGTTATACACAAAATTTTATATAGAACTAACTCTTATACTTACATATATGTGAAATATTTTCCACAAATAAAGCTATTATACTCAAATGTTTCTATAGAAAAACTGGTATACACATTATGTTCAATTGTCTGTTATACTCAGATGTTCCTATAGAAAAAACTGTTATACAAAAAATTTTCTATACAAAAAAAAAAAACTGTTATACTAATATTGGGTGTATGACTTAAAAATGAGGGCTTTACAATAGATGGGGTATATTTTGGACGCTGTTTTGGTTTTTAATAACTTATATGTCATTTTGAAGTGTGCATATCTGACATTTATTCTCACTTAGTTATTGAACATTAGAGTGTAAACAACAAATTTTGTTTGGATTCGAAAATATTGAATTTTGTACCAACAAAGCATCATACGCGGGAGGTCTTGCTTTACTTCTTTAATTTGAACAAGTAAGAGTGCTATATTCGGCTATGCTGAATGTTATATTTCCTGCACCTTTGTTGTGAACGCATTAATTGCCCACTTTCAGCGTATAGCATCCTAAATATATCAAGAAAACTTTTAAAAATTTTACATTTAATTGCTGAGGAACAGATTATATTGTAGAAGTTACAAACGAAATGACAATCTTATATATATCCTTCTCATAAAGGTGAACGGTATAAAACTAATAACGCCAAACGAAACCAAACAGCAAAAAAATAAAAACAAAATACGCAAAGCAATGATACCAAAACACATCCAAACATACGTTTTGTTGCTTTTTAGTCAAAGCATGAAATAAATTGTGTTTTTTTTATGAAATTTTCAGAGGTTATCTCAGATTTTTGCTCATATCTCCGTTATTTATGGACGGATTTTGTTGATTTTAAATAGGAAACTTCTCGAAAGCATATCTGACAGAATTTTTAAAGATTTGTATCCCGAAGATATATGGGGTCTTCAGAAAATTGATTTCAACAGACAGACGGACGGACATGGCTTAATCGACTCCGCTATCTATAAGGATCTAGAATATATATACTTTATAGGGTCGGCAAATTATATTGTGGAAATTACAAACGGAATGACATACTTTATTACAAACTTATAAAAAAGTGCCGCTGAAGCACACCGATTGCTCACCAAAGCTTATGGTAAATATGTTTTATCGATTTCAATGTACGAGAGATGGTTTGTGTGGTTCAGAAGTGGTGATTTTGACACGAAGGACAAAGATCTCTCAGACCAGCCAAAAAAGTTTGAAGACCAAGAATTGGAGGCATTACTCCATGAAGATTGTTGTAAAACTCAACAAGAGCTTGCCAATTTATTGGGAGCTACTCAAGCAGCAATTTCAAAACGTTTGCGAACAGCAGGATTCATCCAAAAGCAGGAAATTGAGTTTCATACGAATTGAAACCGAGAGAACTTGAGAGACGATTTTGCATGTCCGAAATTAAGCTTGAATGCTTTAAAAGAAAATCGTTTTTGCACTGAATCATTAATTGGGATTGTATGTAAAGGGGCCAGACATGAAACCGTAATATGCCATCAAGACAACACTCGGCCACATGTTGCAATACCTGTTAAAAAGTATTTATAATGAAATGGTTGGAAAGTTTAGCCTCACCCGTTTTATAGTCCAGACCTTGCCCCGTCCAACTACTAATTGTATCGATCGATACACAACACTTTCTCTACACACAGAAAACAGATTCATGATAGCAACCGAATTTGATGCCAATCGAATGATTCTATCTTAATAACCGAATTTTATAGTTGTGGCTACAAAATTTTAGAAGTGGTAACAAAAGTTTGGTTGCTTCAACCGAAATTCTTCTTTATCAAATGACTTTCTGTCGATAGAACCGAAAAATTCTATGTGTGCAAACGAATCATTCGATTGGCAACAAATTCGCTTCCTATCACGAATCTGTTTTCTCTAAGCTTCACTTTGGAACAGAGTATCCAACATTGGCTTGATTCGATTTCTTTTGGCTCGGTATCCATATTTTGCCAGAAAGATGGGAAGAGGTCATAGCTAACAATGGCCAATACTTTGAGTAAATTTATTTTGTACAAATGTTTTAAAATAAAAGCTACAAATATAAAAAATTCCGCTTTTTTAAATCATACAGCCTATAAAATGTTTCCATAAAAAAAACTTTCTACGAAAATCTTCAAATATAGCTATAGGAAAGTTTTATGTTTTAAGTCATCTTAAACACGACACAAACAGTTCATTGTACCATTGGCTTTTCGACTGGAGATCGTTTCCGTTCCACAAATAGAATGTCTTGAATATTGATAATAAAAATTGCAAAACTTTTTTATGGATTATAAGGTTTGATTCGTGCATTAGATTGACTGCGGACATTCCATAAATATTGTATACGTATTTCTTATAGTAAAGGGTGTTTCATTAAACGCTTCCTTATCTTTAAATTTAAATGTGTGAGATCTCATCGGTATTTTTTATTCGTTTAAAAGGAATATCGATGCCATTACGGCTTTTTCGGGTGGGACACATCCTAAATTACTCTGGAGCTTAAATAAGGGTGAATTTAACCGTTGGAATGGGCTATTTTAGCCTTGAGGGCCGCTGGGGTTTGTGGCTTTTTCGCATAGACATGCTACTTAAGAAAGTCCCACAAGAAAAACTCTAACGGGATCAAATCGCATGATATCGGTGGCCAGTTCACATCACCTTCACATGAGATGACAATGTCCTCAAATCACTTGTGTGAAATCTCCAATGTGGCATTAGATGTGTGTAACGTCATTCTGTTGAAACCACATGTCCTTGGTGTTCACATTGTACAATTCAGGCCAACAGAAATTGATAATCATCGACATAAAGCGCTCGCCGTTAACGTTGAATATGGACCAATAACGCCACCAGCCAAAAATCCACAACAAACAGTGATGCATTGGACGCTCTTGGATCTCATGTCCCTGGTGATTTGCCAAAGTTGTGAAGTAACAATTGGAATACCCTTTAGTTATTTCTGTATTCCTGCAGTTGATGTGGTAGTGGTAGTTTATGTTGTTGTAGTTGTTATTTTAATATTTAGTACATGACTTTAGTACGTCAACAACTCACTGTACTACTCAACAATGGCAAGTGTACAAAGTGTTTGTGTGAGTGACAGTACTGTACACTAGGTACTATTTGTAAGTCAGTGAGAGTGTGTGTGTGTGTGCTGTTTATATCATGGTTTATGTATTACGAGTATTTATTTTATTTTATTGTATTTTGTATCACATTTCATTGCATTATTATGAAATTTGTTAAAATTCTTGCTGTTGGCTGTTGGTTGTAGACTTCCACACAAGTTTCCAACGGTATAACTGAGTTGCTTGCTGCAGAGTTTTGCAATGCAGTTGTTTTGGGATTTTTTTTTTATATTTTTTTTTTTTCGAGCAGAAATTCATGTATAAAATTTTTGGTAACGGAAGTCTGTTAACGTTTAAAAGAGGGATTCCTTTGACTTGTGCCAGAGACAGTAAAAGAGCCCTTAGCTATTTTATATGAAAATACTTAAGAGTATTTAAACGTGTGTATAGAAATACTAACAAGCCATTGTTATAAATGACATAAATGTAATGGTTGTGAAATGCAAGAAAAACTTCAAATAAATATACAAGAAATTTAAATAAATTTTAAGGAAAAACTTTGCCGGATTTTAGGGGGGAATGAAAACATAATCTTTTAATTTGCTTGAATGATGAATTTGAAATATTTGAGATACTTAGGAAATTTTAAAGAAAACTGTTATACGACATTCTTTTACAGAAAAGTTTATGTTAATAGCAAATTTAAAGTCTAAGGTATCTAATGTAACATTAAAAATATTGGAAATTAAAAATACTATAGCAAATATACTAGATTTAAAAAACGACTTAATATTTTTCTGAATTAATATCAATCATACGCCTTAGTGTAACACTATTTTAACATAAAAGGTAATATTATGATATCTAGTAAACTATTACATCTATTGAAAAAAGGTCTAAACAAAATTTAAAGAGAAGGTTGTAATCTATTTAAAAAATACTTTTAAACCCAGCTTGTTTGATGATACCATGATCTACAGAGTGACAAAGTTGTACACAATGAATTGAAAAAAATATATTACAGATTTTTACACAAGTGAACATAAACCACTTTAGAAGAGCATCAAACTTTTTCAATTTGAAGCAGTGCCTGTTCCTTTAAGGAAATTCTATTAAAGAATTAAACTTGTATTAAATTTTCAAACAGAATTTTTTGTTCTTTTATTTTTAAATACACACACGAAAAAAACTTTTTAAGTCTCTATATTATTAATGTATGTGTAAAAACGAATTAAACACAAAAAAAGACTTAATTTGTCATACTTGGAAAACTCTTAAGATTTTCCTGCATGTTCCGTTGAAGAGAAGTGGGAGGAAGCAGGAAAAATCATAAAACTGAAACTTAAATAAAACAATTGTTTAACAAAAATACAAGAAAAAAAGTTGCAATATATTTTAAACAATGTTTTAAATACAGAATACGTAACTGCATTTACTTAAGCAACTTATATAAGAATACTCAAACTCAAGTGTGTGAGTGGAAGGCAAAAAGAGATTGCTTAAGAAAGTACTTTTTTTAAAGCAAAAAAGTACCAAGACTTAAAAGAAAGTTTGGCTTAACACATTTTTCATGCAATGTATGAAAAAACGTACACATTTTCCTCAAAGGGGTCAAGGTTTGTTGAACTTCTGAGAAGTAAATAAAAACTTTTAATATAAGTATTTGATATTAATGAAAACCTTAGGACTTGAAGATTGACATTTTAGTAAAATTAAATTATTTTATAAATTTCAGAGACGTCCTTTACCTTAAAAACTAAAAAAAATAAAATATAGTGATTTTCCATAAAGAAAAATGTAAAATTCAAATTAATGTAAAATTTTAACTGTTAAAGATATCATAACAAAATTTGGTACAAATGTGAAACCAAATGTCCTTGAATCAACAGCATTATAATTTTTAACATTTTTTATTTTAAAATACCGAAATTCCTAAACCGGGAAAAATGTGTTTTTTTAGAAACGTGCCTACTGTGACGTTATTTATCGTGAGATAATAAAAAAGACCTTGTAAGTGTTTAAGTAACATACAGGGTTATACAGAAATGGAGTATTTTTGAGGATCGATGCTTGGCGTTTTTAGAATTTTTTACTCAAACCTAAAATTATTTTTTAAAATTGGACAAGTTTGGATAGGCCTGGGGGGTGTTATGTTCGCTTAAGTGATGAAAATTTTACTTTTCTGGCTTTTACATTAAGGTTTCTTTCCGGATCATATGAAAATTGTATATAGTCCCGAAGAAAATTTTTTTCTACAAAAGAAAAAAAATATGGTCTTTTTTGGAAAAAACGTAAAAAAATACGGCCATTTTTACATGTTCCTATTTTGGATGCGTGTAACTTTTTAATGGGACAAGATAACTCTTAGAGAGTTTTTTGCATTTTATTCGGAATTTTATCACAAATATAGCTGATATTCTAAAAATAAATTTTGACCCTCCGTAGGCCCGCCATATCTAAAAAACCATAAAAAGATCGAGCAAAATTAAACAAAACAAATCATAAAACCTAAATATCCCTTCAACTAATAGAGATAACCTACTCATGTAAGTGCACTTTTTGGTAGATATTCTCAAGGACTATTTATATTTAAAATTTCAGCTCATTTGGATCATAAATGGATTTTTGGCGATTTTTTTTTTTTTTAAATGTGAAATCCAATTTAGCTAATTAAGCGTAAAAGAGCTTTATTTTCAACTTTGGTATCTTTGGTGACCTCCACTGAAATTTTCCGGCAAAAATTTTCGTAGAATATTTTAATCCTTATATGTCCTTTTTGAAAGGACTTTTTTTGATTTTCTCGAAAATAAGGTCAAATTGACCCCTAAAGAGAGGAGTTAGAGGGTTAAGATCTTCTACAAAAATGATCCCCATAAAATTCCACAATACAACTCTGACCATAAGAATTCTCTCAGACATTAACTTACAACATTTTTTTTCATTTAGTATAATGCTCCCTTCGATCAAAAAATTAAAACTTTGACCCTTCGTAAAATAAAACTCAAACCACGTGGACTATAAGTTTATTCTACAATAATGATCTACTCAAAATACGCTTTTCAGAATTATAGGGTCGCTCTTCTGTTCCAATCAAAAAGTCTCAATTTGTTGAACAGTGTTATTAATCTATGTACAGGATTTTCCAACAAGAGGTGTTGTTATGGTATTCAAAGAAAAATTGCATGTTTTGAGATAAATAATCAGATGTTTATTTCATAATAAAGAGGAAAGCATGCCGTTAATAATGAAAAACAACATCAGACAAATGGCCACCACGACCACGCTTACAGGACCATAAACTTTCATGAAATTTTCCATAACCAAATCGCAAAGTGGTCCTCGATAGCCTCTCGAATTTTATCTTTGAGGTCTTAAATCGACGCTGGGCTATTGGCGTAGACCTTGTCTTTCACGTGGCCCCAAAGGAAGAAGTCCCAGGGTGTTAAATCACAAGATCTCGGTGGCCACTTGTGATTACCTCTTCGAGAGATAATAACAAGGACCCAATCAGCAAAGACACGACGTTGTTGATGATCGGCCGGCTTGAGTTCTTGTGTTAACTGAACTTTATAAGCATTAAGATCCAAGTCTTTATGTAAAATACGGTGTAATGAAGTTTGTGGAATGCCCAATTCCAAAGAACGACGAGGAATGAACAAACCTGGGTTTTCTTCAACACTTTGGGCTACAGCAGCAATATTCTCAGTTGTTCTTGAGCGACGTGTACGGTTTTTATTCTTCACACCACTAACTTGTCCCAACAGCTCGAATATTTCCACCAATTTCTGTATTGCGGTCCGACAAGGTGCTTCACGACGACCCAAAAATGCTTTAGTTTTGCGAACTGTGACTGCAAGATTTTCACCATTTTTGTAGTGAATTTTAATAATTTCAATGCGTAGTCTCTACTTGTCAAATATCAAAGAATAAAAGCTTGAAAAGTGATACCTACTGAAATACCGGGTGATTCTAAATAACACCTCTTGTTGGAAACCCCTTTATATATTCGTTGGTTTATCATTGGTTTCAAAAACACCAATTTTTTTAAGTCACTTTATTTTTTATGAAAAAAATGTATCTTCGCTAATAATTTTTAATGTCTTAGAAACTAAAATCTACAAATTCAAAAACAAATATTCCAGAATTTCCTTAAAATCCTTAAAAATGTTTACGGATAACACAAGTATTCAAAGCAGTTGCTAAATATGTGTTCTTAAGTTTAAAAAAAAACTCTAGCAAACAGAAAATTCCTAAAAAAAATAAAACATTTTTTTGATTTTTCTATGATCAATAAACTACTTAAATTTTAAGGAGGCTTTTTAATATAAATCAGTCAAAAGATCTTAAAAACATTATAATCAAAAATAAATAAATTTCTACTTGTCTCCTCCTTATCATTTTCTGTTTTTATTTCAGCAAAAATGTTTCAAAACCTTATAGAAAAATCATCAACAAAATAGTACCAAATTTATCTTGTCCAAATACCCTAAATTGTAAGAAATAGTAAAAAGTACTTGATTTTACCTCCCTCAGCTACGCAACCAAGAATTGTTTCCTTCCTTTTTAACTACAAATATGAGTTTATTATACACACGAACACACTCACTATTTATTTTAAACAGCAAAAACCCAACAATGCAAATAATCAAACAGTTTTTTTCAAAAACAACAACAAAAACGAACTAGAGACAAATACACGACTCGACAAATAAGAAAAATAACTCTCAAAAACAGAAACGACATGCATAACAATTGTTTAGCAACTACTGTTGTTGTTGCTATTTGTTTTGCCTCCCTCTCATGGTTTATATTTATGATGGCAGAGAATACACACGCACACACATACATATATTTTAATGAATACAACACACGACAACATTGTTACACGATGGGTTTGGTACGTACGAAGTACAGCAGAACAATAGAGACACGACCAACAACACAACTCGAAGTAAAATACTAGAATTTCAAGAACAAGAGTTTGAAAGTGTGTGTGTGCGTGCGTGTGAGTTTTTAAGAATATGAATACAAATTTAAAAGCATACTGCCAGGCATTGGGTAAAAATAGGGTATTTGCAGAAACTTTGAAAGCAAATATCTCTTAAACTATAAAACACAGCTAAAGGAAATTTTGTAAATGAATTGAAAATAAATATATCTTTCATAATTCATAATAAAGTTAAACAAAAATTTAGGAAAATTTAAAAATTAAGGTAAAATATTGTAAAAAAAGAAATAAAAATTTGAATTTTTAATATATTTAAAACAAATTTTTAGTACTTTTAATCTTTTTCTAAAAGTCCTATTCAAATATTTTTTAGTGTTAGACTTATGAGTAATTTTTCAACATGCTTGAATATAATTCTTCATAGTTTCTTATTTAGTTTTTTTTTTTTTTTTAAATTTTGTTTA
Organism: Calliphora vomitoria; assembly: GCA_942486065.2. Lineage (NCBI taxonomy): Eukaryota > Metazoa > Arthropoda > Insecta > Diptera > Calliphoridae > Calliphora > Calliphora vomitoria. Next base: position 11,508,775 of record OW818030.2, on the reverse strand, counting down.
AGTTGTTAAATGTATATGTAGGTATGTATGTTTGTATACAGTATAGTTATTTAAGTCTTTTAAAATATAAGAAATAAAAAACTTTAAGACACAATACGTGTACAAGTTGCTATTTAGTTATAATTTCTTTTATATTTCCTGTGCATTTTGTGCTAAATAAGTTTCGTTTCTTGAGCATGTCTTGTTTTCTGCTGTGAAAGGTGGGTGTTCAATTAATTTATTTTGCTGCTTATTTGTTGCAAAAATAAGTAATTGCATTTTATAAATTGTATTGTTATAAATTTTCTTCATAATTATAATGACAATTTGTCAATGTAAGCATTTTTTTTTTCAAATCTTAACAAAGTTTTTCTACAATTTAACTAAAATAATGGTGAAGCTTTGTGATGACATGGTAAAATAACAGTATTTTTAACAAGTAAAATATTTTTGAAAAAAAATTTACTTGTTATTTTAGTTAAAGTGTTAAAAAAAACTAAATATTTTTATCTTATTTAGTAGTCAAAAATACTAACTTTTAAAATCTATAGAAATTTAAAAAAAAAATTATATAAAAATTTTCAAAAAATCTAAAAATTTAAAGTTAAAAATTTTTATAAAAAACAAAAAAATCTCAAATTATTTTAGCTTTATTGCAAAGTCCTTAAAATAAACTCTAAGTAATATACATTTGATCTCAAAATTTTAATATATATTTTTTTTAAATGAACTTCTAAATTTGCTAGTTTTTAAATTTTCTAAAAACCTTGACAAATTCCTTTAAAGCCAACTCTATTTACCTTTTAAATACCTATAAAATAATGATTGTTGCTTTGGCTTTTATTTATTCAAAAAAAAATAAAAAATCTCTAAATATTTAACACTTAATACTGAATAAAGAGCTTTATACAAAATAATCAAAATAAATTCAATTAAATTGTTAACAAAAACTATACAGAGATTATAAAACATGCAATTCAACGGCAAAAAAGTGCAATTTGTTTATATAAACTAAGAATAAAAACCTAAATAAAAATTGAATTTGCAAAATTTAGTTTTAATTAACAAAAAAATAACCCACAAAAACTAAAAATTAAATAAAAATCTCTAAAAACAAACATCTAACCAATTAAAGCCAATTAGTGAGAAACTCAAAAATTAATTAATAAATCAAAAAACAAAACCATAAATAAATACTGGCAATAAAATGTTACAATATCCTTTTTATGGTCACAGAAATTTTTAAATAGAAATTGAAAAAAAGGATATTTTTTTTGACACATTTTAAAATTATTAACATCAAATTCATTTTGTTTCATCTAAATAGAATTCAAATTCAATTCAATTAATTTTTTTTGTTTTTTTTTTTCATTTTTTTTTTAGCAAAAAAACTTCCCAACTACTTACTGCTGGCATAAGCTGATCTGTACTTCGGACGCGAGTCACCTTATTTTTCGTTATCACTTTCTTGACGCACGACTCCACCTCCACGTTCCATTTCATAAAGGTCACATAGGCACAGTAAATGCTGAACAGAATGAGCGCCTCCCACCAGAAGATGCGATTATCGCGAAAGAAGTATATCAACACCATTAGACTAATACTGTAGAATGTGCAATCACGAAATAGCGGCCACCACGTCAGCGTTAGCACCGTTTTCGAGAATAACGCACACATACCGATCACGAACAGGATATTGAAGACGGCCGAACCGACAATTGTACCAATGCCCACATCGTCGAATGACACAAATACGCCAATAACGCTGGTAAACAATTCGGGCGCACTGCCGCCGGCTGCCATAAAGGTGGCGCCCGCAACATCATCCGTAATGCCCAATTTTTCGATGATCACATCCAAGGAAGGCACAAAGAATTCATCGCAAACGATGGCCAAGGCTACGAACATGTATATCACACCGATTATGTGGCATATAACAGCACCATTTTCTAGTTGCTCTTTGGTAAAGAGATCTTTCGGGAAGAGCGGCGTTTTAATGACGGTATTATTTTCATAATGGGTATCTGCAAAGAGAGAAGAGAAAACAAAAAATTGTGATTAACATCAATTAAAGAGTTACATTAGTTGCTAAAAAAAAAGGATTTATTCTACCCTTTTTAATGTCTATCATAAATTATTTTATACTTAAATTTTTAGTTCAGTCATGGCTCATTAAAAATTTCTTCATTTACAGCTAAATCATGACACTTTACTTCAATACTGGACCTTTTTGTGTTTCAATTTTGTTCATAATCGTGGCTCCTCATATATTTATGTTTGTACTTCAATCGTGGAGCTTTCTATACTTCAATCGTGACTCTTATCCATACCTCAATTCTTACTTTAATCGTGGCACATTCTAGTGAAATTGTGGCACATTCTTACTTCAATAGTGACATTTGCTAGTTCAATTGTGGTTCATTCAAACTTAAATTTTTACTTCAGATTTTTCTATACTTAAAATTTTATTTAGTTCATGGATCATTTTATACCTCAATCATGGATCTTCCTACACTTCAATTTGTCTTCAATGGTGGATATTTTTATACCTAAATTGTTACTTCAATCGTGGATCATTCTGCTCTTAAAATTTTAATTCAACCGTGAATCTTCCTATACCTCTATTTTGAGCAAAACCGTAGGTTTCTATAATGCAGTTATGTCAACAATCAATCTATACTTCAATTTCAAACACAATCGTGGCTCTCTCTATAGTTCAGTTTCGACCACAATCGTGGCTCTCTCTATGGTTCAGTTTCGACCACAATCGTGGCTCTCTCTATAGTTCAGTTTCGACCACAACCGTGGCTCTCTCTGTAGTTCAGTTTCAACCACAATCGTGGCCCTTTCTATAACTAAATTTTGATTACAATCGTGGCTCTCTCTATACCTAAATTTTGATAACAATCGTGGCTCTCTCTATACCTAAATTTTGATTACAATTGTGGCTCTCTCTATAGTTCAGTTTCGACCACAATCGTGGCTCTCTCTATGGTTCAGTTTCGACCACAATCGTGGCTCTCTCTATAGTTCAGTTTCGACAACAATCGTGGCTCTCTCTGTACTAAAATTTTGACCACAACCATGGCTCTCTCTGTACTAAAATTTTGACAACAATCGCGACTCTCTCTGTACTAAAATTTTCACCACAATCGTGGCTCTCTCTGTATTCAAATTTTGACCACAATCGTGGCTCTCTCTTTACTAAAATTTTCACCACAATCGCGACTCTCTCTGTACTAAAATTTTCACCACAATCGTGGCTCTTTCCGTACTAAAATTTTGACCACAATCGTGGCGCTCTCTGTACTAAAATTTTTACAACAATCGTGGTTCTCTCTGTACTAAAATTTTCACCACAATCTTGGCTCTCTCTGTACTAAAATTTTTACCACAATCATGGGTCTCTCCGTACTAAAATTTTGACCACAATCGTAGCTCTCTCCGTACTAAAATTTTGACTACAATCGTGGCTCTCTCCGTACTAAAATTTTGAACACAATCGCGGCGCTCTCTGTACTAAAATTTTTACCACAATCGTGGCTCTCTCTGTATTCAAATTTTGACCACAATCGTGGCTCTCTCTGTACTAAGGCGTAGCCGCTTAAATTTTAAGTCTGTTCGACTTTTGACCACAATCGTGGCTCTCTCCATATTAATATGGCTCTCTCTTTAATCGTGGCTCTCTCCATATTAATATGGCTCTCTCTTTAATCGTGGCTCTCTCCATATTAATATGGCTCTCTCTTTAATCGTGGCTCTCTCCATATTAATATGGCTCTCTCTTTAATCGTGGGTCTCTCCATATTAATATGACTCACTCTTCAATCGTGGCTCACTCCATATTAATATGACTCACTCTTCAATCGTGGCTCTCTCCATATTAATATGGCTCTCTCTTCAATCGTGGCTCTGTGTCTATACTTTAATTTTTACTACAATAATGGGTCTTTCTATAAAAATCAATATGAATGAGTTCTAGAACTAGTTATGGAAATATGGAAATATAATCATTATTTAAATAGTCTAATACTGATTTTAATTAGTATTGCTTTTATGTCAATGACTTTATTACTTTAATGATTAATTTATAATTACAAACAATTTAAGATTCACTCATTCACTGCTTTCAAAGAATTTACAAATGATTCATAAGAATTCTAATTGAAAATAATAACAATATAAGTAGACATGATAAAAAATTGCTAAAAATACACTTTTATAGAAAAAAAACCGCAAATGTGTTTAACTAAATACAGTGTTATAGATAAAGATTCTAAGATTTGTGTTATTGTTATCCTCTTCAGACCTGCACATGAACCGATCTAGATAAAATACTGTTTGTGTATTTTTTTCTAGCTTTTTGGTGTAATTTTTGAAATTTTTAACCGAATAATTCAATCTATCAAATTGAAAAGAAAGAAATATGATCGTGTCATATTTTGATGTTTTAAACAACCCAATGGCCTAAAGTATGTATTACGAATAGCGGCAGCGACATAAAGATAACGATACATTCTGAAGTACACATATGTGCAGCCACGTTCTGAAGAGGTTAAACATTGATATTATTTGTTTGTAAGACTTTATAAGTCATAATTTTATCATAAAGAAAATATAATTATTTAAACAAATAATATTAATAAAAACTTAATAAATAAAAGCAACAAACTTTATCAGCAAGTAAAGCTACAAAAGCACAATTTAAAAATAAATAATGATAAGAAATGGTATTGAAGACAAGTAATTAAATTTAAAAAACATAAATTAAATTAATAAAAGATGATAGAGAGAGAGATAAAAATAAAGGAAGTGATGTATAATCAGGAATATTAAAAATAAATCAAAAACAAATCAAGGGTTAAACTAGGTAATGACTAAATTAAATATTTTGAAACATTAGTTCAAAATAATTGTTTATACTTGACATTTTAGTTGGATAGTGGCTGTTTCAACACTTCAAGCTTTTCTTCATCTATCTTTCTATATTATATTTCTTAGTTCAATCATCAATCATTCTACACTTCAATTATACTTCAATTATCAAAATTGTTTGTTCAATCATCAATCTTCCTATACGACTTCACATCTTTATCTGTTTAGGCTGTAGATCATTAGAAGTTCCAAGTTCCCCTAGAACAAAATATTCATATTTCTAATTCAGATATTGAACAACAACAAAGTGACAACAAAATAGATCTTCTAGATCAGAGGCTGTCCATTGCTACCAGGAAACTGAAGAAAGCTCTTCATTTGGAAGAGGATCACAGAAATAATAGTTACATTGAAAGTTTAACGAATAATAGATATTATTACGAATTTACATTAGCAATTTGAATTTAGCGGTCTGTAACATTAACATTGAAAGCTCTAGAATTCGAATATACTAGTTTTGTCCGTTCAGATTATTATAGAAATAGAGCTTTCAAGAAGCATCTAGATGGTAATGCAGTGTATATATATTGGCCGTGAGAACATCAACCAGTCAGTCCAATTTAAAGCATCGTTAAGTAGAAACATATTAACTGCCTTAAAGTGTGCTGTATAAGTTGAGAATTATAAACGTGTGTGTGTGTATTAAAACACAGAGTGACTATTTAAACCGTTGTTGTGTATATTTGAATAAATAAAGAGTTGTTACAATTTTTAAACATCTACACTGCCTTTATTTGCAATCAAAAGTATCCGGTTTATTTTAAGGAAATAAACCAACGTTTTTAAAATGTAAAAACGTAACCTTTCCCTTTGGCGAGCAACAAGGAACATAAAGCCACCGGTAGTGGGATGGCATTTAAACACGAAGTACCAAAGAGAAAGCCTTGATGGACAACAAACTTTTAATATAACAGAATAGGTCCAGAGGACATTGAAAAGCTAATGAAACATAACATCAATTTAAAACAGTCTCCCAGTTTTGACAAAATAACATCATACATAATTAAAAACCAACCGTATACTGCCATAGTCGTATTATCTATAATGTTTAATGCGATCTTGAGACTAGGCTTTTATCTAACCAACTGGATTATTATAAGATACCTAAGCCAGGAAAGGATTTGTAAGTACCGTCTTCCTACAAACATATTAGCCTGCTGTCTTGTCTTGTTTGTCGAAGATATTTGAAAAAATATTTCAGGGAAAAATTGTACAACATCTACCCAAATCATCGAAATATTATCCCAACCCAAGAAACTGGAGAGATAAGAAAGTCATTTGAAAATAAATAATACTGCTCAGCAATTTCATTGGATATTTCACAAGCGTTCGAAAAAGTATGGCACGATGGAATTATACACGCACATATCCTCAAGCATCCATAAACTATTAGAATTCTATATATCAAACCGGCCATAGGCACGAGTTGGGGTATTATACTCTGGAACGTAAGCTGGCTAGTTGATACGGTTAGGTTCGATGGGCAGCCTCTCCTCAAGCAGCTCACTTGGGTCCATTCAAATCTGATCCCATTGAGATACCCAAGGGGTAGACAGCAGGGTATTTTCTATACTTCCATTGCCTCCAGATTAAACCAGCCAGATTCCCGGATGAAGGAGTAGATTCGTCTAAGATTCATCCTTGATAGGTCATCCAAGCATGATAGGAATGGATATCCGAGGATGCGTTCTCTCAGGTTTGTCAGAGCCGGGCATTGGCAGAAAAGGTGATACCCAGTCTCTTCCTCTTATTCATTATGGCAGCTTCTACAGTAATCATTGTACCGTAGGCCCATTCTTCTAGCATGTGCCCCAATTAAAGAGTGTCCTGTAATAAAGGAGACATTTAGCCTTATTTGCTCACGACGGTAATCTATAAGTAGATTCGTCATATACGGGCCAAGTCGACCTATCTGTAGCACAGGAAGATTCATTAGTCCACCTGTTTTGTGCAGTCTCATATAGTTTCTGCTGAACAGCCATCTTGCATTTAACAAGGACACGGTTACTAAACCGATATTATTTTATGGGGTCTCTGTCTGGTAGAGGGCAATGTATAGAGCCTCTAACCATGTAGTCTTTGAAATGCTATTAAGAAGTATTGCAATCCTGATAACAGGGGCATTGCGAACTACAACGACAAAGTCGCTTTTCACACTACTGAACTGGCTACCAGTGAGATTTAATGACCAACAAGTTGGCACCAAGCACGGCCTTTAGGCTAAAAGCATGAAATTAAAGATCCTGTGGACATGCTTGCATAACAGGAAGCATTCAAAACCTTCCTGATAATATCGATTACTGCACCCCTAAACGGATCAAAAAAGGGGATAAAGCAAGCGGAGGTGTCTATATTCCTGAATTTGGAATAAGAATGTCTTCAGACTTCCAAATCGATATAGTATCCGAGGTATTGGCCATTAAGCGAAGGGCAAACTGGCTCAGATATTACAGGATAACTGGTTAGGATATTCGTATAAGTATATACTGACAGTAAAGCTGCAATCAAATCCCTGATAGGTGTTTATATAACATCGAACATAGTCCAGGATTGGCGGGCACCCTTAAATGAGATGGCGAGACATTCAATAGTTGTAAGAGCTTCGATGTCGGAAGATAAGATGGTCTTCCCATGTGACATTCCACTGTGGACATGTAAACAACGGATAAATAATGCATATTATGAACTTGCCCAAACGTGGAGGGGTAATGAATCCACCTGTGCGATTACGTGGATGATATGGCCTGCATAGGACTGTGAATGCACGTAGTATCTACTTTCGGTAACCATGCAGCAAGACTTGGGCTGCCACACCATGACTTCTGTAGAAGTTGGCAAAATGAAGAGGAAGAAGAGACCATACACGTCTTCTGTAATTGCGCAGCACTGAGTGATCTGCGTGCCAGGCTCTTAGAGGAATGATCTTTTACCAGCCTCTCCAAATTATCTGGGAAGGAACTAAGTCCTCTATTTTCTATCCAAAACTTCACTTATCTACCTTAGACTCACCACTCAACTTATCGCCTTCCCTCTTCTCATTTTTACTTCTCTCATTCTTCTCTTCTCTATTTTCTTTATCTTCCTCAGGTAAAACAAAGAGAACAATTAATGGAAGAAAATGTTTTTAAAATTCAATCGAAAGAAGAACATTAACTACTCAAAACTAATTTTTTTTTCTTTTGAAAATCAGCGAATTCACTTAATCTATATAAATATATAAATGTCTTTGTAAGTTTGTTTGTTTGTTTGTTTGTTTGTTTGTTTGTTTGTTTGTTTGTTTGTTTGTTTGTTTGAGCATCACGCCTAAACGGCTAAACCGATTTTATTGAAATTTGGAACGTAGATAGATCCTTACTTGGAAGCGTCAATAGGCTATAAATTTTTTCAATACTTGGACCAGAAAGGGATAAAAAGGGGGAAAAACCGGTAAAATTGGTACCTTTAGTTTTTAAACAATAATTACTAAACGGCTGCACCGATTTTTACATCGACAGGGGTAGCGAAGCGCACCGGGTCAAGCTAGTAGTACATAAATAAGAAAAGAATGCATCGAATTGTATCGATATCTCATTTTGTTGCTATTTTATGTGGCTTTAAGATAAAGTAATAAACCTAAACAATTTCTGCCATTTTCGATTTTTCGTGATTTTTTTAAAACAAAAAAATTGCTAATTTCACGTAAAAAATATATTTTTTGCTTAAATTTGTTATTATAACTCCGAAACTACTGAGCCGAATGAAACACAATACATATGTGAAGATTTAAACATAGCATGAAGAAAATTTTTTCAAAATTCAATCAATCGAAAGAAGAACATTAACTACACAATTTTATGTATATGAAACAAAAAACTAAAATTTTTTGAAAATGAGCGAACTCACTTAATTTTGAATAAATTCGAAAAGAATGAATCGATTTTTATGCTCAATATATCATTTTGTTGCTATTATATGTGGCTTTAAGATAAAGCAATAAATCTGAACAATTTCTGCCATTTTCGATTTTTCGTGATTTTTTTAAATAAAAAAATTGCTATTTTCACATAAAAAAATATATTTTTTGCTTCAATTTGTTATTATAACTCCGAAACTAATGAGCCGATTGAAACGCAATATATAAACGTATTAAAGGTTATGTAACTCTCAACTTTTCTAAGTTTATTTTAATACTATCGGACTAACCGTTTTTGAGTTAATATTAATTATGTAGAGAAACGTCTAAAAAAATTTATAATTTTATTTAAAAATTGTTTAAAAAAACTTGTCTCAAATCTATATAGTGGTTATTCAAGCCTATTTATTAATAGTTTTTTTTTTTATAACGTGCGACAACAAGTCTACCTCAATCAAGTTTTTTGTTTCATATTATTTTCTTGTAAATATATAAATATTTTAATGAAAGTGTTAATTTGTTTGTTTAAAACCGGTCGTCGGTCGTTTTAATTTATTGTTATTTTCAGTTTTTGTTGTTTTTTTGTAGTAAAAAATTTAGCATGAATGAAGTCAAGTTTTAAGTTGTTGATAATAATGTTTATGACTCATTTGCTTATAAACATTTGATTTTTTTTTTTTTTTTTTTAAATAACAATTTATTACACTTTTTATTTATTTGTTGGCATACTTTTTTGTTGTTGTTAAATATTGTGTATATAAATCAATAGTAATACATATACAATACAAGTAGCAGCAAATGTAGGGTGTTTTCAAGTACAACCGCAATTAATTATTGCTACTTGATAAAGAGAAACAAGTGAAACAGTGAGAGAGAGAGAGTGAAAGAGGAGAGGGAAACAGAGTGTGTGGGAATATATGCGACACACTACAGATAAGAATATCTATTTTTTCAGTTTTTTTTTAACAGTTTTCAGATTTAAAATTTTAATGTTTTTTATAAAGTATGAACAAAGTCAACATATTTTATCTTTATTTAATAAACAATAATACAATCTATTAGAAACTTTTAAAAGTTATTAAAAATTAAAAAACCTAATATTTGGTTTATTTTGAAATATCAAATTTCTATTGTATTAAATGTTAAAATAAGTCAATGTACACGGTGGCGCAAAAGTAATCCTCCTATCAGAAAATGCTATAAATTTTGCGATTGACCTCTAATGTCAGTTCTGTTTTGACATTTGTGTAGTAAACACATGCGAAATACACGTTAATAAACAATGTTACGCTAAACTGCTCCAGAACGCAGTAATCGGCAAAATTTATAGCATTTTCTAATAGGAGGATTACTTTTGCGCCACCTGTTATTTCTTCATTATTTAAATGACAGGTCATGATTGATTAAAAAATTAAAAAAGTTCTTAATATTTAAAACAAAAATTTGCCACTTTTAAAGCAAAACTTTTAAAAACTTGTTAAAAAAATTTCGAATAATTTTTATCTAATTTTTGATTTTACTTAATAAGTTTCTTTCTATTAACTAAACCTTGTATACCAGTAACCATAACGTAGGGCATGTCATAAAAACATGATATAATAGTTACAGATATCATGACAATAATGCTAGAGTATTAAAACGATTAACGCATACATAAGGGGTAGTCACAGTCTCACGCGAAAATATATTTATGGAAGAAAACTAATAATTAACAGTTTTCGTAATTAAATCTATCTTATATGGGGGATTTCATGTCAAGTAAACCAACTTTTTAAATCGATATCTTTCGATCGGGATGACATTTTTTGTAAATGTTTTTTAACTTAAGACTTACAAATTTTGCCAAAAATTGTATGTCTTGTTACAATTACATAGTTAAAAAAAACATATATTTTAATTGATATCCAACTCGCATCCCACTAAGCGACCTAAGAGCTCTTCAAGGAAAAGACCTAAGCTTTCCTTTAAAAAAAAATATCAACGATTTTTTATTTATTTTTTTTTTTTTTTGGAAATATTGAAAAAACAGAAATATTTAAACAATTTGGGACACATTTTGCTAAGAACAATAGATAATAAGTTACATGAATGAGATAAAACACCTGTTTGGCCAAAATGTCTAACTCATAGAGTTCATGACCGATCTTGTGTATGAATTACTATCCAATAGGATTAACCTTGGCGCAAATTTCATCCCGATCGGAAGACATCGATTTCAAAAGTTGGTATATAAAATAGTAACGTGACCGACTGATACATTCATCTAGAAACTTGAAATCTAGTAATGTGTCCGCCTTTAGTCAAAAAAAGAGTCTGGTACTTTTTGGAAATTCGGTATTCTAGGAGACCAAAAGCGGTGAAAATAGTACCAGTATATCATATCATATCACCTAAATTAATAAACATAAAAATAAAATTTTTAATTCATCTGACCAAGAACAATAATGAATACAAATCGTTTTGGTACTTTTTTGAAATTCAAGTTTTCAAGGGGGAAAAATGGCAGTTTTTTTTTTTTGGTACTTTTTTTATTAAAATTTATTTTTCAATACAAGTATCAATTGAGTTTTTTATATATAATTAATATGAACATTTTCGAAATTTATTTCTATACGGGGTAAAAAACGTCCCAAATTAACAAAATACAAACTATTCTTTCAACAACAAAAAAAAAAGATCTCACGGGAAGGTATTTAAAAAAAAAACTACAACCGTTTTTATCACTTTTTCGGAATTCTAATGCTGAAGTTTTGAAGTCGTCGTAGATTTTTCGAAAATAATTTAAAATAATCGAGTGATTGTAAATCCCCACAGATTAAGTCATACTCGTTTTCAATGCTATTTATATTAAACATTTTTGTATATAAATATAGTACTCTTGATGTAGAATTATTCATTAAACTAAGAACACGTTTGTTTTTGAGTGTGATAACAAAGTCGGACTAAAGTATAATTTTATTCATCTGATAGTATTTCTAATTTTCATAAACTAGAATACGAAAATATTAGAACGTGAGATTGTCTGAGAGTTAAGAACCAGAGACTTAATAGTAGTATCTATATTTTGACTTAAACAATGGAGATAAATATATAAAGTTGTAAATATATCTGAATAAAAAAGAAAGATAAAAATTTTCCATTCAATGTGAAATTATCAGTTTCTATACTTAAGTGAGAAAGGTACATATAAGTTTGTCATTCCGTTTGTAATTTCCACAATATAATTTTAGATAGCGGAGTCGATTAAGCCATGTATGTCTGTCTATATGTCTGTTGAAATCAATTTTCTAAAGACCCCAGATATCTTCGAGATCCAAATCTTCAATAAATCTATCAGACATGCTTTCGAGAAGTTTCCTATTTAAAATCAGCAAAATCCGTCCATAAATAACGGAGATATGAGCAAAAATCCAAGACAACCTCTGAAAATTTCATTAAAAAAAAACACAATTTATTTCATGCCTTGACAAAAAAGCAACAAAACGTATGTTTGGATGTGTGTTGGTTTCATTGCTTTGCGTATTTTGTTTTTTTTTTTGGTGTTTCGTTTCGTTTGACGTTTTTGTTTTTATACCCTTCACCTTCATGAGAAGTTTATATATAAGATTGTCATTTCGTTTGTAACTTCTACAGTATAATCTGTTCGTCAGCAATTAAATGTAAAATTTTTAAAAGTTTTCTTGATATATTTAGGATGCTATACGCTGAAAATGGGCGTGAAGGGTATATACGATTCGGCATAATCGTGGCTCCTTCTTTTCTTTTATTTTTACATGAATGGTGGCTCTTTTAATACTAAAATTTTTACCACAATCGTGACCCTTTCTACACCTCAATTTTTACATCAGTCATGGCTCTATCTACACTTCAATTGTGGTTCTTTCTATACTTCAATTATACAGTTATTACTTCAATCGTGGCTCCTTCTATACTTAAATGTTTACATAAATCGTGGCTCTATATATACTTCATATTTTTACTTCAATCTTGAATCTTTCTATACTTCAATCGCGGTTGCTTCAATACATCAATCGTTTCTCTTTCTATCCATCAATCGTGGCTCTTCCTATACGTCAATATTGGATATTTCTATTTTTCATTTGTTGCTTCAATCGATGTTCTTTCTATAGTTAAACTTTTATTTCAATTGTGGCTCTTTCTATACTTAAATTGTTCAATCGTCGATCTATCTATAGTTAAATTTTTACATCAATTGTGGCTCCATCTTTCTATACCTCAATTATTGTTTCAATCGTGGCTCCTTCTATACTTAATTTTTTACATCAATCTTGGCTCTATCTATACTTCAATCGTGGCTGTTTCTATACTTCAATCTTGGATCTCTCTATACTTCAATCGTGGTTGCTTCAAAATATACATCAATCGTGAATCCTTCAATACATCAATCGTGCCTCTTTCTATCCATCAATCGTGGCTCTTCCTATACGCCAATATTGGATATTTCTATTCTTCATTTGTTGCTTCCATCGTGGTTCTTTCTATAGTTAAATTTTGACTTCAATTCTATACTTAAATTGTTCAATCGTGGCTCTTTCTATACTTCAGTTTTTTTACTTCAATCGTGACTCTTTCTATTCTTTAAATATTTATTTAATCGTAGCTATTTCCATTCCTCAATTTTTATTTCAATATTCATTGAATATTAGTTCAAACGTGGCTCTTTCAATTTATTAAATATCTGTTCAATCGCAGCTCATCCCAGCAGTTCTAGGATTCTGTCCCGAACTAGCAATTTTACCTATCATTTAGGGTGACAACTAAGTAGTTACATAACTAGCCACGTGCCACGTCCCCTTTTTGATTACAATGAGACTATCTGATAGCTGCTCCATCACATACCGATTACATAGAGTCAGTTACCTTATTAGCTACCGAACTGGTTACCTGATCAGCTATATAATTTAACATAAACGAATGCTAATTGACCTTAAACCGTGAGTTATAAATACAGTCCAATAACCGATTGCTTGTAAACAAACCTTCATCCTAAAACTCTCCAATAGATTACTTACGGTTGGTAAAATAACTAATTTCTCAAGTGCAGTACAAAATAGGAGTTAAAGTGACTACACTCTACGTTACTTCGAGACACTTAAGTGACAATTGACTTCACGCTAGTTTAGCATGGGACATCAGTATACTTAAGCAAAAAGAAAATAAACTGAATGAGAATTATATCAACACAATTTGTATAAAACTAGTTTGTAAGAACTACTCACAAAAAAGTGCAGTACAAAATAAAATAAATAAAAAATGTGGTTACACTTTAGATTACTTAGAGACACTTAAGTGCCAATTGTCTCCACGCTTGATTACATGGGTTGTATAAAGTAAACAATTGACTTCCGTCTGCATTAAAAAAAAGCAAATACATGTTAAATGACCCAAAATATATAAATTGAAATCAGCCAGATGGTCATCCATTAGTGACAATTTTTCTCTATAAGGGATACCTTGACTGATTGATTAACTGCTGGGTTTCTATTCATTAACTATCAGTTAAATTTTTGCTCTTCATAATCCTCATTGTTTCTTTATAATCATCATTGTTTCTATTGTTCAATTTTTAGTTTAATCGTGGTTTTTTCTATTCCTCACACAGAGCAAACAGATGCGTGATTGCAACCGAATTTGTTGCCAATCGAATGATTTTATCTTAGTGACAGAATTTTAGAGTTGTGGCTACAAAATGTTAAAAGAACCGAAATTCTATGTGTTCAACCGAATCATTCGATTGGCAACAAATTCAGTTGCTATCACGAATGTGTTTGCTTTGTGCAGTTTTTACATTAATAATGTATCTTTTTATACTTCAGTTTTTAATTCAATCGTGGCTGTTCCTATTCTTCAAACTGTTTACCTTAGTCGTGACTCAATTCACAAGGTCTCTTATCAGTCATATTGTCATAATGTCCTAATATATCACTACTCTGCAGCTCGCCGGCTCGGCTTAACCGACTCTTAGGCATTCGCCGTTAGTCTCTGCTGGTTCGTTACGATAACACAATAAACATAGCATAGTATTATTTTAGGACATTTTTTGCTTCAAAGGCAATAAAAACCCTTGTTATATATTAGGACATTATGACAATATGACATGATAAGAGACCTTGTGAATTGACCAAATATATCATTCAAGTTTTTCTTAAATTTTACTTAAATCTTGGCTCTTTCTGTTCTGCAATGTTTACCTTATTCGTGGCTCCTTCTAAGTATCTTTAAAGTTTTACTTCACTTGTCTTTTTAATTCTTTAAACGATTTTGTATTTTACGTTTTGAATTCTATAGATTTTAAATTAAACAAATATAATAATTATTCTTAGAACTAAAATGATACATAAATCTCATTGAAAACTACTCACTTTCTAATTCATACAAACGTGCTAAGCACACAAATTTAATCAATAACAATGTTTTCATTCTTATCACAAATAAATTTTCTAGGTCAGCATAAATAAAATTTAATCTCTAGAATTTCAATTATCATAAACTGTGAATATAACCACAAAATTATGAAAACAACATGAAGCTCATAGCTCATATTAAAACCTACAAATTGTTAGTAGTAAAAATATAATTTTTGAATCATCTACATATGTATACGAGTAGAATTATTAAAGTACGCAGAGTATTTATTATTTGCTTAAACTTATGACAATTAATACTTTATATTATTTATTGTTTATATATATTAAAATAACAATCTCTTTTTATGTGTTTAAAATAAAGCTATGTGGGAATTTATG
Source organism: Calliphora vomitoria (assembly GCA_942486065.2). NCBI lineage: Eukaryota > Metazoa > Arthropoda > Insecta > Diptera > Calliphoridae > Calliphora > Calliphora vomitoria. The sequence goes on along the minus strand of OW818030.2, from coordinate 11,493,202 downwards.
TATGTTTTTATGACACAACTACAACAGTGGGCTTGATAACACCAAGAAAATATGTAAATGTTCAGAAATAAATAACTTTTCAAATACATATTCAAATAAAACAAAAGTTGGTGTTTTAATAAAGAAGATATTAAGCTTTCATAATATGTTTAAGAGGAATATTTAAGTAAACCCTAAAGGGCTATAGACAGTAGCAAAGTCGTCTTCCAGGAATGTAAGACATTTTGAATATAAAAAAATGAGTTAAAAGAAATTGTACTGTTAAATTTTAATACAATTAAATTATTGAAATTATTTAGACAGTTTTAAAAAGTATTTAAACTTAGCTTTCAATTGATATATAATGAGACTAACATTACTTTTTTCTAAATGCCAGCTTATTAGAGGCAAAGACAACATTAGAGATTAAAATTTAAAAGTTATATATTTCCATTTCTAACAGCCCCACTGTTTGTATTGTTTACGAGACCTTTTGCTAGACTTCCTAAATAAAATTTTAGTTATTTTCAATAAGTTTTAACTTTTGTTTTCAATTCTCGTTTTAATATTTCTTTATTATTAAAATTTTTTTTTTTTTTAAATAAAATTTTTATTTTTTATGGCATTAAATAAGTAATTGCGTTGGTTGTGGTCTTCTATTTTTACAAGTTCAATAACAGTTGCCTTTTAGGGCTTTCTTTATTTTTATTATTTTAAATACCTACAAGTATTTATTCTTTTTAAAAGAATGACAACCAGCAGCAACAAAATAAACAGAAAAAAACATATTTTAAGCACTTTGCATAATAATATGGTCAACTGAAAGAGACGTTTAAAAACGTGCCTAAAATATTTATATTTGTTTTGTATTCTTAAACATTGTATTAACAATGAACAAAAAAATAACAAGGTATTGGCAAAATTTGCACCCATCATTTAGAGGATTAGTCAAAGTGCTGGGTACATTTAAATAAAGTTCAAAAAAGACATAAGTGCCATTGCACTTAAGTTGTTTTTAAGTTTAAGAGAAATTTTTAATTAAAATGTCAAATATTTAAGAAATTTGTTTATCAAAAATTCAACAATTCTTTTTAAAAACATCATATTTATTATTCTCATTCAGACATTGTTTTTATCATGTTACTCTACAATCTCTACTTCCTTCTCAATTACGAAAATTCGGCAAAAATCATTAAATAAACTATTATTTGTACTCTTTCAAATGATAAACAAAATTTTAAGCCACACCAGTTTGTCTTTAAAACCAAGGAAATCTCCCAATATCAACAAAAACCAATGCACAGTGGGGTAAATTTTTCGAAAAAATAAAAAATTCAGAAAAAATTTTCATAGACAAATTTTCCTAAGGCAAATATTTGCAAAGAAAAACTACTTAGGATAAAATTTATGTTAAGAAAACTTAAGTTGGGAAACATTTTTCCATGGTAAACTCAATATAGACAACATTTTCATAAAAAAAACTCAATTTAAAACCAATTATTAGTTTTAAACAACGAATTTGGGATAAATAGTTCTATAGAAAAATTAAGTTGGCAACATTTTTCTTATAGAAAACTCAATTTGGGACAAATTTTGCTTTAGAAAAATAATTTTCGGAAAAATTTTTCAAAGAAAAAATTAAATTAAGAAAAAAAATTTCCAGACAAAATCCGGTTGGAACACATTTTTCTATAGATAAATTAGGGCTTAATTCAGAAACACGAAAGGAAAACAATTTAATTTTTTTTTTTTTTTTTGAAAATCACTCAGTTTTTCATACAAAAAATTTGAAAATTGTTTGCCTTTCGTGTTTCTGAATTAGGCCCTTTATTTGGGAGACATTTTGCTAAAGAACAAGTAAGAATGTTATATTTGGCTGTGAAGAATCTTATATATCTACCATCATTATGTAGTTTTGGCTTTCTATGGTGACTTGAATCAATTATGGTTATGGGGGGGTAGGATCAATTATGGAACGATCCTTACAAAAGTTGTTAGAAAGATTTAGGTTCATATAAAACATGTTTATCTCCAATTTCATTACGATATTAACTATTATAAGACAATTATTTTTGCTCGTCATTTTCTGAGAGGAACTTTGTATGGGGACAGGGACAAATGTTGCCTGATTTTCGTCATACTTTCCAGTATAACATCAGAGTACTTAAAACTAATTTCTGCAAAATTTTATCAAGATTGCCGCATAATCAACATATTTAAAGCTGCTCAAACTGTATTCCGGGGGGACATTTGTATGGAAGTTAGGTGAAATCATAATCAATACCAAACAAACCTTATCAACAGATAGTATTTGTGCTAATTTTCAGCCCTATCGACCAATACTTTTATATTGTTACGTTTTAACCTTTTTAAAATGATGGTTTATTTCCTTTAAATAAACCGGATACTTTTGATTGCAAATAAAAGCCGTTTAGTAGTTTAAAATTTGTAACAACTCTTTATTTATTTAAAATGTACAACAACAACAGTTCAGTGTTTTTTATACACGTTTATCAATTCGCCGAAATGCACACACACTTTATAATGTACAAACTTAAATGTACAAGACAGTTGTTGTTAACTCTAACAGCGCCTATGATCAACTCAACTCACGACTGCAACCTCTGCCTGTATTTATACACACGCCATCTTTCGGGAATCTTCTACAATGCTCTTAACGGACAATCTAGTATGTTCGAATTCTAGAGCTTTCGATGTCAATGTTAGCAGTTTAAACATTTAGTGTTATCATACCTTCAAACAATGCTAATAACTGCATGCTATAAACATTGTTGATAAGTAGAAGCTTCTACTGATGGACGTGTTTATAAACATGATGAATGCTGCAGGTAGTCGTTACAGAACGTTAAATTCAAATAGCTATTGCAAAATCGTAACAATATGTTACAAAGGGAACGACAAAATCAATATACACCCCATCTTTTCTGATGGTGGTTATTAATTTGGAACACATTCTACTGTAGCAAAATCAATATTTATACTACAATCAAGGCTCTTTGTATTGTTAAATTTTTCTTAAAATTTTACTTCATTCGTGCCTCTGGCAATTCCTCAATTTTTACTGCAATTGTTGTTCTTTCTATCTTTAAATTTTTACTTCAATCGTGGCTCTTTCCATTCCTCAATTTTTACGACAATCGCGCCTCTTTCTATTCCTTAATTTTAACTTCATTCGTGGCTCTCTCTATTCCTCAATTGTAATGTCATTCGTGGCTCTTTAAATTCTCCGATTGTTGCTCATTCTATACTTGAATTTTAACTTCATTCGTGGTTCTCTCTATTCCTCAATTTTAACTTCAATCGTGGCCTTTTCTATTCCTCAATTTTAACTTCATTCCTGGCTCTTTCTATTACTCAATTTTAACTTCATTCGTGGCTCTTTCTATTCCTCAATTTTAGCTTCATTCGTGGCTCTTTCTATTCCTCAATTTTAACTTCAATCGTAGCTCTTTGTATTCCTCAATTTCAGCTTCATTCGTGGCTCTTTCTATTCCTCAATTTTAACTTCATTCGTGGCTCTTTCTATTCCCCAATTTTAACTTCATTCGTGGCTCTTTCTATTCTTCAATTTTTACTTCAATCGTGGCTCATTCTATTATTGAATTTGTAGTTGAATCGTGGGACATTCTTTTCATCAAGTTTGACGTCAATCGTGACTCTTTCTATCCTTCAATAGTGGCTAAGTCGATTCATCAGTTTTTACTTCAATCGTGGGTCTTTGTATTCCTCAATTTTAACTTCATTCGTGGCTCTTTCTATTTCTCAATTTTAACTTCAATCGTGGCTCATTCTATTATTCAATTTGTTGTTGAATCGTGGGTCACTCTTTTCATCAAGTTTGACGTCAATCGTGACTGTTTATATCCTTCAATAGTGGCTAAATCGATTCATCAGTTTTTACTTCAATCGTGCCTCTTTGTATCCCTCAATTTTTACCGCAATCTTGGCTCTTTCAATACTTGAATTTTTACTTTAATCGTGGCTCTTTCTATTTCTCAATTATAACTTCATTCATGCCTCTTTCTATTCCTCAATTTTAACTTCATTCGTGGCTCTTTCTATTCATCAATTTTTACTTCAATCGTGGCTCATTCTATTATTCAATTTGTTGTTGAATCGTGGGTCATTATTTTCATCAAGTTTGACGTCAATCGTAACTGTTTATATCCTTCAATAGTGGCTAAATCGATTCATCAGTTTTTACTTCAATCGTGCCTCTTTGTATTCCTCAATTTTTACCGCAAACTTGGCTCTTTCAATACTTGAATTTTTACTTTAATCGTGGCTCTTTCTATTTCTCAATTTTAACTTCATTTGTTGCTCTTTCTATTCCTAAATTTTTACTTCAATCGTGGCTCATTCTATTATTCAATTTGTTGTTGAATCGTGGGTCATTATTTTCATGAAGTTTGACGTCAATCATGACTCTTTCTATCCTTCAATAGTGGCTAAATCGATTCATCAGTTTTAACTTCAATCGTGGGTCTTTCTATTCCCCAATTTTGACTGCAGTTGTGGCTCTTTCTCTTCATTAATCTTTACTTCAATCGGGACTCATTCTATTCTTCAATTTGTAGTTGAATGGTGGGTCATTCTTTTCGTCAAGTTTGACGTCAATCGTGCCTCTTTCTATCCTCCAATAGTGGCTAATCCAATTCTTCAGTTTTAACTTAAATCGTTGATTTTTCTATTCTACAATTTTGTCTACAAACGTGGCTCTTTCTGTTGATCACATTTAACTTTAGCAGTGGCTCTATTTTCTTCTATTTTTATTTCAAACTTGGAGTAAATTATATTTGAGGGTCTTTCTTTTCGTCGTGGCTCTGTCTATTCTTCAGTTTCAACTTCAATCGTGGAATTTTTCTATTCTTCAATTTTGTCTACAATCTAGGCTCTTTCTGTCGATCAAATTTAACTTTAACCTTGACTCTTCAGTAGAGGAATTTTCTATTCTCGAATATTTACTTCAGTCGTATCTAAATTTTAAGATTAATCAATACTCTTACAATTTAATCAATCAATTTAATACAAATTTTTCTATGGCAAACTCACATTGGGACATATATTTCTCTAGGAAATTTAATTCAGGAAAAATATGTTTCTGGAAATTTATGTTGGGCACAAATAAATCACTAGAAAATTAAAAATTAAAGTTTTGGACACAAATTCTTCTATAGAAATGAAATTTTTATTTAAATATTTTTAAAACTTTTAACCCGTCCATCCCACTGTGTAGCCTTTAGTTACTCATTCTACTTGCATTTTGCGATAGTAACAAATGAACAATAAAAATAACAACAACAACAATAACAAAATCAAAATAAAAATAACAAAAATTCTTTATTATTTTGTTAAAGTAACAAACATAAACTCATTTTAAATGCAAACAATAATGTTTTTTTTTTTTATTTTAGAAAAAAAATAAATAAAAATGAGTAAGACTCTAGAAAAGTGATGACAGTTCTAAAAGACGCACAGCGAAGTTTAAAAAAAAACAACAGCAGAAATAAGCAACAACAACAACTACTATATAAAATAACAATAATAAAAAAAAAACAATATTAAACAAATTGATTTTTTGTAGCAAATTTAAAACCCACTCAGAAGACAGCAAAACAGTTGAAATTTAAACGTGCAAGAGATACAAGGCGCGCTAAGAAAACGAACAATCATTAAAAAAGAACAAACAAATAAATAAATAAATAATATAATCATATATTAATCTATATAAATGGCTTTATATTCACAACTATCCCCCACCACCATTTACCCCGAGGAACCTAAGGTGTACATATCATCGACTACCATGAATTTAAAACCCTCCAAACGCACTCAATCACTAAATCGCGATGATCTCATGGAAAATTTCAGCTTTGAATGGCATACTCATGTAACCACACCCCCTAACACTCCAGTGGCACCCATTGTGGAGAAACCGGTGCAACAGTCTACAAATCAAGCCACTAATCATCAAGCACCCGAACATTCCCACGATCTATTTTCACCAGCCTTTACTTTTGCCGAAGAGGATAATTTGCCTACCAAAGTGGATAAATTTATGGCCTGCGAACGTTATCATAGCCAGGTTCAGCAGGCCATGGCCAAAAGAACCACCACCAATTTGTGACTTTTGGTTTTAATGATTTTATTGAATTTAGTTTTAAATTTAGGGGCGAACTGAAGTTGAAATAACAGAGAATTGAAGACAGTATTTATTATTAAAAAAAAAAAATAATAAAAATTAACAAGAAAATATTTTGAATAATTTTTATAAAGAATAAAATAAAATTAAAAAAAAAATAATAAAAAATAAAAAATAAATCATAACAAGTATTTCAGTTTATTGGTGAATATGAAGTTATAGTGACAACAATTACAATTTTATGATGATTCTAATTTTGAGAAATATTTTTCTATAAAAGACAATGACAAAGTTTTCTAGAAAAATTTCAGTTTAAAACTAATTTTTCTATAGAAAATTAAATTTGGGACAAAATTTCTGTAGAAAATTTAATTTGGGAAAAATTTTTCTGTAAAAAATTATATTTAAAAAAAATTTTCATTATAATATTTAGTTTGGGATAAATTTTCTTTATAGAAAATTAAATTTGGGACGGATTTTCTATAGAAAATTAGGTTTGGGGCAACTTTTCTATAGAAAAAATAAATTTGGGACAAATTTTCTAAAATTAAATTTGGGACAATTTTTCTATAGAAAATTAGGTTTGGGGCAACTTTTCTATAGAAAAAATAAATTTGGGACAAATTTTCTAAAATTAAATTTGGGACAATTTTTCTATAGAAAATTAGGTTTGGGACAACTTTTCTACAGAAAAAATAAATTTGGGACAAATTTTCTAAAATTTAATTTCTATAGAAAATTTGTCCCAAATTTAATTTTCTATAGAAAATCCGTCCTAAATTTAATTTTCTATAGAAAATTTGTCCCAAACTAAAATTAAATTTGGTACAAACTTTCTATAGAAAATTAAATTTGGCACCATTTTCTATAGAAAATTAAGTTTTGGACAATTTTTCTAAAAAATAATTTAGGACAAATTTTCTATAAAACAAATAAATTTTTTACAAATTTTCTATAGAAAAATTAATTTTGGAAAAATTTGGGACAAATTTTGTCTAGAAATTGAAAAAAAGAATTTTAGAAAAATTTTCTTCAGAAAATCAAATTTAGGAAAAATTTTCCAAAAAAAATTAAATTTTGTAAACATTTAATTTGGGACAAATTTTCTATAAAAAGTCAAATTTGGGACAATTTTTGTTTAGAAAATTAAGTTTGCGACAAAATTTTCTATAAAAGAAAAAAATTTATTTTGTACAAATTTTCTATAGAAAAATTGATTTTAGAAAAATTTGCGACAAATTTTGTTTAGAAATTGGAAAAAATTTCTATAGAAAATAGAGTTTTGGAAAAATTTTCTATAGCAAATTAAATTTTGACAAATTTTCTTCAGAAATTTGGGAAAAATTGTCCGTAAAAAATTGAACTTTTTAAAAATTTCCTTAAAAAAAATAAATAAATTTGGGATAATCTTTGTTTAGAAAATTAGGTTTGGGACAATTTTTCTATAAAAAAAATGGAAAAATTTGCGACATATTTTGTTTAGAAATTGGAAAAAAATTTCTACAGAAAATAGAATTTTGCAAAAATTTTCTATAGCAAATTTAATTTTGACAAATTTTTTTCAGAAAATTAAATTTGGGAAAAAATTTTCCGTAAAAAAGTAAAATTTGTAAAAATTTCCTTAAAAAAATAAATTTGGGACAAATTTTCTATAGAAAATTAAATTTGGGACAATTTTTGTTTAGAAAATTAGGTTTGGCATAATTTTTCTATAACAAAATTAAGTTTAAGACCCTTTTTCTTTAAAAAAATTAATTTGGGACAATTTTTCTACAGAAAATTAAGTTTCGCAAATTTTTTTTAGAAATTTGAATTTAGGAACATTTTTCAGTAAAAAATTAAGTTTGGGACAATTTTTCTAAAAAAAAAAAAATAAGTTTGGGACAAATTTTTTACAGAAAATTCATTAGGAATTTGGGACAATTCTCTATAGAAAATAAAATTTAGGACCAATTTTCTATGGAAAATTGAATTTAGTAAAAAATTTTCTTTGGAAAATTGAATTTGGGTCAATTTTTCTATAGAACATTTTAATTTAAGACAAAAGTTTCTACAGAAATTTTAATTTTGGAGAGAAAAATAACATATTTTTCTGTAAATAAAATTGGGACAATGTTTTCCTCTTTCTAGTCTTCAAGTTTTATTTTAATTGTGGCTCGTTCATCAAATTTTATTTAAACGTGGCTGTTTCGTTTCTTAAATTTTTTCTACAATCGTGGCTCTGTTTAATTATCCTTCAATCAAGACTCTTTTTATTCCTTAATTTATACTTCAATGCTCTATCTATTCTTTAATTTTTACAACAATTGTTGATCTTTCCATTATTCAATTTTTACATCAATCGTGGATCAGTCTATTCTTCAATTTTTACGTCAATCCTGGCTCTATCTATTCTTCAATTTTTACTTCAATCGTGGATCTTTCTATTCTTTAATTTTTACTTCAATCGTGGATCTTTTTATTCTTCAATTTTTACTTCAATCGTGGGTCTTTCTATTTTTCAATCGTGACTCTTTTTGTTCTTCAATCATGGCTCTTTCTATTCTTCAATTTTTGTTTCAATCGTGGCTCTTTCTATTCTTCAATTTTTACTTCAATCGTGGCTCTTTCTATTCTTCAATTCTTGATTCAATCGTGGCTCTTTCTATTCTTCAATTTTTACTTCAATCGTGGCTCTTTCTATTCTTCAATTTTTACTTCAATCGTGGCTCTTTCTATTCTTCAATCGTGACTCTTTTTGTTCTTCAATCGCGGCTATTTCTATTCTTCACTAGTAACTCTTTTTGTTCTTCAATCGCGGCTCTTTCTATTCTTTAATTTTTACTTCAATCGTGGATCTTTTTATTATTAAATTTTTACTTAAATCGTGGCTCTTTCTATTCTTTAATTTTTACTTCAATTTTTGATTCAATCGTGGCTCCTTCTATTCTTCAATTTTTACTTCAATTTTTGATTCAATCGTGGCTCTTTCTATTCTTCAATTTTTACTTCAATCGTGGCTCTTTCTATTCTTCAATCGTGACTCTTTTTGTTCTTCAATCGTGACTCTTTTTGTTCTTCAATCGTGACTCTTTTTGTTCCTCAATCGTGACTCTTTCTATTCTTCAACCGTGACTCTTTGTGTTCTTCAATCGCGGCTCTTTTTATTATTCTATTTTTACTTCAATCGTGGTTCTTTCTATTCTTCAATCGTGACTCTTTCTATTCTTCAATCGTGACTCTTTGTGTTCTTCAATCGCGGCGTTTTTTATTATTCTATTTTTACTTCAATCGTGGTTCTTTCTATTCTTCAATCGTGTTTCTTTCTATTCTTCAATCATGACTCTTTTTGTTCTTCAATCGTGGCTCTTTCTATTCTTCAATTTTTACTTCAATCGTGGATATTTTTATTCTCCAATTTTTTATTAAATCGTGGCTCTTTGTATTCTTCGATCGTGACACTTTTTGTTCTTCAAACGCTGCTCTTTCTATTCTTTAATTTTTACTTCATTCGTGGTTCTTTCTATTCTTCAATCGCGGCTCTTTTTATTCTTTAATTTTTACTTCAATTATGGCTCTTTCTATTCCTCAATTTTTACATTAATCGTGGCTCTTTCTATTTTTCAATTTTTGTTTCAATCGTGGCTCGTTCTTTAATTTTTACATTAAACGTGGATTTTTATACCCTGCACCATGAGTGGCAAGGGTATTTATAAGTTTGTCATTCCGTTTGTAATTTCTACATTTTCGGAGTCGATATAGCCATGTCCGTCTGACCGTCTGTATGTTGAAATCAACTTTCCGTATCCCCCAAATAAATTACATACATGATTCATACATCAATATACCCGCTATAGACCCGGTTCGATTGCTATTTCAAATCTAGAAAATCAGCCCACAAATGGCTGAGATATAACGAAAAAACCAGGACAACCTCGATTTTTGGCTTATTTGTTTTCTATATCTGGATTACTGAGTCATATAGACAACATGGATATCTATTGATAGATAATTCAAAATCCATTGCAATGATGTATATAAGGCTATAGTAAGTTGGACCTACAATGGGTCAAAATCGGGAAAAATATTTTTTAACTCGAATTTTTTTTTTCACCAAAAAAATTTTTTTTTGTCCTAAATTTGTTTCAGAAATAAATTTAAAAAAATATATATATATTTTTTATTAAAAATTTAAAAAAAAAAAATAAAAAATTAAAAAATTTTAATTTTGTTTATCTGAAAATATTTAAAATTTGTACTTAAAAGTAATATAGTGAAGGGTATATGAGATTCGGCACAGCCGAATATAGCTCCCTTACTTGTTCTATTTCTATTTGACACAGTGAAAAATCAGTTTCTCCCAAATTTTGCTATAGAATAATCTATTTGACACATTTGCTACACAAAAATACATTGGGCGAATTCAAACTATTATGTTTATGTTAAATTTTTTTATATAGTAAAACCTCTACTATTAACTTTTTATTTACATAAATTTATGCAAACATTCTTAGTTTTATAAAATCATTCACGATTTTTTTTTCATTTGCATAAATAATAATGCTTTTAATCTTTAACATTAAAAAAAACAAAAAGTAAACAGAATTATCAATTACTTCCGGTTTGTGGGATAATTTCCGTTTTAGGCTAAAAATATAGCTGGAATCATTAAACAAACATTTAGTATTTTTATTACAAAATGAGCAAGCAGTAAGCAACAGAGATTTCAATACTTTTTCAATTAAAAAATGTACAGTGAAAAACATAAGTGCAATTTAAAAAAACTAACTCAAAAACATTGTTCATCAAACAAATTTGTTTCAAAAAAATTTTATTGTTATTTTTGGCAAAAAATTTGTATACAATTTTTTCATAATAAAGTAATCATATGTAAAAGAAGTTGCAGTCAAAAATGGTTTTTCATTTATTTGGAAGTTGTATGTTTCAGTTTGCAATTCTTTTTAATTATGATTTCTTTTCTAGTAATTTTATTAAGCACCTCGTTTCATAATAATTCTCTCTTTCTCTCCCTTTCTCTCTCTTTCCCTCTCTCTCCACTTATATTATAATTTATGCAATTATTTACTCATGTTTTTTTTTTTGCAAATTTCCGCTACAAAAATTTTATTTGAAACACAAGCTTTTTCTTTACATTAAATAAATGTTTTGCATACTTTTAGGCTTTTTTTTTTGTTATTATACAGCATCAATTAGCCACAGCAAACTATTTGCTTGAAATAACATTATTCATCATCTAAATAAACAAACATTTGTTAACGTTCGTTACGGAAAAAAACGTGAATAAAGGAAAAACCGTAAACTAAATAAACAAATGGTAAAAAACTGAATTTTATATTTTACAAAAAATAAATAAAAAGTTGTTTGTTGAAAAGTAAATAAAAAAAAAATGGTAAAAGGAGAAATAAATTTAACAAAAGCTAAATAAATAAGGGCTTAAATAGAAAACTTTCAGAGTTTTGTTAAAAATAATGAGTAAATTTTTAAAATAAAAAAATTATAAGTTCGAATAGTAAAGAATTTTGGTGTAATGTAAGTGTTTTATAGTTAAAACTTTACAGCTCTGCTAGGAGTATTAACTATTTTTTTATTTATAATTTAAATACATAATTATTTTTTTTTAAATAAATAAAAAAAAAATTTACTCAACATTGACCCACTGTAACTCACATTGTGTTCACATCACACACTACATCAATTAACGTAATAAAAGTCTAAAGTCTTTTCTATTTATATTTAAAATTTTGTTAAGATGTCTTTTGTAGTTTAGAAGTTATTGATTTATTAATTTTTCCACTTAAATTTTACCTCCTAAACGTATGATTAATATTAATTTAGAGGTTGTTGTGGATAATTGCCTATAACTTTTTATGCAAAGCAGCTAGAAAAGTTTTGAAAACTGTTTTGAAACCCCAAAGCCTTTAGAATTATAATTTGATAAATTTCTGTGGTTACTTAAAACAATTTTTTAAAAATATTTGAAATTAAAAAAATATATGTTTTTGGAAATTTTTTTTTAAATTTTTAAGAAAATTTAAAGGGTCAAAATAAATTTAAAACTCACTATAAAGGAGTATGAGATCGCAATTAAATAAACAATTTTTTTTATTTTTATTTAAAAAAATGTTTTGTCTGTGGTTTTAGCAACTATACGTCACATTTCTAGCTCTATTTGTTATGTATGTGATATCCTAAATAGAAAACTTTATTGATTTTGTGGAAATAAATTTTCAACTTTAAACGATAAGTTTTAATAGTAATCGACTTTGGAATTATGTAGTTTTTTTCATAGTTTAAATTTCACACATCCGCTAGTAGTGTTCAAATAGCTTTAACTTATCTCTATTTAGTTTAAAAGTTTTCTAAAATTAGCTTAACAAAATAACTATAATAAAAAAAAATTAAAAAATGGGGGTCATTTTTGACCCCTCTCAGCTCACTTTGTGCTTAAATCAGACATTACAACAATTAACGTTTTAAAAGCCCTAAATCTTCTGTATTTACTGTCCCAATTTTGTTAAGATCTCTTTTGTAGTTTAAAAGTTATTAACTTATTAACTTTTCCATTTAAATTTTACCCCCTAAGCGTATGATTGATATTAATTCACATCTTGTTTTTGCAAATAGCCTATAACTTCTAAAGTAATAAAGCTAAGACAGTTTAGAAAATAGTTTTTTAAAGCTAAGACCTTCAGAATTAAGATTTGGTTAATTTATTATGTTACTTCGAACAAAATTCTAAAAAGAAATTTAAATTAAAAAAAAAAATTTTTTTGGGAAAATTTTTTTTTTACTTTTTTAGAAATTTTTTAAGTTTAAATAAACTTAAAATTAATTGCAAACAACTATAGAGGCCGTAGCTTTCTATTTTCAAGTGTTTACTTTTTCCAATTTCAATTAAATTGAAAAATTTACGTTATAAATTTTCGTTTATCCTGCATTTTTACGTCAGTTGTGCTTGTGGTGTATGCTAAAAATAAATATTTTCCTTAAAGGAAATCTTACTTAAAAACTTATTTTCTCCCCTAGTCAATGATTCTTATTTATTTTTTTTGTAGCTGCGACTCGTAAGTCTTCATTTCATAGCATGCTATGACAAACCATCGCACCACAATTTCCGTAACATTTCATTTCCGTCAATGGTTATACATTTTTAAACTTCCTGCTAGTTTAAATGCGAAACCAAGAAATGGAGAAATATATGCAAACATATATCAAGTCGTAATGTTGGGAATTTATTAAAATTCAAAAAACATCATTTAGAAAATGATTGTATTAAACAGCATTTGAACCATTCACTGAACAAATTTGGAATCTTTAGTTTAAATTTTTTCATTTTTACCCAAGTTAATATGTTGAGAATTTGATTTAGTTATAAACATCCATCCATGTTATGTTGAAATCAACTTTCTTTTGCTAAAACATTAGACACTTTGTTTCTAATTTAAACAAAATTACTTGATAAATAACAAAGTTCTGAACAATTTAGTGGCTGTATTTATGTCCAAAAAGGGTGTTTCTAATTCCACTCAAACAAATTAAGAATTCTTACACGTGTATTATAAATTTTGGTTGCCCCCATAGATTAAGTTTCTTATGAGTTCCTGTTTCTTACATGTCTACGCACACGCCTTATATTTCGTTTCATACGTTCCTTGCCATTCACCAGTATTTATTTTCAAGTTTCAGTAGCACACAACCAGAAACTTATTTTCCTGTCATAAAATATTTTCTTGTGGCTTTAAAGCGTCGGCATTACTTTGTTACTGACTGAAATTTATGGCAAACTTATGGGGGGGCTGGGTGTAGCAGGGTAAAGGGGTTTTAAGCATGCAGCAAATTTCCTGGCAAGTATGCTATGGAAACCTAGTAACATTATCCTTTATATTTGTGTGTATGTGTGACAGCTTTTAGCTGTGTCAAGAACAAGTAGTTTAGTTTTCTCTTGTATTTATTTCGATACGAGTGCCTCCATGTGGGTTTTGATTATTGATTTTTTTTTCTTTAGTTTTTTTAGCATTCATTTTGCCACTTGAAATTTGTATCTAAAAGAAGTTATTACTGCTGAATATTTTCTTGTTTATTGTAGAGAAATGAAGAGTACAAAAAATCACTTGAACCATATGAGAAGCTCTTAAAAAAAAATAATAGAAATATGGAAGAAAAATGGAAAATTATTACTGAAATTTAAGGATTTTTGTTTAAACTATTATTGATAGGTACAATTTCATATATATCCTTTTAAGCGTTCCCCTTAAGCGTATGATTGATATTAATTCACAGCTTGTTGGACAAAATTGCCTAAAACGTTCAAGTCAAATTAGCTAAAAAAGTTTGGAAACTTGTTTTTAAAAGCCAAGGCTTTAGTGATTAAAACTTGAACAATTACAGACATTACTGATATAAAAACTTTCCAAAAAAATAAAATAAAATTTTTTTTTTTTTTTTTCAAAACTTTTGACAATTTCGTCCCACTGTAGCTGACACTGTACTGAAATCAGATATTAAATTTTACAATGTTTGAAAAGCTTAAAATGTTTCTTATTAATATTTATATTATCATTCCAATCGGTTTTGTAGCTAAGAACATATTTAGATATTTCCTTTTAGTTCATAATCGCCACCTAAGAGTATTAATAATAATAATTCTCGGCTTGTTTCAAAAAATTCATCATAAAGCAGCAAAGAAAGTTTGAAACAAAGTAGCTAAGAAAGTTTGAAACATTATTTTCGAAAGCTAGGACTTGTTATTCAGATATTACCAATTATAATTGTTAAAGAAATCAAAATTAAAAAAAAAATAAATTAAATATATTTAAAACTTTTTACAACTTTGGCCCACTGTTGCTTAGTCTGTGTACAAATTTTACCTTAAATTAATATATATTTAAAAAGCCTCAAATCTCTTTTATTAATACGTGTAATTTCATTATGATCGGCCTTGTTGTTAAGAACATATTTACATATTTCCTTTTACCTTCAAATCATACCCCCTAAGCGTATGATTAATATTAATTCATAGCTTGTTTGATAAAATTGCTTATAATTTTTTAGGCTTTATAGCTAGGAAAGTTTGAAAAATTGTTTTCGAAAGCTTAGACTTTGAACATTATGCTATGGCCAATTTCTTTCTTTACATAATGTAAAATTCTACAAAAAATTTTAATTTAAAAAAATTTTTTTTTTAAATTATAAAAACTTTTGACCAGTGTAGCGGAGCCTGTGCTCAAATCACACTTTACTTCAATTAACCTAATGAAAGACTAAAACCTTTTATATTTATATTCTACATTTTGTTTAGATCGCTCTTGTAGTTATGAAGTTTTTGGTTTATTGAATTTTTCATTTAAACTCTATCCCCTAAGCGTATGATTAATATTAATTTAGAGCTGCTTTGACAAAATTGCTTATACCTTTTTAGGCCATGTAGCTAAGCAAGTTTTAAAAATTGATTTTGAAAGCTAAGACTTTGAACATTAAGCTATGGCCAATTTCTTTCTAAACGTAAATCAAAATTCTGAAAAAATGTTTAACTAAAAAAAATTTTTTTTTTTAAATTATCAAAACTTTTGACCACTGAGCCTAGCCTGTGCTTAAACCAGACTTTACTTCAATTAACCTAATAAAATCCTGAAACATTTTATATTTATATTCCACATTTTGTTTAGATCGCTCTTGTAGTTATGTAGTTTTTGGTTTATTAGCATTTCCATTTAAACTCTACCCCCTAAGCGTATGATTAATATTAATTCACTGCTTGTTTGACAAAATTGCTTCTAACTTTTTAGCCTGGATAGCTAGGAAAGTTTGGAAAACAGTTTTCGAAAGCTAAAACTTTACAATTTTAGAAATGATCAATTGCTGTTGTTAAAAAAATCAAGATTCTACAAAAAATTTGAAATAAAAATAAATATGTTTTTGGAAAAAAATTTATTTTCAAATTTTCAATATTATTTTAAATAAAATTAACTTAAATATTATTCTAAACAATTAAAGATATCTTTAATTGTTTAGTTAAAATTTTTTTTTTCAAAATATTGAAAATTAATTTAAAAAAAGTCCTCAAGTTTTAGCAAACTTGAAACAGAATTTCGTTTTTTTTTACCTTAAAGCCTAATTCATGAATTTATATACCTTATTTAAAAATAACCTGATAAATACTCATTAAAATCTTAATAAATTAACAATTTACTATAAATTAATAGACCTGAAATGTAATACAACTAAAAACATTTGGAATTAACTAAATATTAATAACTCGTCAACACAAAAATTCCTACAACTTTCCGCCAATCGAAAGAAAACAACAAAATATTTTTACGCCACCCTCTTGTTATAACCTTGATAAATTATCCTTAGTTTTGTGTAACAAATTATTGTAGAAAGTAATCTACAAAGGCAATAAATCAGTATAAATGGCAAAATTCAAACGGAAAAGAGAAATCTACATGTAAATTGAAGCGTACAACACAAGCAAGTACACTCAAATAGAAAGGTGTCAGTAAACCGGAAACATCACGAGTTGATAAACTTACAAAGTTAAGAAATATAAATAAGCATAGCATGCTTATGGGCTGTTAAGGAAGTCTTTCAGTTTTTTTTTTTTTTTCTAGCAGTTACTTCTTCTTGTAGGCATTTCTTTTAATTTGATATTAAACAACAACAAACAAACTACAATACAGAAACATTAGAACAACAATAGCCCCTAAGAAAATGTCAGGGTCTTTCTAATGAATAAAAAAAAAGAAAAAACCAAATAAATGAGTTCAATAAGAAAGCAAACAAATAAAATTCCCATACAGGAGCCTTGCTGTCTAAAGCAAAATTCAAATGATATAAACCATTGCCTATCATTGAGGAGAAAAATTGCTGCAATACAAATGAAATGTAAATTTTAATTAAACTGACAAATAACAAGCTGAAACAAATAATAATGTGTGTCAGTGGCTGGCTACTTTTAGGCTTAAACAAATTAAAATATTTATACAGCATACTTTTGGGGTACAACACAACAAAAAAAAAAACTAAAAATGTAGCAATAAAACATATACAAATACTCACATAAACACCACCCGTCAATATATATATAAGCCAGTCATTTTTATAACCCCCCAAACCAGTACAATTTTATTAAATACAAATACCTACGGATTGGTTTGAATTTCAATTGTTTGGTTATGTTGAAAACAAAAACTAACAACAGCAATAAAGAAACGAAAGCAAAACACAGAACAGAACAGCGAGCGTATGAACGTATGAAACCCTTAATAAAAATGCAATTAAAAATTTACACAGCCACGCAAACAAAACTGCCAGATGTTTGAGTTTGTTTTGAACTGGATATGTGAGTAAGTACGTGAGTAAAATTGAATGTTTTTGTTAAGGCAGCACACACATACACACACTAAAATAACAGTTAACCCTAAAAGGGTCCAATAGAAACCAACTAAAATGGCAATATTATGGAAAGAATTTAACAGAATTATAGAAAAACTTTGAAGTTTTCTATAGAAAAAAATAACTGAAACTCAATTTTCTATATCAAAATTTGTGCATAACTCTATTTTCCCTAGAAAAACTTTTAATGCAGAATATATTTTAAAAACTAAAAAAAAAAAATATTTTTCAAAAAAATTTTTTGGTTTATTTTAAAAAATTTTATAAAAGTTAAATTTCTTTAGTCTTATATTTAACCATATTTTAATTCTTAAGGTCTTAGCTTTTAAAAACAGTTTTTAAAACTTTCCTAGCTACTTTAAATAAAAAACTATAAGCAATTTTCTCTAACAATTAATTAAATTAATATTAATCATACGCTTAGGGGGTAGAATTTTAAATGAAAAAGTTATTAATCAATAACTTCTCAACTTCAAAAGCTATCTTAACAAAATTTGAAATATAAATATAAAAAATGTTACACAATTTGGAACTTAATTGATAAAATTACTGATTTGATCACAAATTTAGCTACATTGGTTCAAAGTTGAAAAAAATTATTTTTTTTTTAAATTACTTTTTTTTTTGCTAAAATTAAGTATTAAAAGCTCCATTATCAGCAACAAAGATAAAAAATTGAGGAAAGATAATGATTTTGTATAAAAACTATTAACAGGTGTGTAAAATTTATAGAAAACCGAGTCCTAAAGACATTTTTCTATAGAAAAATTTGTCTTCTATAGAAAACAGTGTCCAGAAGACATTTTTCTTAAGAAAACTGTCTCCTGAAGACATTTTTCTATAGAAAAATGTGTCCTAAAGACATTTTTCTATAGAAAATTGTCTCCTGAAGACATTTTTCTATAGAAAACATGTCTACTGAAGACATTTTTCTATAGAAAACTGTCTCCTGAAGACATTTTTCTATAGAAAACATGTCTACTGAAGACATTTTTCTATAGAAAACTGTCTCCTGAAGACTTTTTTTTATAGAAATCTGTCTCCTGAAGATATTTTTCTATAGAAAACTATCTCCTGAAGACATTTATCTATATAAAACTGTCTCCAGAAGACATTTTTCTATAGAAAACTGTCTCCAGAAGACATTTTTTATAGAAAACTTTCTCCTGAAGACTTTTTTTTATAGAAATCTGTCTCCTGAAGATATTTTTCTATAGAAAACTATCTCCTGAAGACATTTATCTATAGAAAAATGTATTATGAAGAAAATGTTTTCAGAACACAGTTTTCTATAGCAAAATATCTTTGATTTGAAATCAAAGTTAGCTATAGTGAGCCAAAATTGTTGAAAGTTTTGGAATTTATTACTGTAAATTTAAATCAGAAAAAACAATCCCAGTGTTAAACAAGCTCTGAATTAATATTAATCATATGGATGGCTTTAAATTTTAAACCCATCTAAATGAAAAGAGCTTTCGAAAACTTAAATAAAAATCAAAATTTAAAAAAAAAAAAAATTGTTTAAATGTCAAAACTTTTGACCACTGTAGCTTAGCCTGTGCTCAAATCATGCTCTACTTCAATTAACCTAATGAAAGCCTAAAACCTTTCATATTTATTTTCCACATTTTGTTTAAATCGCTCTTGTAGTTATGAAGATTTTGGTTTATTAACATTTCCATGTAAACTCTACCCCCTAAGCGTATGATTGATATTAATTCACAGCTTGTTTGACAAAATTACTTATAGTTTTTTAGCCTGTATAGCTAGGAAAGTTTGGAAAACTGTTTTCGAAAGCTAACACCTTAAAATTTTAAAGCAGATCAATTTCCGTTGTTTCACAAATTAAAATTCTACAAAAAAAATTAAATAAAAAAAAAATATTTTTTGAAAAAAAAAATAATTTCAATTTTTAAATGTTATTTTGAAAAAAATTAATTTAAACTTTTTAACACTTTTGTTAATCAGGCTCTGAATTTAGTTTTAAATTATTTTTTTATAGAAATTTTTTTCTCAAATTAAATTGAGGCATTTTCGGGTTAATTGCCATGTCCTGACCAAATTCCATTCATTTAATTCTATATATACCTGTCTTGCTATTGCTCTCCTACCCACTCTTTTTGCTTAAGTGCACATGTGTTTTGTTGCTTTTTGGTTGTAACATTTCAACTGTGAGCTAATTTTGTTAAATACAAAATTCAATCAATTTAACCATTAAAACAAATTATACACATGTGTACAGGTACAACACAAACAACAACAACTTTAAATAAATAAAATGAAAAATCAACATGAAACACACGTATGTATGTAGGTACTCTACTCTTTACAAAATTTCACTTACTCTCAAACACACAATATAGTAAATATTTGAAACAACAACTAAATTTATAGTTACTTAGTTAAAACTATTGTGGCTTTTTATTGTTAATGTGTATTAATTTATAAAACCTTTAGTAGTAAACAATGCAGTTTAAGTAAAAACAACAACAACCTAAATTTAGAACTTGCTTTTTTAATACTCTCTATAACATTATTTTTGGGTTTTAAACTCACCCGCCTAAAAGTATGCTGCTGCTTAGTAAAAACATTTACAGCAATTTATTTACACTGAAAAGAATAACAAAACTCTAAAAATTAGGAAAATATGCAAAAACTATTTTTTGAGCTTATAAACAATGCATTAATCGATTAGTTTTTTAGGATTTTTACTAGAATTTTTTTTGTTTTTTTCAGATTACAAATCCCAACCACAATGTTTTTTTACGCTTGAAATATTTAGATTGAAATAGTTGGGATTTTTAAAAGCATACAGTTAGGAGTCAATGTTGAGGAATTAGTAAAACTGTTAGCAGTTTTTAGGGTAAAGCCTGCTAGTTGGTTGTACATTTTTTTTGGCTTTTCTTGTTTAGTATTATTTTTTTTTTTTTTTTTGAAAGGCTAATGGCAAAACAATTTTACGGCTAGTGGTTTTGGAAAATAAAACGTATAAACAAAACTATAGCTCTTTTATTTAAAATTGTGGTTGCTGTTCTTATTCAACTGTTCAAATGCCAAACTGTTTGTAAATTTCGTTAGACAGGAGTATCAATGTATGGCAAATGTCAGATAGCAAAAACAAATTTTATAAAAAAAACTAGCTATACGATAAATTTATAAAGATTTCTGTGAAATAATTTATCGTAAATTGAGTTTTCTATACACAAATGTGTCTCAAATGGCTTTTTTTGTAAAAAATTTATAAAATGGATTTTACAAAAAAGTTTATCTCATGACATGTCTATAGAAAATGTTGTCTCAAATTTAATTTTATATACAATTTTGTTATAAATCCAATTTTCTGAAGAAATAGATTTTTCTATAGACAAATTTGTTTTAAATAGTTTTTTCTTTAGAACAATTTGTGTTAAATTATGGTTTTATTTGATTAATCTTAAAGTTCAAGCGTTAACAATATCTTTAAATAATATGACTTTCAATAACAAAAATTTTCCGGTGTCAAATCAACCAATCTAACTATGTTTCACTAAATTCCATTTCGTTCCCCTTATGAAAATTTACCAAAATGTGGTATTTTTTTAAAAAACTTTGTATAAAAACAAAACAGCTAAAGAAATTATATTACTTTCCGTTAGGAAAATTAAATTTTTGAAGTGTTTCACCAAATTCCATTTCGTTCCTCTTAAGAAAATTTAGCAAAATGTTGTAGTTTTATAAAAATGTATCTTAAAGTCATACCAAGTAGATAAATTCGTTTTATTTTGCTTAAGAAAATGTAATTTTTAGCGTGTTTCATTAAATTCCATTTCGTTCCTTAGACAAATATAGCGATATCTACTGATAAAACTACCGTTTAATTATGTGTTTTATAATAATAAGAATTTTCAATATTAATTTTATGAATCTAACTATGTTTCACAAAATTCCATTTCGTTCCTCTTAAGAAAATTTTGCAAAATTTGGTATTTTTATAAAATTGTACCATAAAGACAAATCAGATAAAACAATTAGTTTTATTTTCGTTAAAAAAATTTAATTTTAAGCGTGTTTCATTAAATTCCATTTCGTTCCTTAGACAAAAATAGCAATTTTTATTAATAAAACTAACTTTAAATGATGTGTTTTATAATAGCAATAATTTTCCAGTGTTAATTCTATGAATATAACCTTGTTTCACCAAATTCCATTTCGTTCCTCTTAACAAAATTTAGCAAAATTTGGTATTGTTATAAAAATATATGATAAATATAAATGAGTTCAAAAAATGCTTCAACATTCCGTTAAGACTATTTCAATTTTAGACTGTTTCATTAAATTCCATTTCGTTCCGTAGACAAATATAGAGATTTTTACTTATAACACTAACTTTAAATGAAGTGTTTTACAATACCAAGAATTTTCCAGTGTTAATTCCATGAATTTTAACTATGTTTCATAAAATTCCATTTCGTTCCTCTTAACAAAATTTAGCAAAATTTGGTATTTTTATAAAAATATATTATAAATATAAACTTGTTAAAGAAATTCTTTCAATTTCCGTTATTAATATATCAATTTTAGACTGTTTCATTAAATTCCATTTCGTTCCTCTTAAGAAAATTTTGAAAAAATTGGTAGTTTTATAAAAATATGTTATAAATATAAACTAGTTAAAGAAATTCTTTTAATTTCCGTTATTAATATTTAAATTTTAGACTGTTTCATTAAATTCCATTTCGTTCCTCTTGACAAAATTTTGCAAAATTTGATATTTTTATAGAAATGTATTATATATATATACCAGTTAAAGAAAAGCTTTTACTTTCCGTTAAGAATATTTAAATTTTAGTGTGTTTCATTAAATTCCATTTCGTTCCCTTGACAATTATTGCGATTTTTACTGATAACACTAACTTTAAATGAAGTGCTTTATAATAGCAAGAATTTTCACGTGTTAATTCTATGAATTTAGACTATGTTTCACAAAATTCCATTTTAGTTTAAGAAAATTTAATTTTTAGAGTGTTTCATTAAATTCCATTACGTTCCTATCTTACAAAATCCAAGTTTTGAAAATTTGTATGCTTAAAATAATATTAAATGTTAACTAGCTTTTGTTTACACATAAATTATTAATAATTTTAATCATTTATCAGTGTTTCATAAAATTCCATTTCGTTCCATTAACATTTTTTCTTAAAATTTTGTATATTTTCTTTGAATTTAATTTAATATCTATGTTTTGTTAGATTTTCTAGAAAAAAACTGCTGTTATATTCTATTTTGTTTGTGTTTCACAAAATTCCATTTCGTTCCTATGATTTAAAATTTGCCGATTTCTATAATTTTTCTTTTATTTAAGTAATTTAATAAAGTAAATACAATTAAAGGATTTTTTTCCATTTTTTATGGAAATTTGTTAATGTTTCACAAAAGTCCATTTCGTTCCTCTAAAATTTATTTTTTTTATTTCTCTAAATATAACAGATATTATATAAATTTGATAGAAATATGATAAATTTAATCATTTTTATATTAATATTACTTAAATAATTTTATTAAAACCCTGTTTCATTGAATTCCATTTCGTTCCTTTGACTTAAAGTATGCTTTTTTGTTGATTTCTTTCGGTTTAATAAATTTGCAGATGTTATTTTATATGTATTAAGAGGTTTTTAATGACTATTTAAACAATTTTGTCCTGTTTCATAAAATACCATTTCGTTCCGGTAACAAAAATTTTTAAAATGTTCTAGATTTTCTAAATTTTTTATTAAATTTTAAGATTTTAATAATTTTTAAACAATTTTTACCTATAAATATCCTGTTATGGACATGTTTCATCAAATTCCATTTTGTTCCTTTGCCATTTTGTGAATTTATTTAGCTAGTGTTCCATCAAATACCAAATCTTTCTTAAATTGTATGTGAAACTTAATTTTAAATACTTATAAGAATTTATTACACACCTTTAAATAGCAATAATTTTCTTTGTTATTTAGTTGAAATTCGCCCTCATAAAACAACAGTAATATAAAACCAAATACATGTTACCCTTAAGCAACTATAGACATAATTATATACAAAATATAAAGCCTATTTTAAGGCATACAGCTCTAATTACAGTATTATGTTGAAAATAACTAATATAACAACTTCCACCTATAAAATCTAAAGCATAAGTGTATGAGTAATACACATACATAAATCCTGACATTGTTTTACCAAAGTATATTCCTAACAATAATGGGAAGCTGTAAGCCTTTTCCTAATACTGTTAGTTAAGTGGGGGTTGTATTTGTCATATTAACTCCCCTGATTATAACCATATAAGTGTGTTTGTGTGTTTATATTTTTCCTTAATATCGAGTCTTATACTAATTGGACTGTGTTTTTGTTTTATTAACATTCCCACTTCCCTTTAAATTACAAAATATCATTGCTTTGACCCTATGTTTTATGTTGGCTTTGGTTCTTGTTTTAAAGTTTCCTTAACTAATAAGTTTATTTTAAAATAAACACTAAACAGTGTCTCATACTTATAAAATCTATTATTATCTGCAATTTGTTTGTTTATTTTTTTCTCTATGTTCCCTAGAAGTCTTTATTGTTTTTCTATTTAGCTGCTACTTTGTAGTTTCCTATAAAGCCTTTAAGTATGCTTTACCTTTTTTCATGTTTCTATATATGTGATTTAGTTTATTTTTATCTTGGAAAATAGCTGCATGTGTTTGTGTTTGTGTGTAAGCCTTTGTCTTCAAACATATTTTAAGCCTAAACCTATTGTTATACACACGTATTTTTATCTATATAAGTATTTTTATATTAGTTATATGTATTATAACATAAAGTAGAAAATATATAGCTAGCTAGATTATGTAAATAAGGAAGACCTGTTAGATGAAGATATTAGTTGCTTGTGTTTGCTTTGAGTATACAAAAGAAATGTATAAGAAATTCTTTTAAAATTCCAATCAATATTGTGCTACAGCATACATGTTAAAATGAACACCTAAAAGTAGGCTTTAAGCTAGCATGAAATGTAATTTGAATATAGGGCAGCATATACATGCAAATATTAATTGGAAACTTTGTTAAATAATTTCCTACAAAATATTTTTAACAAATTGTTAATTATTATTGATTTGTCTTGTTGTCTGCTTTTCTATAATTTTTCTAGATTTTTATTTTTTGTGTCTTTTCCCCCGCTTAAAGACTTTAATTTAAATTAAATATTTCTAACTTATGTAGCCTATTTTTAGGCAGTATTTTAATTACAAGTTTTATGTACAATTTCCTTTACGGCTGCTTGTCTTTATTTTATTTTAAAATTGCCTAGAAATTTTATAAATTGTATGGTGTGGAAACATTACACTTACATAATTACAGGCTATAATTTAGCTTTAGATGTTTGTTAAAGAAAAATATTATTAAATGTTAAGCAAATTAAAGAGAACAATTTTGAAAGCCAGCAATTAATAGCAGATGTCTGTTAAAAATTGTGAGTGATTTATAGCAATTATTGTAAGTTTTTTAAATATTAATTATATTCTTATTAATATGTATTGTAATAAGATAATTTTGCTAAAGAGAATAAAAAAAATATAACAACTTTCTCCAATTAACTAAATTTATAGAAATCTTTTTAGATTTATAGATTTGTTTAAATGGAACGAAATGGAATTATATGAAACACTAAGATATTTTATAAATTGTCATCGCCAAAATACTGTGATTTCCTTATATACACTTTTGTAATAATTCAAACAGAAATTATTTAAAATAACCACAAGTTTAAATCAAGGGAACGAAATGGTATTTTATGAAACACTACCCAAATGGTATATTTAGTAATCTTATTTATAAATTACCATTTAAACATTGATATTTAATTAATTTCATTACAAATTGCACAAATTTAAGTAATTTTTGTTAGTGGAACGAAATGGAATTATGTGAAACATAACTAATAATTTAAATAAATTACAAAAATTAGCTTGTTATTAAATAACACAATATTTTAAATTATGTATACCCAAAAAAATACAAAAATTGGCATTTTTTAACACAGGAACGAAATGGAATTTAATGAAACACTGCCTAAAATCAATTTTTAGGCAATTTTATTTAATTAAATTTATTCAAACATTGATATGTGATTAAATTTAGAACAAATACGCACAATTTAAGTAGTTTTTGTTAGTGGAACGAAATGGCATTTTGTGAAACATAACTAATAATTGAAAATAAATAACAAAAATTACCTTGTTATAGTATAAAACAACATTTTAAATTATTTAAACCCAAAAAAATACAAAAATTGACATTTTTAAACACAGGAACGAAATGAAATTTAATGAAACACTACCTAAAATTAATTTTAAGCTAATTTTATTGAAAGAAATTTATTCAAACAGTCATATTTAAGTAACTTCAGGAAAAATTACTCAAATTTAGAAAAATTTTATAAATGGAACGAAATGGAATTTGTGAAACATAACAAATAATTTAAACAAATAACACAAATTAGCTTGTCTTTAAATAAAACAATATTTTAAATTATTTAACCATAAAAAAATTACAAAAAACGGCACTTTTTAACACAGGAACAAAATGGAATTTAATGAAACACTGCCTAAAATTAATTTTTAGATAATTTTAATTAAAGATTCAGAAAAATTTTACAAATGTAAGAAATTTTGGGGTATGGAACGAAATGGAATTTTGTGAAACATAAGAAATAATTTAAACAAATAACACAAATTAGCTTGTATTTAAATAAAACAATATTTTAAATTGTTAAACCCCCAAAAAAATACAAAAAGTGTGATTTTTAAACACAGGAACGAAATGGAATTTAATGAAACACTGCCTAAAATCCATTTTTAGGCAATTTTATTTAATTACATATATTCAAACATTAATATGTAATTAAATTTAGAAAAAATACACACAATTTAAGTAATTTTTGTTATTGGAACGAAATGGAATTTTGTGAAACATAACTAATAATTGAAATAATTAACAAAAGTTAGCTTAATATTTTAATAAAACGATAATTTAAATTATTTAAATCCCAAAAAAATACAAATGGTGGCATTCTAAAACAAAGGAACGAAATGGAATTTAGTGAAACACTACCTAAAATCAATTTTTATGCAATCTTATTTAAAGAAATTTATTCAAACATTGATATGTAATAAAATTTAGAAAAAATACGCACAATTTAAGTAATTTTTGTTAGTGGAACGAAATGGAATTTTGTGAAACATAACTAATAATTAAAATAAATAGTAGAAATTAGCTTAACATTATATAAAACAACATTTTAAGTTATTTGACAGCAATAAATTAACAAAATGGGGGACTTTTAGTCGGAGGAACGAAGTGAAATTGGACGAAACTCGCTTCTAAAAGAAATCTTTAGGTTAAAATTCTAAGAAAAATTATAAAATACTTAATATTTATTAAATTTTATACATTTTGTTTACAGGAACGAAATGGAATTATGTGAAACATGACAAGCTTATTTCCTATTCAAAGTTTTGTAGACAATAAATTACAAATTCAATATTTTCAAGCGGTTGGTTGTTTTTACATTACATTCTTATTAAAAGCCCCAAAATATATGCCAAGCTAAACATGCCATTCTCTTCCTTCCTGCCCCTAATTATGCCTCATAATTTTCTATTTCTTGCCAGTAATCAATTATTACCAAAATATATGACATACTTTAAGGTGCCACAAACAACAAAACAAAAAAAAACGAACCAGCATAAATAAAATAAAAATATAAATATTAATACAAAATATTTATTATTTTACCTACTAGCACAAGTGAAATATAATTTTTATTACAACTCATATCCTTCCAGTAGCTCTTACAGCTAAAATTTATGTTAAACATAATATAATTTTCACGCTCCATTATTTGCAGGAAAAACCGCCGACAGAACCAGCAGCAAGAAAAGAAAATATTAATTTCCCTTAAAAGTAAATGAGGAGATGCTTAAAATGAAACTGTAGCAACTACAACAATAACAAGAGCAAGAGCAAGAACAACAGCTATAATAAAGAAAATAAAAACAATTATTAAACGAAGTCAAGTACAACAACAATAAATTACTTTTAGTCGATGAAAATAATAGCATAACGCAAGGAGCTGGGTTTATAACAAAGTAAGTATAAATTACAAATTTTGTGGCATAAATACATTACATTGATGTCCTCCTCTATAAGCGTGTGTAAGTAAATACTTTTACATATATTTGTTTATTTAAGTATAGCTGTGTGTATGTATACACATATACAAAACTGTATAATGTTAACATTAATTTTAACATATTCCTGCTGGTTTTTTTTCTTCTGTTTTTGTTTTTTGTTCCTGCTTCCATACTTAAAACCATCATAAAATTAAACAAGTATGTCGTAAAAATTTGCTCTTTTTCCCACTTTGCTATTAACTCAATACAATCTTGTGTTTTTTATATACATACATTCATGCATATGCATGTATGTATAAATATTCTACATATTGTATATAAAAAAAAAAACATATTTAACAACTTCCTCTTTTTTATATTTTATTCAGCTACTGAATCTCTAACGTAGTATGAGCTGAACATTAATTTAATGGGGCTCGTTGGCAACACCTTGATGTTGATGTTAAATTATAATAAGGCATGGATAAAACTTAATAGTGGCAAGCTAGACCAACACATCTGCAAACAGAATATATAGTAAACTATGGAATTTTACCAAGCCAACAAAATGGAATGTAAAGAAATACATATTAATAAAATAGTAAAATTAAAGCTATTCTGCTTAGAGAGGTTTATATTTCAAGTTAAACATAGACATTTTTGAAAATTTTATGAATTTAGGTAAATTTACAGGGTGGAACGAAATGGAATTTTGTGAAACATAGTGTTAAATGCAAATATTTATAAATTTCTTTTCAATAAATTATCAAATCATTTATATTTTATTAAATTCTTAGAAAATTTACAAAATTTCAAGAAATGCTGTAAAGGGAACGAAATGGAATATTGTGAAACACAAATAAAATAGAATAATTTAATCAGTTTTTTCTAGAAAATCAAACAACACATAGATATTAAATTAAATTAATAGAAAATATACAAAAAATTAAGAAGAAATTGGAATGGAACGAAATGGAATTTTGTGAAACACTACAAAAATGTATCTATCTAAAAAGTCTTTCACGAAAAATCATGTAATCGTTCATACCTAATTAAATTCATAGAAAATGTAGAAAATTTCTAGACAAATAGAGAATGGAACGAAATGGAATTATGTGAAACACAAACAAAATATAATTATTTAAGCAGTTTTTTTCTCGAAAATCTATTAAAGCACATATATTAAATTAAATTCATAGAAAATATACAAAATTTCCAGAAAAAATTGGAATGGAACGAAATGGGATTTTGTGAAACACTACAAAAATTTAATTATTTAAACAGTATTTCACAAAAAAATCATGTAATCGTTCATACCTAATTAAATTCAAAAAAAAATGTAGCACATTTCCATACAAATTGAGCATGGAACGAAATGGAATTTTGTGAAACACTAACAAAATAGTATTATTTAAGCAGTTTTTTCTAGAAAATCTAACAACACATAGATATTAAGTTAAATTCATGGAAAATATACAAAAATTTAAGAAGAAATTAGAATGGAACGAAATGGAATTTTGTGAAACACTGCAAAAATTTAATTATTTAAACAGTCTTTCATGAAAAATCTAATCGTTCATACCTAATTAAATTCATAACAAATTTACAAAATTTTCAGACAAATAGAGAATGGAACGAAATGGAATTTTGTGAAACACTAACAAAATACAGTTATTTAAGCAGTTTTTTTCTAGAAAATCTATTAATAAATAGATATTAAATTAAATTCATAGAAAATATACAAAATTTCAAGAAGAAATTGGAATGGAACGAAATGGAATTTTGTGAAACACTAAAAAAATTAATTATTTAAACAGTGTTTCGCTAATTAAATTATTTTAGCAGTTTTTTTTTCAAAAATCTATTAAAGCACAGATATTAAATTAAATTCATAGAAAATATACAAAATTTCAAGAAAAAATTGGAATGGAACGAAATGGAATTTTGTGAAACACTTACAAAATTTAATTATTTAAACAGTCTTTCACGAAAAATCCTCTTATTGTTCATACCTCGTTAAATTCATAAAATAAATACAAAATTTCCAGACAAATAGAGAATGGAACGAAATGGAATTTTGTGAAACACTAACAAAATAGAATTATTTAAGCAGTTTTTTTCTCGAAAATCTATTAAAGCATATATATTAAATTAAATTCATAGAAAATATACAAAATTTCCAAAAAAAAATTGGAATGGAACGAAATGGGATTTTGTGAAACACTTCAAAAATTGAATTATTTAAGCAGTCTTTCACAAAAAATTATTTTATCGTTCATACCTAATTAAATTCATAGAAAATATACAAAATTTCAAGAAAAAATTGGAATGGAACGAAATGGAATTTTGTGAAACATTACAAATTTATCAAAATTAAGCCCAAAATCTATATTGTAATTGCATTTACAGCATTTTTAGTTATTTAATTACAGAAAATTATGAAAAAATTTAATTTAAAAAAATAGGAACGAAATGGAATTTTGTGAAACACTACAAAAATGTATCTATCTAAAAAGTCTTTCATGAAAAATCATGTAGTCGTTCATACCTAATTAAATTCATAACAATTTGACATAATTTTCAGACAAATAGAGAATGGAACGAAATGGAATTTTGTGAAACATTACAAATTTATCAAAGTTATGACCAAAATTTATAGTGTGATTGCATTTAAAGCATTTTTAGTTATTAAACATACAAAATTATGAAAAAATTTAATTTAAAAAAATAGGAACGAAATGGAATTTTGTGAAACACTACCAAATTAAATTATTTAAACAAATTTTTACTAAGAATCATCAAAGTGATTATATTTCAGTAAATTCATAGAAAATTTCCTAAATTTCAATCAAATTTTTGAAAGGAACGAAATGGAATTTTGTGAAACACTTCCAAATTGGTAAAAATAAGACAAAAATAAATCTTAATAAATTTTGGTGTTTTCATATCCATTTTGGATTATTTATAGCCAAAAAATTATGAAAACAATTAATTTACCAAAAGAGGAACAAAATGGAATTAAGTGAAACACCAGAAAACTGGAAATATTTGAGTATTTTGTCTACGAAATTTGTTAAATTAAGGATATTAAATTAATTTTATAAAAAAATTAACAAAATTTAAAGAAATTATGTGTTAGGAACGAAATGGAATTTCATGAAACATAACAAATATATTACAAATATGGACAAAAAAATATATTATAATTGTATATAAAGCATTTGGAATTATTTAAACTCAAAAAATTATAAAAACAATTAATTTTAAAAAAAGAGGAACGAAATGGAATTTATTGAAACACTTAAAAAATTTAATTCTTTAAGAATTTTTTCCAGCAAATTTATCAAATCATTTACAATAAATAAAATCCATAGAAAATTTAGCAAATTTTAACCAAAACTTACCAAGGGAACAAAATGGAATTTTGTGAAACATCCAACATTTCAATAAAATCCCTCTGAGAGACTGTTTTGAAGTTTTTAAGTTTCTTAAAGATATAAATTTCTTTAAATTCTATAACATTTTTTCCCCAAATATGTTAATATTCCAAGAGATAAAATATAAATTATAAAAAAATTTTGTGGCTAAAACGAGCACACAGTGAAAAGAATTTAATTCTTTGGGGATTTTATGTGAATTACAAAATCTATCACCAACTTAGCCCACTTGTCATAAATATTTATAAGTATGTATTTTTTTTTTAGCATATTCCCCCCAAAAACTCTCTTTTATTTGTTATCACTTTTATTATTGTTTAGAAACTCTCCAAAGGAAATAAAATACTTAAACCCCCACCCCTGTTCCTCAGTACTCTAACAAAATTATTACATCCGTGAACATCATCATCATCTATGGAAATAAAAAATAATAAAAATACGAAAAAAAATGTATAAGTATAAATAAAAAAAGATAAAATTGTTAATATTCAAGTACAAATGCGTAAATGGATTTCAATGTAAAATGTGTGTTTATGTTTAAGCCATAAAATATGCTATAAAATACAGTCAAACAATGACAACGAAGACAACAACACATAAAACGACAGAAACAATAGCGAAAAAAACACACACTTTTAACCTTAAATACACACACACACATACTAAAATAAAATTAGAATGTATATGTGTACCCAATAACACAAACACCCACACTCACACACATACAAAAACCCATAACATTAATGTCAACAACAATAAAAAAATCTGTCATATTGAATCATAAATACTTACACACACACACACATGCTCAAGGAATGGCAATATTAGACAGGAAGAACGAGTGTGAGCAAAGCAAATAATGTATTCAAACTCAACCTTACAAACCCACTTTTTCATTTACATACAAGTATTTTGTCATAAATTTTATTTAAAAAACCGTTTTTTTTTTTTTTTGTTCTTTCATGTCTTTTATCTTTGTACCCGCAAGATGAAAAATATTAAATAGTTTAGTAAAAACAAAAATCTTTTTATGTTAATAAATGTATTTTGAGTGAGTTTCAGACTCACAGTTGGCATATGTATGTATATGTGTTTATATGCACGTGTTCTTTATGATTTTTAAGAAATGGTTACAAAACTTATCTTAACTAGTTAGTATTTTTAGTGTAACAAAGTTATAACAACAGCTGATGGATATTTTCAACAGCCTACAGCTACATTAATTTTTATATTATACCCACACACACAGACTGTCTTAGAAATGCTATTTGAATAAATAAGTAATTTTAATAAAAATTTGTTTAAATGAAGACAAAAATGTTAACATTTAATATAAATCCAAAATTGTTTTAATTTGAAAAATATTCGGAAAACCTAGTCATTTTTGTTAAGGGAATGAAATGGAATTTCATGAAACACTATAAAAAATTTATTAATAAAGTAATTTAATATGAAACCTGTATGAATAATGCTTATATTATAGAAAATTTCAAATTTCAGCTAGAGGAACGAAATGGAATTTAGTGAAACACTCTCTAAATGCCTTAAATATTAGCAAAATTATAATATTAAATATAACAAAGTAAATCTATAAGAAATCTGTTAAAATTTTAAAAAAATTTTTAAAAGGGAACAAAATGGAATTTAATGAAACACTTTAAAATTTCTAAGATTTTACTGAAAAAAACTATTTAACAAATATATAATTCATTAGCAAAATTAGAAAAGCAAAATCTATAAAAATAAACCATTTTTTGCTAAAGGAACAAAATGGAATTTAATGAAACACTCCAAAAATTTAATAAATTAATTAAATTCCTGTTTAGAAAAAAATACATGATTTATAATTAACTAAAATTGCTAAAAAATTTTAATTTTTGACAAACTTTTGTAAAGGGAACGAAATGGAATGTAATGAAACACTATAAAAATTAACCAAATAACATGATTTTTTGTAAAAGACATTTAATTATAATATAAATTTCAGTAAATATAGCGAAAAATTACCAAAAATAGAGAATTTTTGCTAAAGGAACGAAATGGAATTTAATGAAACATTATTAAAATTTAAAAAACAAAAATATTTTTATTTTTAAATCAAATATATTATTTATATTTAAGAATATTTACTGAAAATTTTTGATTTTTGAAAAAAATTATAAAGGGAACGAAATGGAATTTTATGGAACACAACCAAATATTCTATATTAGGCTTTGAAAAAGCTTTATAGAAACTACTAAACAGCTTTAAATATTTTAAATATGCAAAATCATGCAAAATAGGTTAATTTTGTTAAAGGAACGAAATGGAATTTAGTGAAACATAAACAAATTGTCAAGATTATAACTTTAAAATGTTTTATAGCTTATACCAATTAGTTTTAAATATTTAAATTAGAAAAAATTACACAAATTTGCAAAATTTTTTTAAAGGAACGAAATGGTAAAAAAATTAAATAATTCTTGCTTATAATAATATATATTTCTAATAATTGAGATAAAATATAAAAATTTATAAATTTTTTATAAAATTTGTTAAAGGGAACAAAATGGAATTTAGTGAAACACTATAAAAATGTACTAAATAACAGAATTTTCCACAACAAATTATACCTATGACTGATATTTAAGTAAATGTAACGAAAAATTACACAAAATAGCAAATTTTTGTCAAAGGAACGAAATGGAATTTAATGAAACACTCTCTAAATGCAATAAAATAGTTTAATTATTATTGCAGTTTCAGTAAATGATTTAAGTTTAAGGAAATATACTAGAGATTTTTAATATTTTACAAAATTTGTTAAAGGAACGAAATGGAATTTAATGAAACACTATAAAAATGTACTAAATAACCAACTTAAGCGTAGAAAACTTTGTATATATTTTATATTTCAGTAAATATACTGAAAAATTACAGAAAATATCGAATTTTTATTATGGGAACGAAATGGAATTTAATGAAACACTTTCTAAATGCTATAAAATAGTTTGATTTTGATTGCAATTTCAGTAAATAATTTAAGTTTAAAGAAATATACCAGAGATTTTAAATATTTTATAAAATTTTGTTAAAGGAACGAAATGGAATTTAATGAAACACTATCGCAATGTACTAAATAACTTAATTTAACTTAAGAAATTATACTGTGACTCATATTTAACAAAATATACTGAAAAATTATAGAAAATAGCGAATTATTGACAAAGGAACGAAATGGAATTTTATGAAACACACTCTGAATGCTATAAAATTGTTTAATTGTGATTGCAATTTCAGTAAATTATTATTTTTTAAGGAAATATACTAAAGATTTTTAATATTTAAAAAAATTTGTTTAAGG
The DNA here is from genome assembly GCA_942486065.2 of Calliphora vomitoria. Classification (NCBI taxonomy): domain Eukaryota; kingdom Metazoa; phylum Arthropoda; class Insecta; order Diptera; family Calliphoridae; genus Calliphora; species Calliphora vomitoria. Next base: position 11,458,704 of record OW818030.2, on the reverse strand, counting down.
AACGAAATGGAATTTAATGAAACACTATAAAAATGTACCAAATATCCAATTTAAACGTAGAAAACTTGGTAAAAATTTTATATTTCAGTAAATGTAATGAAAAATTACACAAAATAGCGAATTTTTATTATAGGAACGAAATGGAATTTAATGAAACACTCTGTAAATGCTATAAAATGATTTAATTATGATTTCAATTTCAGTAAATGATTTAAATTTAAAGAATTATACCAAAGATTTTTAATATTTTATAAAATTTTGTTAAAGGAACGTAATGGAATTTAATGAAACACTATAAAAATGTACCAAATAACCAATTTAAACGTAGAAAACTTTGTATATATTTTATATTTCAGTAAATGTACTGAAAAATTATAGAAAATATCCAATTTTTATTATTGGAACGAAATGGAATTTAATGAAACACTCTGTAAATGCTATAAAATAGTTTAATTATGATTGAAATTTCAGTAAATGATTTAAGTTTAAAGAAATATACCAAAGATTTTCAATATTTTATATAATTTTGTTAAAGGAACGAAATGGAATTTAATGAAACACTATAAAAATGTACCAAATAACCAATTTAAACGTAGAAAACTTTGTATATATTTTACATTTCAGTAAATGTACTGAAAAATTATAGAAAATATTGAATTTTTATTATTGGAACAAAATGGAATTTAATGAAACACTCTATAAATGCTATAAAATAGTTTAAATATTATTGCAATTTAAGTAAATGACATATTTTTTAGGAAATATTCCAAGGATTTTTAATATTAAGTAAAGTTTTGTTAAAGGAACGAAATGGAATTTAATGGAACATTTGAAATTTTCACTAAATAAAGAAGATTTAAGCCAAAATGTACAAAATTTTTATAAAAAAGTAGCGAAATGGGATTTTGTAGCTCTGTTTCACAAAATTCCATTTCGTTCCTCTTTCAAAAATTTGCAAAATTTTTTACATTTTTGTGTAAATCTTTTGTAAGATAAACAAAGATCTTAACTAAATCTGATATTAAAAGCATATGAAAACATTTAGTACATTCAATTTTAAGAAACTAAGAAAAATCAGCTTTTCTTGTTTGAGGAACAAAATGGAATTGTTTGAAACATTGCTAAAACTGCCCGATTATGAGCAATAATTATAGAACAATAAAAAAAGTGATAATTTAATCACTTAATAAGGGAGAATAGGTACTTTTTGTGAGAGGAACAAAATGGAATTTAATGAAACACTAAAGAAAATTCATTATTTAAGTAAATTAATTTCCAAATTTTCTTGCTTTTATATATTTTAGCGTTAAATTAGTATTTAACAAAGTTTTTTTATAAAATTGGCAAAATTTTAATTAGAGGAACGAAATGGTATTCCTTGAAACACAGCTGAATTCTTCAAAATACAGCAGAAAAATAAACAGGTTGGTTAATATATACTACATTAAGTATATTCCTCTGTAATTTGTGGAGATTAGCTGTGTTTCACAAAATTCCATTTCGTTCCTCTGATTAAAATTTTGCCAATTTTATAAAAAGGATTATTAAATTGTAATTCATTTACGAAAAGGAGGCAAAATACACCAAAATCTATAGAGGAACGAAATGGAATTAAGTGAAACATATGGAAATTTAAGTTATTTCTAATGAATTTATGTAAATTTAGATGTTTATTTTAGAAAATTATTGTTAAAAACTAAAATTTAAAGTAAAACCAACTTTAAGTTTCTTAATCTTACAATACAAAAAAAGATAAATTCTTTTATAAATTCCATGCAAATCATTGCCAAACTAAATCAAACTAATCCTTTGAACAAATTTTTTTTTTTTCATTTTAAAATCTAACATAATATTTGTTCCTTTGAAGGACATTTGAAATTAAGTTTTGTTACCAAATATTTATAACTTTGTCTGGTTTGTCTGTAACAATTGCAATATATATTTTTCTTTTGTATTTAAATTAAACTTTTCCAGTTATGTGTTTCTTACATTTGCTATTTCGTTACTAATACTTGCAATGACTAATGATATTTCCGCCTGGCTAAGTTTTAATATGACTTTTCCATTTGTTATTTTGTATGAATAACATTTGACTCCCCTGCACATTTAGTTACTACTTCCTTTGAGTTTAAAAGGACTTTTTTTCTTTGCTTTTTTACCACTGTTTAGTTTTCTTGCTTGTGTTTGAAAAAAAAAAAACTTAATAGAAAATGTATTTTATACAATATATTGTATGAAAAGCTTTAACTGTCACTGTTATTTTGATAAATATTTTCTTTATATTTCAGTATAAATGAGAGAGTGGTTTGTTTTTTTTTTCAGGATATTTCTCAAAAAAAATCTAATAAAGAAATACAAATATTGTGGAAATAGTTTTTCCTCATTTTATAAGTGCACATTGAGCTACTAGTTTGTCACTTGTTTTGTTATTTGGTAATTTTTTTATAAATATTCCATCTTTTTTATGAAAATCCTTCTTCAACTTTGACCTTTGTATTATAATTTGTTTATGTAAAAAATTCCTAGAAAAATTTGAGTTCAAATCACAAATTTCAGAAAATTTCAAAAGCTGAGCAGTTCTTTTGGTGCGGAATCCATACATAAAATACCGAAAGATTAGAAAAGGTCATAGCTAACAATGGTCAATACTTTGAATAAATTTATATTTTACAAATGTTTCAAAATACAAGCTAAAATTTTACAAAAACCCGCATTTTTAAGTTATACACTCTACATTCAGGAATTCGAAATGACTTCCAAACGAATGTAGCATTATTCAGGCTGAAATATCAGCCATAAAATGGGCGGCTAACTGGCTCAGTTATAACAAGATATCAGGCAGGAATATTCGTATATACACTGACAGTCAGGCCGCAATAAAGTATCGTCTAATTTGATCCAGGAATGCCGGGCATCCTTAAAGAGGATGGCTAGACATTCAACAGTCGTACTCAAGTGAGTACGTGGACAAGGAGATACTACAGGCAAGACAGACTTTCTATGTGGCATTCCGTTATCCAAATGCAAGCTTCACATTAGTAACTTCTACTATGAGCTTGCTCAGACTAGATGGGGTTGCGAACCCACATGTACTATTACGAGTACAATATGGCCTAGACTGAATCGCGGACGAACAACATATTGTTACGAATTTGCAAAAGGGATTTGAATTTAACAGTCTGTAACGACTGCCTGCAGCATACATCATGTTTATAAAAACGTCCATCAGTAGAAGCTTCTACTTATCAACAATGTTTATAGCATGCGGTTATTAGCAATGTTTATAAGTGTGCCAACACTAAATGTTTAAACTGCTAACATTGACATCGAAAGCTCTAGAATTCGAACATACTAGTTTGTCCGTTAAGAGCATTGTAGAAGATTCCCGAAAGATGGCGTGTGTATAAATAGTGGCAGAGATTGCAGTAGTGAGTGAGTTTATCATAGGCGCTGTATTGTACATTTAAGTTTGTACATTATAAAATGTGTGTGCATTTCGGCGAATTGATAAACGTGTATTAAAAACACTGAGTGACTATTTGAACTGTTGTTGTTGTACATCTTAAATAAATAAAGAGTTGTTACAATTTTAAACTACTAAAACTGCTTTTATTTGCAATCAAAAGTAGACGGTTTGTTTAAAGGAAATAAACCAACGTTTTAAAAAGGTTAAAACGTAACCCTTGGCACGCTCACAATTGAGTGGAGTGGTGGCGGTCATTACCGTACACTGCACTTTTGGCAAACCACGCGAGAAGACTTGGCTTGCTCTACAACAACTTCTGCAGAAGTTGTCAAAACTAGGAGGAGGATGAGACCATTATTGTCACTGTCCGGCATTAGAAGATCTACGCTTAAGGTTTCTGGTACATCATTCCCTAATTATCTTTCTGAGCTCTCAAATTTGAGGCTAGAGTGCATTAATGCCTTTAAAAGAAATAATAATTGGCTAAACAGACCAGATATGAGGATCTCCACAGATTGACCAAATAATAATCTCCTCTCCTCTCTACCTTTTCACTCTTCAATCTTTAATTGAGCTGCTATTCTTCTTTACTACGCAGCTGCCTGTAAACCTAATCTAATCTAAGTTATACACCCAATAGAAAAAGAAAAATTTTTAATAAAGCTTTCACATTTGTTAAAGAAAATGTCAAAATTAAAATATATGTAGTTCATATTCTACGTTTCATAAAACTTTCACATTTTCTACAGAAAATCTTAACATTTTCTAGAAACAATTTCAAAACTTTAATAAATCCTTCTACATTTTCTATAGAAAATTTCAAAATTTTATTAAAGCTTTCACATTTTCTAAAAAAATGTTGAAATTTTAATAAAGCTTTAGAAAATATTAAAAAAGCTTTCACATTTTCTATGAAAAATTTCAACATTTTAATAAAGCTTTCTCAAATTTTAATAAAACTTTCACATTTTTTTATAGAAAATGTCAAAAGTGTAATAGAGCTTTCAAAGTTGTTAAAGAAAATGTCAACATTTTCATAAAGCTTTCATATTTTCTATAGAAAATGTTGAAATTTTCATAAAGCTTTCACATTTTTTATAAAAAAAATTCACATTTTAATAAAGTTCAAATTATTTACAGGAACAATCAAACTCTAAATAAAACTTTTACATTTTCTATAGAAATTTTTAAGATTTTATTAAAGCTTTTACATTTTCTACAAACAATTTCAAAACTTTAATAAAGTCTTCACATTTTCTATCGAAATTTTAAAAAATTTAATAAAGCTTTCATATTTTCTAAAGAAAATTTTGAAATTTTAATAAAGCTTTAGAAAATATTTAAAAAGCTTTTACATTTTCTATAAAAAATGTCAACATTTTAATATATCTTTCTCATTTTTTTGCAAAAACAATTAAACTTTTAATAAAGCTTTCACATTTTCTATAGAAAATCGTCAGATTTTATTAAAGCTTTCTTATTTTCTACAAAAAAAAAAAAAAAAATTGAATAAATCCTTCACATTTTTTATAGAAAGTGTCATAAGTTTAAAAAAGATTTCACAGTTGTTAAAGAAAAGGTCAATATTTTCATAAAGCTTTCATATTTTCTATAAAAATTTTTGAAATTTTAATAAAGCTTTATAAGATTTTCTAAAAGCTTCTACATTTTCTATAAAAAATGTCAACATTTTAATATAGCTTTCTCATTTTTTTACAGAAACAATTAAACTTTTAATAAAGCTTTCACATTTTCTATAAAAAATCGTAAGATTTACAAAAACTTTTACATTTTCTACAAAAAAAAAAATAAAATTTAATGAAACCTTCACATTTTTTATAGAAGATGTCAAAAGTTTAATAGAGTTGTTAAAGTAAATAACAACATTTTCATAAAGCTTTTATATTTTCTATAGAAAATGTTGAAATTTTATTAAGCTTTAGAAAATATTAAAAAAGCTTTCACATTTTCTATAAAAAATGTCAACATTTTAATAAAGCTTTCTTAAATTTTAATGAAACCTTCACATTTTTTTATAGAAAATGTCAAAACTTTAATAAAGCTTTCATAGTTGTTAAAGAATATGTCAACATTTTCATAAAGCTTTCATATTTTCTTTAGAAAATTTTGAAATTTTCATAAAGCTTTCAGATTTTTTTATAAAAAATTTCACATTTTAATTTTAAGATTTTATTAAAGCTTTCACATTCGCCACAAACAAAATTTTAACATTTTAATAAATCATTTACATTTTCTATAGAAAATGTCAAAACTTTAATAAAGCTTTCATGTTTTCTATAAAAATTTTTGAAATTTTAATAAAGCTTTCACATTTGTTAAAGAATATGTAAAAATTTAAACAAAGTTCACATGCTTTACAAACTGTTTCTAAAGCTTTCACATTTTCTGTAGAAATTTATTAAAATGTTTACACTTTCTATAAAATATATAAAACTTTAACATTTTCATTAAAAATTATCAAATTTTTAAAAAAGCTCTCAAATTTCCTTACGAAAATGTATAAAATTTAAAAAAGCTTTCTTATTTTCTATATAAAATGTTAACATTTTGCTAAAGCTTTCACAATTTCTTTAGAAAATATGAAAATTTTAATAAAGCTTTCATATTTTCTAAAGAAAATTTTATCTTAAAAAAAAAAGATTTATTATTTTCCTTTAAGATGAGGTCATGTTTTATTCAGACGTTCTTTGTTTTTTTGTGTAGTTGTAGTTGTTTTTTTGTTGCTTCCATTAGCGTTTAAGTGCTTACTTTTTATCACTTTTTACTTTGTGTGGTGTGGCAAGATTTTTGTTCTCTATATATTTTTCTTTTACTTTTAATAAATAACTTTGGAATTCTATTTAACTATAGAATTTGTTTTGTTGCTTTTGTATGAGTACATATGTGTTATTTATTCTATATATATTTCAATTTTTCCCTTTTCTATACATTTCATATTCATTCTTTATTCAGCATTTCAATTCAGTTTTTTTTTTTTTTTTTTTTTCTTTTTTTCTTTCCTTTTTTGCTTTAGCTAGCAATTGTTTTTTAAACAAATAAATCAGTAGATTTGGCAGAATTTCAAAATTTGTTTGGTCTAAAAAAGAAAAAGTTTTTTACTTGACCTTTTTTTTATTTGGTTGCTGGCTGATTTTGATTTGTGTAGGATTCAATATAAAATAACAACAACAACAATAACAGCCACTCAAAATAAAGTTTTTCACATTTTTAACATGTTAAAGTATGCTATGATATTTGTGTTTTATTGTTGTTATTTATTGAACAAACACAAATACACACACACACACACACACACACAATTGTAAGCCGAAAAGTATGCTAAAAGTTTCAAGCTTTAGCCATAATTTGGCGTTGTTTTTGGGGTTAGAGTTTTGTATTGGGAACAATGGCCCAATAGTTTGTTAAATTATGGCTATAGTTTATTTAGTTCATAAAATTTGCCAAATATTTGTATACAAATTGTATAAAGGCATGTATTTTCTACAATTTTATGTCTAAACTTTGAAATATGTAACCTAAATGTTATTTTTTTAAATTAATTTATTAAGTTTATGTATGTATGTTTTTTTTCTGTGAAAATTCTTTAATAACAATGACATCATTTACTGCATTTTTCTCGTTCAAAAATTCAGCGCATAATGAAACTACAACATGAATGAGCAAAAAAAAATAAAATGAACCAAAAAAACTTGTCCTAGGAAACTTCTACCACAGTATTTATGCCAAAATTTTCCATGTTCAAAGGCCCACCAAATGACGGGGAAACAAACAACAAACGTGCTACGAAATCTATGCCAAAAAACTGTTCAAGATGTGTAACAAAAACACACATTCCAACGAAGAAAAAAAAAACGTACAACTATCAAACACGAAATCAGCTAACAAAGCAAAGTTTTTTCTAGTTCAAAAGGAAGGCAGAAAAAAACCTGCTCTTAAATAAATCTATGCATTATGTATTTTGCAGCATTTTCTTTCACTCAACCTCCTGCTCAATGTATTCCCTGTCCGCCCCAAAGTTCATTTTCTACTTACAAACATATTAAGCCTTTATTAAATGCACTCCAGCACAATAAACAGTGACATTAAATTGTGTTTGGTAATGAGAAAACCACAGCCAAAAAAGGGAAATCAAACTAAAAGGTGATTTATATACAAAATTTTAACAAAAAATTATATTTTTCATAGAAAATATTAAGAATTTCTATAAAAAAGCTTTAATTTTTGTATAGAAAATGTGAAAGCTTTATTAAAAGCTTTTTTTAAAGTATTTATATTTTCTATGGAAATATGAAAGCTTTATTAAAAGCTTTGCATTTTCTAAAGAAAAAATTAAAGCTTAAATTAAAAGCTTAACGTTTTCTATAGAAAATATGAAAGCTTTATCGAAAGCTTCGAATTCTCTATGGAAAATATGAAAGCTTTACTAAAAGCTTTATGTTTTCTATCGGAAATATGAGAATTTTACTGAAAGCTTTAGATTTTCTATAGAAAATAAAAAACCTTTACATTTTCTATACAAAATTTTATGGAATTTTAAAAGCTTTACAATTCCTATATATTTTCTATATAAAATGTTGAAGATAGAAAAACCTTCTATTTGAAATTGTGAATCTTTTCTAAAAAACTACTTTTTAAAACTATGTATTTAAACTTCAACTTTCCTTAATAACTACTATTCATACACAGCACATATAATCCGCCTAACGGTATGTAGCAAAAAAAAGAAACAAGTCTCGTTTTTGGCTAAAGCACAAAATGTGAAAGAGACACTCTCAGCTCATAATAACGTCATCATTATCAAGTTCTTTAGTCCTTGTTGTCAAATGATAAAATGCCAAAGAATTATTTTCCATTTAATGTTGTTGTTGTTTTTGTTCTTGATGTTGCTATAATTTTTGTTTAGCATTTCAAACGGGAAATACAGACAGACATTTAGACTCATAACTGAACTGAACTAGAACTAAATTTAGTTTCAGTTTAAGCACACAGTCAGTCAGCAGGTATTTCTATGGGGATTTATTTATTATAATAGAGAATAAAAATTATACATGAAATGATTACGTTTCTATTTACACACACACATACAACACAACCTTATGACGTAGTTGTTGTTATTTATGTATGTAGCTGTAGAAAAAGTCTTAATGTATGTTTGAATATAGGTATTTAAGTTTAAGCAAAGTGATTACGTGTTTGCATTTCAAATAAAAGAGGAAAACCTACAACCCATCTTTTGATAAAAAATGCTTGGTTGTTTGGCAAACACAAGGTGCAAGCAAGTCTTATTTAGGTTTACAAACACACAAACACTGCTAAAGAATGTGTGAGTGTATGACCTCATTTATAAATAATGTTCTATTTTATTTATTTTTTTTCTTTTCGTTTACAATAAATAATTTCAAAGATTTTTCGATTAAATATGAAATTATAATTAAATTTAATTGTTTACATTGTTGACATAGCGAGTTTACTGGTGGGTTTATTTGTGTGCCTTTAGGCGTTACAAATTATTGATTGTTATCGTTATCGAACATGGTTTGGATAAGGAGATAATGCCAGCCATGGTTTACATTATTTACACGAAGAAAATGTTTAGGTTTCATATATATACCTCGCATGATCTATAATCGATAAGAATTTTTCCTTAAAAATCAAGAATGTTTTGTAATTCTATTAAAAATACTTTCCAAAATTCAACTGCAAATTTCGCAACAATGTGTAAACAAAGTTTACATAGTGTAAATAATAATTTACATGGTGTAAACAATAGTTTAAATGGTGTAAACAATAGTTTTCATAGTGTAAATAATAATTTACATGGTGTAAACAATAGTTTACATGGCGTAAATAATAGTTTACATGGTGTAAATAATAGTTTACATGGTGTAAACAAAAGTTTACATGGTGTAAACAATAGTTTACATGGCGTAAACAATAGTTTACATGGTGTAAACAATAGTTTACATGGCGTAAATAATAGTTTACATGGTGTAAACCATAGTTAAAATGGTGTAAACAATAGTTTACATAGTGTAAACAATAATTTACATTGTGTAAACAATAGTTTACATGGTGTAAAGAAGAGTTTACATGGTATAAACAATAATTTACATGAGGTAAACAATACATGGTGTAAACAATAGTTTACATGGTGTAAATAATAGTTTACATGGTGTAAACAAAAGTTTACATGGTGTAAACAATAGTTTACATGGCGTAAACAATAGTTTACATGGTGTAAACAATAGTTTACATGGCGTAAATAATAGTTTACATGGTGTAAACAATAGTTAACATGGTGTAAATAATAGATTACATGGTGTAAACAATAGTTTACATGGTGTAAATAATAGTTAACATGGTGTAAATAATAGCTTACATGGTGTAAACAAAAGTTTACATGGTGTAAACAATAGTTTACATGGTGTAAACAATAGTTTACATGATGTAAACAATAGTTTACATGATGTAAACAATAGTTTACATGATCTAAACAATAGTTTACATGATGTAAACAATAGTTTACATGATATAAACAATAGTTTACATGATGTAAACAATAGTTTACATGGTGTAATCAATAGTTTACAAGGTGTAAACAATGGTTTACATGGTGTAAATAATAGTTTACATGGCGTAAATAATAGTTTACATGGTGTAAATAATAGTTTACATGGTGTAAATAATAGTTTACATGGTGTAAGCAATAGTTAACATGATGTTAATAATAGTTTACATTGTGTAAACAATAGTTTACATGGTGTAAGCAATAGTTTACATTGTGTAAACAATAGTTAACATGATGTTAATAATAGTTTACATGGTGTAAACAATAGTTTACATGGTGTAAACAATAGTTTACATGGTGTAAACAATAGCTTACATGGTGTAGATCAATGATGCCCAAGCCCTATACTCTTGGTGCTCATTTGTTTTTGTAAATGCTCTTAGCTATAGGCTGTGTGTTTCTATACTCAATAGAACACTCAGGCACTAGTAATATGAAATACACAAACAACTTTGTTTTGTTGGTTTTTTTGTCGTTCTTCAATGTACACACGCAAGTGGAAAACAACAACACTTTCGTATGCTTTGCTGGTAAACATTGACGACAGCGATCATCAATGTAGATTTTGTTTTTGTTTATCGTATGGTATTGTTTCAAAAAGTGTGTATTTTTTTTATTTATTCTTTGTATGTTTTGGTTTTTACAACAAAAAAAATTGCATACAAATTTGTTTTTCTTTAAATGTATTGGTGTTTGCTCTTCCATAAGGAACTTTTGGGCACCCCTGGTGTAGATCATAGTTTACGTGGTTTAAACCATAGTTTACATAGTGTAAACGATAGTTTACATTGTGTAGTTATAGTTAACATGGTGTAAACAATAGGTTACATGGTGTAAACCATAATATACATTGTGTAAACGATAGTTTACATGGTGTAAACAATAGTTTACTTGGTGTAAACAATAGTTTATATGATGTAAACAATAGTTTACATAGTGTAAACAATAGTTTACTTAGTGTAACCTTTAGTGTATTCAGTGTAAACACTATGTCAACAAGAGTTTTATGATGTAAATAATGGTTTGTAGTCTGTAAAGAATACTTTTTTTGATGTAAACAATCGTTTTTATGCTGTTAACTATGATTTTCAAGCTATAAACTATGTTAAGCTAGAGAAAATTTTTATTTTTCTTTGTATTTCTTGAAGTCCACCAAAGAATGCAGAAAAAACACAGGTTTTTGAGCTTGGGTCTTCAGATTTTGACCATATTCGGTAAACACATACCCTTTGGAGTTCGTTGACCATATTAATTTGTATTCTTTTAAATTACGAAAAACTCACGATTAAAATTATATCAATATTGCATTTGTTTCCTAAAAGTATCTTTTTTGAAATCAAAAATATTTTTTTTTTTTTCTTTGATTATGTTATGAATAAAGATACAAATATTTAAAGATACTTAAATCGCGAATAAAATCGAGAGTATAAATTATTTGTTCCAAAATTTTTGCTAGAAATTATCTTATCAACTTACCATTATCAAATTTTTCATAAGAATCACGTTCCTCCTCCTCCTCCTCATTCACCTCATTTAAGCTCTCGTTCTCCAAATCGAAATTTCTCTCATCCGAATCCATAATATATTCGGCTTCCTCTTCATTCGATGTTTGCGATGATACAACTTGATACGAGGGCGGTGACAACACAGTGCCCTCCTTATCAATATGGACATTATCCGCACCGGCAGCATAAGCGATATTCGGTTTATCCTGCTGCTGCTGCTGCTGTTGATGTTGATGTTGCAGATGATTGTTGTTGTGCTGGGTGGCCGATTTGGGTTTGGCGGCCTCAGCCAGGGCTTGTGGGTGATGACATGGAAGTATTAGGAGCGTTGTTAAGAAGAGAAAGGCATAAAGGAGGAATGTTGAGGAGGATGATGATGACGATGACGATGTGGTTGTGGTTGTGGATGTTGCTGTTGCTGTTGATGAGGATGATGACGTTAGGGGATATTGTAGATTTTTACGTTTGTTAAATGGTTGTTGTTTTTTATTATTATTATTATTTATGTTTATAATTATTTTGTTTATTAAAGATAATACTAAATTTTCTGGTTGTTTTTTAATTTGTTGTTGTGGTTTATTTACAAAAGTGTTGTTTATTTGTTGCATAAACGATAACATTTGTGTTAACAATAACGTTGTTGTTACTTTAGCAACATTGTTTAGATACAATGCTGCTGGCACATTATTAAAAGCCTCGTACTTCTCTTGTTTAGCCTGTCGCAGCTGTTCAGGCTCTGTTTTTGCCGACTGGCTGCTCAACCTTAGACGTCCTCTTCTACGTTTGCTATTAAAATCTAGAGATTCTTGATTTATAGTTACGGTATGTTGCTGTATCGGCTCTTGATGTTGCGGCAACATCTTGCTCATGTTTGTTGGAGAAGCCTGGTTTAACAGAGAAGTTGCTGGTGGCTGGGGTAAAATTTGTGCCTTTAGTTTTTGTAATTTTAGACAAATTAAACTAGGCTTTTGTGACATCATGCCCTTAGCTAAGCCTGGTTTATAAGGTTGTTGTGCATGTTGCCCTTGTTTTACCTTCAAGGCCCAGGATGTTGCTAATGTTTTGCTATCAACATTTTTACAGTTATTATTGCTCTTAATGCTGTTTTGTTTGGGTAGGCTATGCAGGGCAACATTGTTGCTGTTGGGTTGTTGTTCTTGTTGATGTTGTTGTTGTTGTGGTTGTTGAAGAGAGTCAGCCCCTTTTAAGTCAAGGTTTACTGTTATCCCTTGTTTAGAGAATATGTGGGTTTGAGGAGAAGTTTCATGTTGCTGGTTTAAACATATTAAATGTTTGGCTGTTGTTGTGTTTTCTGCTGCTAAGGAGACTGAGTTTGAGGCTTTTAAAGTTGTTGAGTTTAATAAATGTGGCTGTAAACATGTTGCGTGTTGCTGCAACATTGGACCCCTTAATTGATCGTGTTGATAACTCTTTTTTCTTTTTTGTTTGCCAATATTTCGCAGAGTTTCTGTTTTATTCTCAATTTGTGCGGAATTTTCTTTTCATTTAATAAATTGTTTTTGTTTTATAAAAACCGTTAGTTAATCGTTGTTGCCGTTTGTTTGTTTGTAGTTTTGTTTGCTATAATTTTAATTGGAGTTTGTTTTTAATTTCAGTTTCAATTTATCAATTTTAGTTTAAGTTTGCTTAACAATTTTTATTAGTTTGCTAAATAGTTATAAAGGTGCGTGTTGTTATAGTAGTTTAATATAGTTGTTGTTGTAGTAAATGAATTTTTTTTTAATAAATTTAAGTTATATTATTTATAATAGAAGACTTATGTTTAGTTTTTTGGTTTTACAATTTTATTTTAATTAATTTTTTCTAAGAATTTCATTAATTTTTTTTTCTTCTTTCTTTAATTTAAACTTTTAATTACTTTTTGTAATTCTTATTATTTAGTTTTTTTTAATTATTTATAATTTTATCACATTTTTCATTTTATTTTGAAAATTTCTAGCATACTTTTTGGCTAAACTTTATTATTTTTAATTTTTTTTTTTAATTTTTTTAAATTAAAGTATTAAAACATAATTAAAGTACTTTAACATTTACTCTTTGTTTAAAACACTTTTTTCACCAAAAATAATAATTTGCCAACACAAAAAAAAAAAAAAAAAACTTAATTGAACCAAAATCTTGTAAGGTTTTTATTATTAAACATTTTCTTTGATATTTTTTCTTTCATTTAAAAATCTTCATAATTTTTTCTTATATTCTGCTAAAACCTAAAAACCTTTTTTCTTCACCCCAGCCTATTTTTAGGCTTTAAATTTTTTTCTGTTAAATTTTTGCTCCACACTTTTTTTAATTTTTTTTCTTTTGCTTTTGCTACAAAAATTATTTGTTGTTCTTTAAGCCCGTGACAGTTGTGTTTAATTCGCGTACCTTTACCGTTATGATAACTCGTTTATTTTTCTAGTTTTCGTAAAGCTATTTTTATTTTTATAGCATAACGTCTAGGCGCACGCTTTGCTTTTTTTTCTTTTGTAAGGGGGTGAGTATAACTGTTATATATATTATAATTTGTCAGTTGTTTGTTGTTGTTGTTAACACAAAAAGCTTTCTTCGTTGTTAAATGTCATGTCATTTGCTTGTTTTTGTTTTGCTTTTCTATGGTAATTGTGTGCTCACCCAGAGAAACACTCTTAATTGAGTGGGGTGGTGAAAATCACTCATTTTGTAGAGTTAAAGAGGGAGAGTTTTATATTAAAAGCTGTAATGAGAAAAAGAGAAGAAAATTGTTGTAATTTATTGTATTTACAGAGATAGAGAGAGTAAATTTATCATTTGTTATATTTTAATTAATCACTTAATTAATCATTTACAACATAAATAAATTAAAAGTTTTGGAATGCAAGAAACATAAAACAAATATAAAGGAAAAAAAGATTATCAAGTCAACAGAATATTCAAAATACAATACTTTGAATCAAGGCAAATCTTAGACTCAATCCAAATTTTGTTTATTTTTATATTATTACAAACATATAAGAATGTACTAGAACAGAACTAGAACAGAACTAGAACAGAACAAGAACAGAACTAGAACAGAACTAGAACAGAACTAGAACAGAACTAGAACAGAACTAGAACAGAACTAGAACAGAACTAGAACAGAACTAGAACAGAACTAGAACAGAACTAGAACAGAACTAGAACAGAACTAGAACAGAACTAGAACAGAACTAGAACAGAACTAGAACAGAACTAGAACAGAACTAGAACAGAACTAGAACAGAACTAGAACAGAACTAGAACAGAACTAGAACAGAACTAGAACAGAACTAGAACAGAACTAGAACAGAACTAGAACAGAACTAGAACAGAACTAGAACAGAACTAGAACAGAACTAGAACAGAACTAGAACAGAACTAGAACAGAACTAGAACAGAACTAGAACAGAACTAGAACAGAACTAGAACAGAACTAGAACAGAACTAGAACAGAACTAGAACAGAACAGAACAGAACAGAACTAGAACAGAACTAGAACAGAACTAGAACAGAACTAGAACAGAACTAGAACAGAACTAGAACAGAACTAGAACAGAACTAGAACAGAACTAGAACAGAACTAGAACAGAACTAGAACAGAACTAGAACAGAACTAGAACAGAACTAGAACAGAACTAGAACAGAACTAGAACAGAACTAGAACAGAACTAGAACAGAACTAGAACAGAACTAGAACAGAACTAGAACAGAACTAGAACAGAACTAGAACAGAACTAGAACAGAACTAGAACAGAACTAGAACAGAACTAGAACAGAACTAGAACAGAACTAGAACAGAACTAGAACAGAACTAGAACAGAACTAGAACAGAACTAGAACAGAACTAGAACAGAACTAGAACAGAACTAGAACAGAACTAGAACAGAACTAGAACAGAACTAGAACAGAACTAGAACAGAACTAGAACAGAACTAGAACAGAACTAGAACAGAACTAGAACAGAACTAGAACAGAACTAGAACAGAACTAGAACAGAACTAGAACAGAACTAGAACAGAACTAGAACAGAACTAGAACAGAACTAGAACAGAACTAGAACAGAACTAGAACAGAACTAGAACAGAACTAGAACAGAACTAGAACAGAACTAGAACAGAACTAGAACAGAACTAGAACAGAACTAGAACAGAACTAGAACAGAACTAGAACAGAACTAGAACAGAACTAGAACAGAACTAGAACAGAACTAGAACAGAACTAGAACAGAACTAGAACAGAACTAGAACAGAACTAGAACAGAACTAGAACAGAACTAGAACAGAACTAGAACAGAACTAGAACAGAACTAGAACAGAACTAGAACAGAACTAGAACAGAACTAGAACAGAACTAGAACAGAACTAGAACAGAACTAGAACAGAACTAGAACAGAACTAGAACAGAACTAGAACAGAACTAGAACAGAACTAGAACAGAACTAGAACAGAACTAGAACAGAACTAGAACAGAACTAGAACAGAACTAGAACAGAACTAGAACAGAACTAGAACAGAACTAGAACAGAACTAGAACAGAACTAGAACAGAACTAGAACAGAACTAGAACAGAACTAGAACAGAACTAGAACAGAACTAGAACAGAACTAGAACAGAACTAGAACAGAACTAGAACAGAACTAGAACAGAACTAGAACAGAACTAGAACAGAACTAGAACAGAACTAGAACAGAACTAGAACAGAACTAGAACAGAACTAGAACAGAACTAGAACAGAACTAGAACAGAACTAGAACAGAACTAGAACAGAACTAGAACAGAACTAGAACAGAACTAGAACAGAACTAGAACAGAACTAGAACAGAACTAGAACAGAACTAGAACAGAACTAGAACAGAACTAGAACAGAACTAGAACAGAACTAGAACAGAACTAGAACAGAACTAGAACAGAACTAGAACAGAACTAGAACAGAACTAGAACAGAACTAGAACAGAACTAGAACAGAACTAGAACAGAACTAGAACAGAACTAGAACAGAACTAGAACAGAACTAGAACAGAACTAGAACAGAACTAGAACAGAACTAGAACAGAACTAGAACAGAACTAGAACAGAACTAGAACAGAACTAGAACAGAACTAGAACAGAACTAGAACAGAACTAGAACAGAACTAGAACAGAACTCGAATTATTTTAAATTAATTTATATGTTAATTTTTAGGCAAATTGTTCGTTGTTAGTACAAAAGCATGTTTTTAATTTAATCTAATAGACCTTTTTTCTAATTTGGCTTGTAAATTTTTTATGCTTATTTTTTATTCTAAGAAATATTATTAAGTGTTTAAGTTTTAAGACAAAATTGTCGTCTGTGATGCAAAAACGATTCCCTACAGATATTCTAAAGAACTTCTTTAGCAAAAACAATAACAAAAAGTCCATTCAAATACACTTAATACTTGCAGTTTGTTCAGTTCTACCACATAGCGTATGATTAATATTAATTGCAAGTTAAATAAATGAAATTCCTTATAACATTTTATAACTAAAATATATTTAAATTTAAAATATGTTAATTAGTTGCGAAATATTTAAAAATTCTCAACCATTTGCAACAATTGCAATTTTAACCCTTTATGAAAACTATAAATATTCCAACAATTGTTATTGAAATTGCTCTAAAGGGTTCTATATAGAGATTTTGCTTTTATGGTCATAAAATACTTGAAAAAAAATCTCAACATTTCTTCATGTTATTTAAACTAACAAGACATTTTAATCATTATTTTCAAAACAACAACAAACCATTCAAATTGCCATATTAAAATTTTATTTAATAAAGTCACGTTATCAGCAGCAATTAAATGAGTTTGTAGTCCTCAAAAATACAATGTTAAAACAAGAAGAAGTGAGTTAAAACTCATTGATTTTCATTAAGGCCTCTAGAAGCTGAAGTATTAAAACAATTCCTTCAAACATAGAGAACGCTCTCTCTATATATATGTATATTACTCTCTGTCTGATAAAGAGTATTTCCACAATTTCCTTTAACATGTGTTTAACTTTTTTTTTTCAATCCGCTGTGTTTTGTTGTTATTTATTTTCCAACAAAAATAAAACATTTTTACACAGCTGATTTTAGTTTGGAAGAAAAAAAACTCCTAAAAGTATGCTTGAAATTTGCTAACAGACAAATCTGTGCTCTCTTTAAGGGTTTCTCTCTCTATCTATCTCTTGAGAACTGCGGGAGAGTAATTGTTTGTTTCTTCGGGTTTCTTTTGTGCCGTTATTTGCCACTACTAACACTGATACCCAGTTTCGTGGGTTTGTTGTTGTTTCTGATGTTGTATTTATGCTACCACCTCCTAGTTTGTGCCACTTTTACTTTTTTTCCCATTATTGCTTCTTGTATTTCATTTTGCTCCTATTTATCAGGTTTGCTTGTATTATTGTAAGTTTGTTTATTGCTATTGCTGCTGTTGTTGTTATTTTTGCACCACAAAATCCTTAATAGTTTTATTTAGTCTATATGAGAGGGTTTCTGTATTTGTTGTTTGTGTGTGAGAGTATTTCTTTTCTCATTTATTTCTTTTGGTTTTTATATTCGTTTTTATTAACACACATACGCACACAAATAAAAAATGCCGCGGCTGGTTTGTGTTTCATTTTTCTGTTAAGGATTCAGGGTTTTTTTTGCTGCTGCTTTTTGCTGTCTGTTGTCCTCAACGAGTGTACTCTACTACTCTAGTTTAGACGAAACGTAGTTTATCTTGTTTTTAGAATTAAGCTTATTTTTATTGTTGTTGTAGTTTTGCACTAATTTTTCATGTAGCTGTTTTCTGTAGCTTTAATGATGAACAGTGGGGTCAATAAAATAAACAAATGCCATTAACAATAAAACAGCTTAAAGAAAGTACATTTTAAAAAAGTACCTTTTAAAGAAAGTACGTTTTAAAGAAAGTACCTTTTAAAGAAAGTATCTTTTGAAGAAAGTACCTTTTAAAGAAAGTACCTTTTAAAGAAAGTACCTTTTAAAGAAAGTACCTTTTAAAGAAAGTACCTTTTAAAGAAAGTACCTTTTAAAGAAAGTACCTTTTAAAGAAAGTACCTTTTCAAGAAAGTACCTTTTAAAGTTAAAGAAAGTACTTTTTAAAGAAAGTACCTTTTAAAGAAAGTACTTTTTAAAGAAAGAACCTTTTAAATAAAGTATCTTTTAAAGAAAGTACCTTTTAAAGAAAGTACCTTTTAAAGAAAGTAGATTTTAAAGAAAGTATATTTTAAAGAAAGTACCTTTTCAAGAAAGTATCTTTTAAAGAAAGTACCTTTTAAAGAAAGTACCTTATAAAGAAAGTACCTTTTAAAGAAAGTACCTTTTAAAGAAAGTACCTTTTGAAGAAAGTACCTCAAAACGACCCTAATTGTCAAATCGTTTATGAATAAATAAGTTTGTAGCTAAATTATGGCTTTTCAAAGTTCTTCTATTGAAGCTATGTTAAGGCTATTTAAAGACCTTGATTTGAAACAAAATATGTCTCTAGAAAGACAGTAAGTTGAAGCTAGGTTGACACCTTAAAAAGTCCTTTATGATCTAAGTCTATGTACTTTGAAAGTTCTCACAGTTTTATGTTCAATTGAAATATATACCCTCTATTCCACTGTCTGCTGACCACCTCTTGAGAGGGTGTATCGGTAGAGAAAAAAAAAAACTGTATTTTTATTTCTAGTTTACTAGGTAATCTAAGTTGAAAAAATCTCTCTCAGACACACACTAAACAAAAAAAAAACATTCTCAAACATACAACTAAATAACCCAACAAATACAATAAAACAGTATACAAAAATGTTTCAATGTTGGTCGAAAGGAAAATAACAACAAAAAATATATACATTGTAGAAATGTAGCTACAAAATGGGTGTCTGTGTAAAAAAAAAAAAAAATCAAAAATACTCGTAGTGAAACAGTGTTTGGTGTGTTTTTGGAGCCTGAGGGATAAA
Organism: Calliphora vomitoria; assembly: GCA_942486065.2. NCBI lineage: Eukaryota > Metazoa > Arthropoda > Insecta > Diptera > Calliphoridae > Calliphora > Calliphora vomitoria. The sequence goes on along the minus strand of OW818030.2, from coordinate 11,439,195 downwards.
CTGTGATTATATTTGTAACTGAAACAACGAAAAACCAAAAACACACATACATTCAAACACTAAGCTAAATTAAAACAAAAACTACAGTATACTTTCTAGCATGACTAAAATTATCAATAGTCTGTGTATAGCTGTATTTATTTCACTCTAAACTCTAACAATGTTACAGCTTTTGTTTTAACTTTTGTAGTAGTATGTATTATGTATATTTCTTGGTGTTATTATTTTCTCTCATTTCTATTTTCATGTGTATATTTCCGTTTTCTTTAAGTTTTAATATTTTGTTTAGGAATTTTTCTAAACATGATTACTTTAGTTTTTCTTCTTTTCCCATTTACCTCTTTCCTTTTTCCTGGCGATTTCTTAAGTTATTAAGACAATGGTGTAGTTGTTAGCCTATATTTTGTGACTTACAAAGCGTAACGCAAAATAAGCTGGGGGAAAAAATAGCAATTGTAAATATAGCATATCATTAGGGGCTAATTAAATTATATAGAGCATAGCATAATTTTAGGCAGTTAATGAAATTAAGCGTGTTTGTATTTATAATGTTTTTTCGCAATGTTTATAATAAATTTAAGTTCTTAAAGTAGTTTCAAAAAGAGAAATATTTCTTATTTAATTAGGAGGAGGTCGCCAGTAATTGGTTTAAGGAATTTTTTTTTGTATAGAAATTATAGATTTTTTAAGAGCTTTTCTTAATGAGGTTCATATTCCCTCGAAATGGCAAACAAAAATTTTAAAGAAAAAAATTATTTAAAAAAAAATTTAAAAAAAAAAATATTTCGTGAACATTTTTTTCATAAATTTTTTTTATTTCAAAATTATGAAGAACAAACACATTTGGATTTAAATATATAATTCCATTTATTTTTTTTTTTTAAATTATTAATTATTAGTGCCAAATTAAAGATTTTTCTAAATAAATACTCTAGGCGTATGACTAATTTTAATTATGGTGTTTTTAACTAAAATCCTTATAACTTTTAATAGGAATTACATTAAAACTTTTTATAAATGTTATTTTAAAGCCTATAGTATATTCTTTTAGATAATTTTATTTAAAAGCCATAATTTAAGAGCACTAACATGGTTATATCACTTCAAATTGAGAAATTATGAGAAAAAAATCTATATTTTTCATGTTGATTTTTTTAGTTCCATAGATCGTAAATATTTTTGAAACTACTAGTCTTCTCATAGCCTTCACATAAGTTTTATTTACAAAAATAAATAACATAAATTTTCGTTATTTAAAAAGTTTTGATTTTTTTTTTCTTCTAAATATTTATATAAAATTTTCTTATTCATTTCATTGAAATTTTTATTTTAATAGTTTTTAGTTTAAAACTTAACTAAATTTTGAGAAATTATGCTTTTAACCACAGCAATAAAACTTTTTATTGAACTAAGTTAATTCACGATTTTTAAAAATATTAACGTAACGCGTATGATTAATATTAATTATGAGTTTTTAGGCAAAAATCCTTATAACTTATATTGAAATTCAGATTGTAACATTCTGTAAATGGTGTTTCAAAGCCAAGAGTACCTACTATTATAATATTGTATTTAAAAACAATAATTTTAAAAAATGTATCTTTAAAGGAAGTACCCTTTAAAGAAAGTACCTTTTAAAGAATACAACATTTTAAAAAAAGTACCTTTTAAAGAAAGTACCTTTTAAAGAAAGTACCTTTTAAAGAAAATACCTTTTAAAGAAAGTACCTTTTAAAGATAGTACCTTTTAAAGAAAGTACCTTTTAAAGAAAGTACCTTTTAAGGGAAGTTCCTTTTAAAGAAAGTACCCATTAAAGAAAGTACATTTTAAAGGAAGTTCATTTTAAAGAAAGTACCTTTTAAAGAAAGTACCTTTTAAAAAAAGTACATTTTAAAGAAAGTACCTTTTAACGAAAGTATCTTTTAAAGCAACTACCATTTAAAAATTCTTATAACTTTTACAGAAAGTACCTTTTAAGTAAAGTACATTTTAAAGAAAGTACCTTTAAAAGAAAGTACCTTTTAAAGAAAGTACCTTTTAAAGAAAGTACCTTTTAATGAAAGTACCTTTTAATGAAAGTACCTTTTAAAGAAAGTACCTTTTAAAGAAAGTACCTTTTAAAGAAAGTACCTTTTAAAGAAAGCTCATTTTAAAGAAAGTACCTTTTAAAAAAAGTACCTTTTAAAGAAAGTACCTTTTAAAGAAAGTACCTTTTAAAGAAAGTACCTTTTAAAGAAAATACCTTTTAAAGAAAGTACCTTTTAAAGAAAGTACCTTTTAAAGAAACTACCTTTTAAAGAAAGTACCTTTTAAAGAAAGTACATTTTAAAGAAAGTACCTTTTAAAGAAAGTACATTTTAAAGAAAGTATGTACCTTTTAAAGAAAGTACCTTTTAAATAAATTATGTACCTTTTAAAGAAAGTATGTACCTTTTAAATAAAGTATGTAGCTATTACAGAAAGTACCTTTTAAAGAAAGTACCTTTTAAAAAAAGTACATTTTATAGAAAGTACATTTTAAAGAAAGTTCCTTTTAAAGAAAGGACCTTTTGAAAAAGTACCTTTAAAGAAAGTACCTTTTAAAGAAAGTACCTTTTAAAGAATGTACCTTTTAAAGAAAGTACCTTTTAAAGAAACTACCTTTAAAGAAAGTACCTTTTAAAGAAAGTACCTTTTAAAGAAAGTACCTTTAAAGAAAGTACCTTTTAAAGAAAGTACCTTTTAAAGAAAGTACCTTTTAAAGAAAGCTCCTTTTAAAGAAAGTACCTTTTAAAGAAAGTACCTTTAAAAAAAGTACCTTTTAAAGAAAGTACCTTTTAAAGAAACTACCTTTAAAGAAAGTATCTTTTAAAGAAAGTACATTTTAAAGAAAGTACCTTTTAATGAAACTACCTTTTAAAGAAACTACCTTTAAAGAAAGTACCTTTTAAAGAAAGTACCTTTTAAAGAAAGTACCTTTTAAAGAAAGTACCTTTTAAAGAAAGTACCTTTTAAAGAAAGTACCTTTTAAAGAAAATACCTTTTAAAGAAAGTACCTTTTAAAGAAAGTACATTTTAAAGAAACTACCTTTATAGAAAGTACCTTTTAAAGAAAGTACCTTTTAAAGAAAGTACCTTTTAAAGAAAGCTCCTTTTAAAGAAAGTACCTTTTAAAGAAAGTACCTTTAAAAAAAAGTACCTTTTAAGGAAAGTACCTTTTAAAGAAACTACCTTTAAAGAAAGTACCTTTAAAAAAAAGTACCTTTTAAGGAAAGTACCTTTTAAAGAAAGTACATTTTAAAGAAAGTATGTACCTTTTAAATAAAGTATGTACCTATTACAGAAAGTACCTTTTACAGAAAGTACCTTTTAAAAAAAGTACATTTTAAAGAAAGTACATTTTGAAGAAAGTTCCTTTTAAAGAAAGGACCTTTTGAAAAAGTACCTTTAAAGAAAGTACCTTTTAAAGAAAGTACCGTTTAAAGAAAGTACCTTTTAAATAAAGTACCTTTTAAAGCAACAAAATTCGTATAACTTATATAGAATTCAGATTCTAACTTTCTGTTAATGGTGTTTCAAAGCCAAGAGTACCTACTATTATAAAATTTTATTTAAAAATAATAACTTAAAAGCAATAAGCTGGTTAGAGGATTTGAAATCTAAAAAAAAATGTATTTAATCCAGATAAAATAAAATATATTTGCGAAACTATGATGCAGGTTCTTTTTTTGCAATAAGTTACAAGAGAAATGTTCTTCATTTTAAAATTTTGAAAAATTTCTTCTTCAAAATATTGATTGATACTGATTTTTTTCTTTGAAGGCCCATAAACAAAAATTTATCACCAAAATCTCCAAACTGAGTATAAGGTTTTAATACACATTGGTAATACAATCGAATCTATACTGTTCAGTCTTCGTTTGTTGAAGAGTGTTATGTGTTATTAACGAAATTTTAAAATAAAATACTTAGGCGTATGATTAATATTAATTCAGAGGTTGTTAAATAAAAATCATTATAATTTTTTTTAGAATTTAGATTATAACAAGCTGTAGACGGGGTTTTTAAGCACAGAAAGTAGGTTTTAAATATAAATAATTACTATTAAAACTACAAAAGTCATTTAAATTTTTTTTTTTTTGAAATTCAGTTTATTTCTAAAAATTGCTAGCAATATAAAAATTTACTTTGTCATTTCTTTTAAAAATTTAGCTTTGTGTTAATTTCATGTTGAAAGAAATAAAAGTTAATTTTGGTTTAAGAATAAGTAATAAAATCAAGTATTTATTTTAAAATTGTAAAACTTTTGCCTTTTAAAAGGAATTTTTAATTCATGTTCAGAATTTTATTATAAATTAATAAAGCCATCGTTTATAGTTACTATTTTTTCATATTTGTCTCCAAATTGTTCTTTATATTGTTGTTAATTAACAATATTAAAAAAATATGTGCAAAAATCCTTATAACTTTGGTTAAAAACAACAGAAACACACGAGCTAAATGAGTTTGGAAAGCTAATACAATAAGTTTAAAGCTAATGTTATAAAATTATAGACTTCAAGTTCCTAAGTTATTAGAAAGTGAAGTTAAAAAAGTTTTTTTTTAATAATTATTTTCAGTTTATGTTTAATTTGCCATGTATTTGAAAATTCCTGCCTAAAAACTTATAAAGTTTGTGAGATAAAATTAGTTATACAACATAATTGTTTTTAATATAATTTTTTTGTTTTATATCAAAATTTGGAGATATTGTATTGTCAACAAATTTTCTAAAGAGCCTTATAAAGTACTTAATCATTCTATGGAAAGTTTATAAAGAAATATAAAATTTTTTAATTTATTTATATCTTCTTCAATTTCTAACACAATTTAAAAGAATTTGAATCAAACTTTTTAGATTTGTAAAAAATTTTTCAAAGAAAATTTCTGGAAATTTTTGAAAAAAAAATTTATAAAATTTTTTTTATTTAACTTTTTGGAATTATAACAATTTAAGTATTTTTAAGCAACAGTATGTTTAATGCCTTTGTTGGCTTTCAAACTTCGTTTACAGAATGTTATTATCTGGTTCTACTCAAAAATTATAGGCATCTTTATAATTTTACCTCCAAATTAATATTAATCATACGCCTAGAGAATTAATTATTTAAATTGTTTTTCAAATTACTGTAAAACTTGCTAATATCTTTTTTACGCCTTATATTATATTTCAAACATTCGTATACTTCAAGTTATTAACTTACGTCAGTCAAAAGTTGTAAGCATTTTTATAAAAAATGCTCATAATTAATATTAATCATACGCCTTGATTAAATTCTTTTGAAAAATCATAAATTTACCTTAATTTTATAAATAACACATCAAATAAAATTAAAGTAAAATGTATTGTTTATTTAAAGCAATTCATTTGTTATAAAAAAGGCGAGGTGAGCTTAAAAAAGTAATATTTTGAAAATTCATTTTTAACAAATTTAATTTTTTTAAATTTTTTTTAATTTTGTTATTATTGTTTATATTTTCTTTTAATTGTTGTCATCATAACTAACTAATTTGTATAGTCTAATGTCTTGTCTAACAAACACCATTTGCTGCAAGTTCTTATTATGTTCTTATCAAAAGTTATAAGGATTTTTACAACACAGCCTCAAAATTAATATTAATCATACGCCTACAGTAGTTAATTTGAAAAAATCATTAATTTTTCACAATAACTTTCATAATTTAATATAACATGTGTATAATAATAATTATATAACCAAATGTCTTAATTTATATGCCTTTAAATATTGTAAAATATACGAGGGCTGCCTAAAAATTAAGGTTGAATATTAAATATTTTGAAAATTTATTTTACAGGAATTGTCAAACAATAAATATAATCTATAGAGTGTAAGAGCATGATTAGATAAAGAAATTCAATTTAAAATTAAAAATTCGAAAATTTAAAAAATTAAATTTTTTTGAAATTTTAAGATTATTGTTTATATTTTCTTTTAATTGTATTATGTACACATCATAACTAACTAAATTTGTATAGTCTAATGTCTTGACTAACAAACACCATTTGCTGCCATTTATTATCATGTTCTTAACAAAAGTTATAAGGATTTTTTTAAACAACCTCAAAATTAATATTAATCATACGCCTACAGTAGTTAATTTGAAAAAATCATTAATTTATGGCAATAGCTTGCATAATTTAATATAACATATATATATTAATAATTTAATAACCAAATGTCTTAATTTATATGCCTTGAAATATTGGAAAATATACGAGGGCTGCCAAAAAATTCAGGTTAAAAATTAAATATATTTTAGTAAAAAATTTATTTTTAATAAATCAATAAACATATGCCTTTGTTAATGTATATAGCTGGTTATACTTTGCCTTGGAAAATCCTGATTACATATAACCCTTCTTTATCTAAGGTTCAATTGCTCCTTTGTGTCTTTTTAGCTTAAATACCATAGCCAACTGTCTGTCTATCTGTCTTTCCCTCTCATTAAAGCATTTAAATTTTTATTGCCAACATTCCTGCCGCTGCTGCTGCCTATATTGCTGAACAAAATTTTAATTAAGAATTTTAAGTTTTTCATAACATTTGGTATTTATTTTACCAGAAACAGCAGCAGTAGCAGCACCACCACCAACTACAAATATTAAGCACATTTTTATAATTTCATTACACGTAGGCGTTTGTGAGTCTCCAAATGTGTGTCTGTGTGTGTGAGTATAATATTGCTGCTGTTGCCTGCCCTACTTGGTGTTTTTGTGAAACGTATCCTTAATCTTTTCACTGACATTTCCTGTTGTTGGGTTACTATGCAAAAACACAAAAAAAAATTTGTGCTATAACAGTCTTCTCTTACTTACGATTATGTATGTTTAAATGTATGAAACCATGTGTGTGTGTGTTTGTGTGTATGTAGGTGTAGGTGTTTTATAAATGACTATTAGTAAGAATATGTTCGTGTGTTTTAAAGGTCCTACAGACAATCACATACAGAAGCTTGGCATTTATTATACAGGACTTAATACAAAATTGGAAAATTTTTCGCCTCAAAATTGCTTGTTATGATAATACAGGGGCGCTAATCTGTTCATAAAATATTTATTCGTATTTGCTAAGGTATATACATATATATATACTTACATACATATGTGCTTAGGGGGAGTGTGGAAATACTGACAAAGAAAAAAATTTGTATAGAAACTTTAAAAAACATTTAGATTGCATAAAGATTTTTTTTAAATTAAATCCTTTAAATAAAGTTAATAAAGATTTCAGCTGTGATATTTCTAAAAAATTTAAAAGATTTCGGCAAACTAATTTAAATTTTTAAAAATTTTTTTCTAGCTTCTTATTTTAAACAGCTATAACAAACTTTGGTAAATAATATTACTTATTATATTAACTTAGTTGCAATTTATGTTCCCTTAGCATTCCAATTCCGTTTAAAATTTGTTATTATCTTGTTCCCAAGCCAAGATATAAGGATTTTTATTAAACAACCTTGGAATTAATATTAATCATACGCCTAGAGTTATTATTTTCTTTAAATCGTTAATTAAGGCTTACAACTTGAAAATATTTGGGGGAAAATATAAAATAATGATAACTACAAAAGATATCTTTATTGGTTTATATTAAAATTTGGGAAGGTATGCGAGGGTCATTTTAAAATTCACCTTAAAAAATAAAAATCATAAAATTAAAGAAAAAAATTGTTTTTATTATCTTTCAAAACAATTTTTTGAAATTTGAAAAATTTTAAATCCCATAATTAAACAAATTCTCTAAATTTTTAATTAATGAAAATCCTTATTTTTTTTTTTTTTATTTCCAGTTTTGTAATGAAATTCAGCAATCTTTGAAAATAAAACAGATTTTTAGGTTTCCACTAAACAAAATTGCAAAAAAAAATTTAATTTTTCTCTGATTTCAAAGTTTTGAACTCTATAACATATTAAATTATGTGTAAAGATTTCATTTCAATTATAATTGTTTAAAGCTTACTTTCTTGGTTTTTAAACCTTATTTATAGTTTTGTATTATCTATAGTATAACCAAAGTTATAAGGATTTTTAACAAACTACCTCTGAATTAATATTAATCATACGCCTACAGTTTTATTTTATAAAATCATCAAAAAGAAGCATTAACTAGAACATGTTTAAACAAAAAATATAGAATAATAAATATGTAAAAAATTGGCTTAATTAATATATAAAGTTTTAAAGAAAAATATACGAGGGTCGTTTGGAAATTATAATAAATAAAAAAAAATTAAAAAAATGATTTTTAAATAATAAGAATCTGTTTAAAACAAAAAATTGGGAAAAATAAGTGATAAAAAAAAATTTGTTGTAGAAAAAAATTAAAATTTTTAATAAATCAGAAAAATTTTTATATAGTAACCTTTGGCAAAAAAAAACCGATACAGCATCTCTGGAATGAAAAAATAAATTTTTTAAGATTTCTGAACTTTACACTTCATAACATTATGAATGTGTTTTTAACTTATACCATTTTAATTACTAATTTTGAACAACAATATTTTTGGCTTTAAAACACAGTTTACAGAAAGTTCGAATCTAAACTAGAATAAAAGTTATAGGAATTTTTGCTAAGCAACACATGAATTAATATTAATCATACGCCCACATTATACTTTTTAAAATAACGTTAATTTGAGTATTAAACATCCAAAAAACACAAAAATATGTAAAATCTTATAAATCTTAGTCTTTTTAATAACACAGTAAAAGAATTGCTAAATATTCGAAAGCCGATTCAAAACTCCAGTAAAAGAAAAAAATTCTAAAAAAAATTTAAGCTCATTTGAAATTTAAGAGAACAAAAACTTAAGAATTCCCTTAACTAAACTAAATGTTAACTTAACTTCCTAATTCAAATAAGAAATTTAAGTTTTTAATAAAATTTAAAATTTCAAAAATTCTTTGGTTTGCTAAAAAAGTTAACAAAAAATATAAATATTTTCGGAAATAATAAAAAACCATATTAAATTATTAAACCTTGTAGTCTTAGCTTTCCAATGCCATTTAAAAAATTCTAAAACCTATTCCTCTTCAGAAGTTATAACCAAATTTACTTAACAAGGTCTTAATTAATATTAATCATACGTACAGTTAGCTTTTAACAAAATATTGGATATTAACTTAAGATATCCAAAAAACTCAAACATTCTCTAAGTGTTTGTAAACACAAATACATGATCTGTAACATAAAATATCACATTTAGCTATTAGAAATGTATAGCCTACTTTGAGGGCCTTAAATTAAAAACATACATAAATGCTGTAAAAACCATATAGTTTGTCTAATTTTTAATATTTTTAGCTCAACTATGATTTAATAATGCTTTAAAATACTTAATTTTTTCTCTCCGTGTTTTTCTTTTTTTTTTTTTCTTCTTCTTTTTTTAAGTATAGAAACCCACTATTTGTTCGTTATCTTTTATTTTTATTATAAGATGTTTAAAAACACGATTATGTTTGTTTTCAAAAGATTTTTTTGGGTTTTTATGTTTTCACTACAGCTTGCGCGTGTTTGTCTATCTCTGTGAGTGTTTCAGCTTTCGTTTACTCTTCTTACTGTCATCTTTATTGCTGATTGCGTAACATTTATACGTAAATGAAGATGTTGGGGGGGGGGGAAGGAAGTAAAAAAAAGAAAGACATAATGTGGAAAAAAATACGTGAAATATATTTGTAAAGCAAACACATACACACACTAAATATAAAAGAAAAAATAGCTGTGTTTACGGGATCAATACACACACGAGTAAAGGCAAGTAAAGTAAAAGAACAGAAACTCACTTTTAAGTTTCAAAATAAAACTTAATATAAATTTTTTTTTTATAATTTTACAAATTTATAGTGTTTTTATAAGTTATTACATTAATATAAATAAATGTATTTTAATTTATTTTAAACCCCATTGTCTTAGCTTTTTGTAGCCACTTTCAATATGAAATTATCTCTTGTAAGTAAAAAGTTATAAGCAATTTTCTTTAACAATCCAGAAATTAATATTAATCATACGTCATGTAGGGCAATTTTATTAAAACCCACATTTTAGTCAAATTACACAAAAATTACAGAAAAACGATATGAATTAATAAAAATATATTGTATGTGTTAAAACTTTTTTAAAAAAAATTTGGAAATTATACGAGGGTTGAACAAAAATTTTGGTAAAATGTATGAAACTAACATAAAAACTTTAGAATTGTTTGCATGGACAATACTTAAATAATATTTTATACATTTTTCAGAGATTTTACGAAGGTTGATCAAAAATTTTGGTTTAAATCAGAAAATAAATTTGAAAATTAAATTAAAAAATTAACTTATATTCTTTTTTTCTTTTTAAATAACAAATATTACATTTGAAATAAAAATTTAACGATATTAAAAAAATGCATTAGATGTTATACAGAATTAAAGAAAATGTGTTAAGTTATGTTAATAATACAAAAAACTACTTAAAATTATTAGAATTAGGTAATTATTTTTAAAAATATAATTCGAAAGAAGGTTACGTATGATTAATATTAATTCAGAGGTTATTAGCTTAAAATGGTCTTAAGTTTCTTTGTGTAAAAGATTGTGAGTAACTAAAAACTGTTATTTGAAGCCAAGAGTATTCCCTCAAAAACCCGGAGAAGCTTTTTAAATATTCTGACTTTCAAAGACTAAAAAAGTTTTAGAAATTAAAATTTTTATTGAAAAAAATTATTTTAATTTTTTTTCTAAATTAAAGAAACTTGTTAAAGTTATGAAATATGTTAAATATTTATTTTCTTATGTCATTACATTGTTTTCCTTCTTTTCAAAATGTTTAAAATAAATCAAAAATTTCAAAAATTATTTTATTTTTTTTAATTTTTTATATTTTTTCAAGAAAATTAAATTTAGATTTAGTAAGAATTATAGAAAATGTTGGAGTATATGACAAGAAAATGAAAAGTATAAACATTTCAAAAAATTTTATTTTTCAAAAAGTAGCGTATGAGTAATATTAATTATAAGGTTATAGGTTAAAAATGTTCATAACTTTTTTTGCCTAATAGTTAATGAATTTCTAAAAACTATTAGTAAAAGCTACTAATATTCATTTTCATTTAACTAACATTCTTTATATATAAAAACTTTTGAAACAAAAAAAGTTTAAAATTTTCCTATAAATATTTTATTTGTTCAAATTTTTCTTAAATATTTTCTTCAATTATGTTCCTGTAAACACTGGAATTATAGAAACTATACCAAATTATTATAATAATTAAAAAATTTTAGCAAAATTCTAATAATAATGCTAATATTTGAATTTGTTAAATGGTTGCGTATGATTAATATTAATTTAGAGGTTGTTAACTTAAAATGTGCATAACTCTTTGTCTACTAACAGCAAAGAAATTTAAAATATGCCTATTTAAAAAACAAAATTAAATTTTTTTAAATTTTGCGAATTTAAAAAAAAAAATAAAATTTTTTTTAGTTTTTTTTTTTAAATAAATTTTAGAAAATGTTGTTTTTTGTAATAATATCATATAAAATAAGTTAAATTATGTTACTAAATGCAAAATTATAACAAAAATCTGGCTCTAAAGGAAATATGAACAAAAAAATAATTTATCAAATGGTGGCGTATGATTAATATTTATTTTGTGCTTTTTAGCTTCGAATGTTCATAATTTAATGTAAACAGGGAATTTTTAAAAACATTTATTCAAAGCTAAGAATATTTTCTATATTATATATATCGATAATATATTCCAACTTATACGAGCTAAAACTAGCTGGCAAATTTTTAATTAAAATGACCAAAAATATTTTTTGTTTCACAATTTATTTTTTAAAATTATAGTGTTATGAACTTGAGTGGTAAGAAACTATGCTAAATTGTGGTATTAAATCAAAAATTAAACCAAAATTTAGCTCTAAAGGAAATATAAACAAAAATATAATTTCTCAAATGGTTGCGTATGATTAATATTTATTTAGAGCTTGTTTGCTTCAAATGTCCATAATTTAATGTTAACTAGCAATAGAGAATTTTTAAAAACATTTATTCAAAGCTAAGAATATTTCCTACAAAGTCTTACATATTAATTAAATATTCCAACTTATACCAACTAGAAAATTAGCTGGCAAATTTGCAATAAAAATAACCAAAAATAATTTTGTTTTTTTTTTCAAAATTTATTTTATAAAATTATAGTATTATGAACTTGAATGATAAGAAACATTGCTAAAATAAGGTATTTAATCAAAAATTATTACAAAATTCTTGGTCTAAAGAAAATATAAACAAAAATATAACTTCTCAAATGGTGGCGTATGATTAATATTTATTTAGAGCTTGTAAACATAAAATACTCATAGCTTTTGTTGTATTAACAACAAGAGATTTTTAAAAACAAATATTCAAAGCTAAGAATATTACCTACAAAACTTAAATATAATATTTAAATATTGAAACTTTAGTGAACTAGAAAACTTAAATTTAAAAACTAAAATAATAAAAAAAAAAAATTTTGAATTTTTGAGTATTATATGGTTATGACCTCGCATAATTAATAAATACGCTTAATTATGTAACTAAACTGAAAATTACAACAAAAATTTTAGCCTTAAAGCTTATATAAACAAAATTTAAATTTCTCTTATGGTTGCGTATGATTAATATTAATTTACATGTTATTAACATAAATCCCGCACAGTTTTGTTGATATAACAGAGAAATAACTTGCAAAAACTGTTATTGAATGACAATATTTTATACTACCAGCTAATGTTAAAAATAATTTATTTAGAAAGCCAAAGAGCTAAGAAAATCAACTCCAAAAAAAATTTTCTAAAATTTAAAATTTTTCTTTTTAGTTTTTCTTGTATTTTAAATTTTTTTTCTATTTGAAAATTAAACTCTTTTAAGCAACTGTACATACATATATACATTTTGAAATGAAATCAAACATTACCAAACAAATACGTGTGGCATAACAAACAATTTACGTTTATATTGCTTTCCTTTATATTTCCACAGTTTTCTTTTATTTTTTTGTTTTTTCTCTTTTCTGTTTCTTTTTTCATATTTATATTTTATTTTCTTTAGCAAACATTTATTGAAAAGAAAGAAAATTCCTTAGCTGGCAAATATAAAATAAAATAAAACTCGGTAACTGTGTTAGTCACACAGGCAGGGGTACAGTGCGTGGAAATTCTTAATGTTTTATAAGTGTGGATTTCCTTTAGTTGCTTTCTGTTTGGAAAAATAAATGTTGGGAACATAAACCCAGTCATTTTTCTTTTCTTTTTATTCATTCGTTATGTATTTTTCAAGAGCTTGTTTTGAAGCACAACATTATTTTCTAAGTTTTATTGTTATTACAACTAATTTTTCTATATTTTTTCTATATATTTATCTTGTAGTTTTTGTAGCTCGTTACTGTCTTTCTTTTTGGGCTAAACTCTGCTAGCTTTTTATTAGCTTAATAAAAACGTTAATAGATGCTGTTGGGAACTGTATAGATCTTACGCTACTTATGGATATTACTTAATTGATTACGTATTATCACAAATAAACTGCATACTTAAATACTTAATGAGTAGATTATTGAAGTTATGCCTTAAAAAAATTCTACCTTTTCTTACAAAAGAGATTTAAAATGAATAAAAATAATTTAGAAACTTGCAAGGGTTTCACAATTAAAGAAATCTTAAAACTTTTAGTAATTTATTTTAGTTTAAAAAAAAATCTTTTCTTTTTGAAAACAATTCTAAATAAAATGCAAATTATGTTGTCATTCAACAATTTCTAAAGAAATATTAACCCTTATTTTATGCTAAATAAAGTTTAAATAAAAAAACTGCTTAATTAATTGTTTAGTCATTAAAACTGAGTCTAAACAAATAAAAACTTTAACATTTTTATAACAAACCTCTTGTAATAGCTAAAGTTTTTGATTTGTTTTTAATACATATTCCCATTGTTACAACAATTATACTAAAATGTTTTAAAAATTATGTAAAATTTCTGGAAAAAAATTAACTTTTTGAAATTTTCACAAATGACGTATGATTAATATTAATTCAAACACTAATGACTTAAAATTGTAACTACTCTGTTCACAGTAACTGTTTACAAATTATAAAAACTTTGTTGGAAAGCTAAGATGTCATAAATTCATAAACTAAAAGACTTTCATTGAGGTCTTAAAGAAAAAGTGTGAATTTTTTGAAAATGAAGTTAAAAGAAAAATTAAAAAAAATAATAATTTATAAAATACAGAATTTAAATAAAGTTTTTGGAAACAGATTATTTAAACAAGAAATAAATATATAAAAATTTTTGAATTGAGTTTTTCCAAAAAAAAAAAATTTTTTTAAAAATTGAGTTTGATATAAAACTTAAGAAACATTTATGTTTTTTAGAAAGAATATTTAATTAAGAACTGAAATCTAAAATATTTTTATTAAAAATATTAATAATTCTATAAAATTTTATAAAAAAGATTATTTTAATATACCAGGCGTATGATTAATATTAATTAGGAGGTTAATAAGAGAAAATGTTTATAACTATGGCTACAAGCATGTTTTGAAATATATAAAAACCATTTTGCAAAGCTTAGGTATTATAAAATCATAATTAAAATTCATTTAAATGCAGTTGGGAAGAAAATGTTTAAATTTTTTGACATTGAAATTAGGAAAAAAATAATTTTCAAAAAAGTTTGCTTTAAAAAATGCAAATACATTGAATAAAAGAATTCACTTAATTCACTAGAAACATTTTATAAATAAAATATTTAAATAGATATATAATTAAAAAAAAATAATCAAAAACCTCTACTGAGACTGCTGATGATATGATTAATATTAATTTAGAACAGCTATAACTTTGTTTATAGAAACAATATGAATCGTATTGAAACTATTTTGAAAAGCTAAGACATTTACAAAATATAATTTGTAGCTTTTTGAATAAGGTTTCTAAGAAGAAATTCGAAAACTTTAACTTTTATATAAAAGAAAATTATTGAAAATTAAATTTGCGGAACATAGTAATTTTCCTTATATAAGTATTATTAAAAAAATCCCTGTAGACCTATAAAATTTTATCACATAACACTATTAACACCATTTCCAAATGAATAATGGTTAAAATGACATAAATATACAAAAAAAAAACTCTTCTTTGAATCACCTAGCGTATGATTAATATTAATTTAGAATAAAGTATCAAAAAACTTTAATAACTTTTTTCACAAAATTTAAAGAGTATTTACAAAACCTAGTTTTAAAAGCTTTGACAATTGAACAACATAATTTAAACTAATTTCAACAAGGTGTCTCAAAAAAATTTGACAAATTTTGTATATGAAATAAAAGAAATTTTTCAAAATTCTATATTGCAAATAAATTTAAGTTTTTAATGAGTTTAAGGAAGTATTTTTATAAAATTTATTTGTTTAATACATACCTTTAAATTTTGATACTCAAATATTTTAAAATCCAAAATTATAACCCAAAATACGATTTTAATTTGGGGCGTATGATTGATATTAATTCAGACTTAAATGTGTTAAAAAGGTCT
Organism: Calliphora vomitoria; assembly: GCA_942486065.2. Taxonomy (NCBI): domain Eukaryota; kingdom Metazoa; phylum Arthropoda; class Insecta; order Diptera; family Calliphoridae; genus Calliphora; species Calliphora vomitoria. The sequence continues at coordinate 11,423,589 of OW818030.2, read as the reverse complement.
TAACTTTGGTTACAAATCAGATATTAATATTGTGAAAACTGTTTTTAAATGTTAAAATATTACCAATTCATTGTATGGGTAAATATTAATAAGACTTCAAATAGAATGTTTAAAAAATTCATTATTGAAAAATAAAATTATTTTGAAATTTATAAAAGTTTTATTTTTTTTTATAAATATTTATAGAAATTTGTTGAGTAATTTTAAAAATTATTTAAGCATTAAATGAAATATAAAATTTTTTTACCAAAAAGTTAAAAATCATTAAAAAATTTCAAATTTGTTAATAACTTAAATTTTAAAAGGAATTCAAGAAAGACACTGCGCAATTTAGTTTTAATCTTTATTAAACAAAGCAAAAATTTTAAAAATTTCATTTAAAATACCTAAGCGTATGATTAATATTAATTTAGTGATAGCAGGGCGTATGATTAATATTGATTAGGAGGTTGTTGCCTAAAAATTATCATAACATCTCTCCCAGCTAAAATAAAAAAAGGAAAGAAACGTTTTCAGAAAGCTAAAATATTAGGGATTCAAATTCCATTAACAGTTTACAGACCTTTCTTAGAAAAACCACAATTTTTTTTTCAAAATTTACAAAAAGTACAAAAAACATATATTTTTCTTTCCCCTTTTATTTCAAAAAACTAGGCAATTTGGCTACAAAAAAAGCATAAATAAAGGTTTAAAATGTCTAAAGATAAATATAACATATAACTTTTTTAAATAATTTTAATTTATCAGGGTATTAATAGATAAAATAATCTTGTAGATATAGGCAGACCTATGATTAATATTTATTTAGTGGTCGGCAAAATATTTTCATAACTTCTTTTGTACAAGCATTGGAAAAACTAAAGAAACGGTTTATAAAAGCAAATCATTTTTCCGAATTCCGAAAAAAGTTCTTAGAAAAGAATTTTCAAATAAGAAAAAAAAATTTAAAAAAAAATAATATTTTTCACTCTCTATTATTTTAAGGAAATATTCAAGACAGTTTTAAACAATTCTTAAGGTATAAAAGTTATAAAAAGTTCTAAAAATAAATAAAACATATAACTTTTTTATATTTTTCAATTAAACAGGGTAATAAATCAAAATATTTGTAAATTTAATATTAATTAAGAGGTTGTAGGCTAAAAACCTTCATAACTTTTTTATTACAAATTATGGTAAAAATATAAAAACAGTTTCTAAAAGCTAATATTATATGGGTTTCAAACACAGCTTATAAAAGTGTCTTAGATAAAAGCCATTTAAAATATGAAAGACAATAACCAAAAAATATTTTTCAATTCCTTTTAGTTCAAAGAAATATAAAATAAAAACATGAAAGAGTAAATAAATAAAGGTTTAAAAAGTTGTAGAAATAAATTTTACATTATAAAACATAAAACTTGTTTAAATAATTTCAATTAAACAGGATAATAAATGAAAATGTTTGGAATTTAAAAAATGACATATGATTAATATTAATTAAGAGGTTGCTGTGTAAAAATCTTCATAACTTCTTTAAAAGAAATAATAGTAAAAATATAAAAACTTTTAATTAAAATAAATATATTAGGGCTTTAATTTCTAAAGACAGTTCACAGTAGTTTCTTAGAAAAAATTTATTTTAAAATAAATTTCAAAACGTTAAAATTTTATAAATTTTTCATTCATTGTATTTCACAAAATATGCAACACAGAAGATGGAAATTAATAAATATAGCCTTAAAAATTACCACAAACAAATATAAGTTCTTAACCTATACATTTTTTACACAATTCCTAACAAAAACTGAAATTGTTTTCATGGTATAACATGACGTATGATTAATATTAAATAAGAGATTGTTGTGTAAAAATGTCCATAAATGCTTTAAAAGAATAGATGGGACAAGTGTAAAAACTGTTTCTAAAAGCTAAGATATTACAGCTTTAAACACTAAAGATAGCTTAAAGAAGTTTCTTTAAAAAAAAAAACGAAATTTCAAATATGGACCAAAATTTACCAAAAAAAATTATTTTTAAATTTTTTATATTTCAAAAAATTTACCACATATATATAAAGAATTAACAAATAAGCATTTAGAAGATTAAAAAAGCAAGTTCAAATTCTTAAAAATAATAAATATTTTATTTAAAAACCAAACAATTTCGTAGTGATCTAATGTTATAACATGACGTATGCTTAATATTGATTAAGAGGTTGTTTTGTAAAAATGTCCATAACTTCTTTAATAGAACAGATAGGACAATTATAATAACGGTTTCTGAAAGCTAAGATATGACAGCTTCAAATTTTAAAGAGAGCTTATAGAAGTTTCTTAGAAAAAAACAAAATTTCAAATGTGGAACAAAATGAACCAAAAAAAAATAATTTTTTAATTTCTTTATATTTCAAAAAATTTACCCCATATATAAAAGAAAGTAACAAATAACCATTTCGTAGATTGTAAAAGCAAGTCCAAATTCTTTAAAATAAGAAAAATTTTATTAAAAACCCACACAACTCCATATTAAGTTAAAGTTATAGCATGACGTATGATTAATATTAATTAAGAGGTTGTTGTGTTAAAATGTTCATAACTTCTTAGGATGAATTAATGGGACAAATATAAAAACCATTTCTGAAAGCTAAGATAATACAGCTTCAAACTTTAAATATAGCTTATATTAGTTTCTAAGAAAAAACGAAATTTAAAGTATGGAACAAAATTTACCAAAAAAAATTATTTTTAAATTTTTTATATTTCAAAAAATGTAGCACTTATATAAAAGAAATTAACAAATAAGCATTTAAAAGATTATAAAAGCAAGTTAAAATTCTTAAAAATAAGAAATATTTTATTAAAAACCCACACAACTCCGTATTAAGTTAAAGTTATAGCATGACGTATGATTAATATTAATTAAGAGGTTGTTGGCTTAAAATAGTCATAACTTCTTTAGCAAAATAGATAGGACATGTAAAAATATCAATTCTGAAAGCTAAGATATTACAGCTACAAACCTTAAAGATAGCTTATAGAAGTTTCTTAGAAAAAAACTAAATGAACCAAAAAAATAGTATTTAATTTTTTTATATTTCAAAAAATTTAGCAGATTCTAAGCTAAACTTTAGTTCTTTTAATGATATACCAAGCGGAAATCTTTTAGTATATCCATAAATAATTTGTTCCTTGGCTTACAGAGATTTATGTACATTAAATTAAGTTTAATATCAATATTTTATATGCTTCCTCAATTTAATTATTTTACTTTTTCCAAATCACTAATTTTTATGGCTGACTTTCCTCTTCACGAAACAACAAAAAAACGTAACAAAATTAATTTCAATTTTAACTACTTGTTTATGTTTTTATTTTACGTTTTCCTTAATTTCTATCTAAAAAAAAAAGAAGAAAAAAAAAAACAAATAAAACTGTAATACAAGCCCAATTTAAGAGTTTTGGCAAGAAAATGGAAAAAACTGATTTCTTTTTTTATTTTTTTGGTTTAAAAGAAAACGGAAATTAACACCCTTAACTCAAACAACTACAGCCACCCACCTAAACTTGGTAAAGGACAAAAGCTGCTCAAGAATTACCAGCCAAAAGGAGAGTAAAAGAAAAAACAGTTAAAAGACAAAAGAAAAACTTTCTTACCAAAACACTCATACACTCAAACAGATACATATATGTATACATTTATACAAAATGTATCGTTCGTTGTTGTTATTTAAGCTTAAGTTTTTCTTTTACTTCTTTTTTATTTCTTTCCTTATGATACAAATACTTATTTGTTTGTATATAATGTTTTTGTTTTTATTTTACAATTTCTTTTTTATATTATTTCCTTTATAACAGAAGAACACACACGTTGGAGTGTTTTTTTTTATTCAGCACGCATATAAAAACAAAAACACGCACTCATACAAATACACAGCAACCAGCCAAATTAAAATAACACGCGCGCTCATTTAAATGTTATACACAAAGACAAGCACACACACATATACAAACTCATTTATATAAATGGAAACCGTTATACATACCAGGATACAACAAAATACCGCTACTTACATTTTTACTCCCCTACACTAAACACATGAACAGAACAAATAGAAGAAATTTAACTAAAATGTGTAGAAAACAGAAGTTTTATTTTTCGCTTCATTTAATTTGCAATAAAATTTAAAATCTAATAAGAAAATTGACAATTAAGAGCTTCAACCTTGGTTTAAATAAATTAAATATATCAAAACATATACAATTTTTAAGAAAATGTGGATGAAAAAGCCTAAAAATTCAAAATAAAATTTTAGTTATATGAGGGCGTATGATTAATATTATTTAAGCGCTAGTTGTCTTAAAATGATCATAACTTTTTTTGTAGAATCAACAGAATGAATATAAAAACGGTTTCTGTAAGCTAGGATATTAGGAATTAAGGACTGAAAGAGATTTAGTTGTTAAAGTTGAAAATCAAGTTAAACTAAATGACTGTTTAGAGAAGAGAGAAATCGATTTTACGTGGAACAACAATTTTTAAACATACTTACAAAAACTGGTCTATAAAAGTTAGAAAAGTCTTGAAATATATTTAAAATATGCAAAAGGATAACATATCACTGAAAGCTAAAAATAAATCAACATAATTTTGAATTTATTAAATTGCGTATGATTAATATTAATTAAAAAATTGTTGACTAAAAATCTTCATAACTTCTTTAAAAGAAATGATAGTAAAAGTATAAAAACCTTTTTTGAAAGCAGAACAGAACAGTTGTTTATAGTAGTTTCTTTTAGAATTTTTTTTTAATTAAATTTCCAAATGACAAAATTTTAAAAATTTTTATTCCATTGCATTTCAAAAAATGTGCCATTTAGAATGTGGGAATTAATAAATATAGCCTTAAAAGTTACCACAAACAAATGTAATATCTTAACCTATATATTTTTAACACAATTCTTAACAAAAATTGAAATTGTTTTCATGGTATAACATAACGTATGATTAATATTAATTAAGAGGTTGTTGTGTAAAAATGTTCATAACTTCTTTGGAAGAATAGATAATACAAATATAAAAACGGTTTCTGAAAGCTAAGATATTACAGCTTCAAACTTTATAGATAACTTAAAGGAATTTCTTAGAAAAAAATAAAATTTCAAAAATGGAACAAAATGAACCAACAAAAATTATATTAAAATTTTTTATATTTCAAAAAATTTGCCGCATATATAAAAGAAATTAACAAATAAGCATTTAGAAGATTCTAAAAGCTAGTTCAAATTCTTTAAAATAAGAAATATTTTATTAAGAAACTAAACAACTCCGTATGAGGTTAAAGTTATAGCAAGGCGTATGATTAATATCAATTAAGAGGTTGTTGTGTAAAAATTTTCATAACTTATTTGGAAGAATAGATAAGACAAGAATAAAAACGGTTTGTGAAAGCTAAGATATTACAGCTTCAAAGTCTAAAGATAGCTTATAGCAGTTTCTTATAAAAAAAAATCAAATATGGAACGAAATGAATCAAAAAAAAAAACATTTTTTAAATTTTTCATATTTCAAAAAACTTACCACATATATAAAAGAAATTAACAAAGAAGCATTTAGAAGATTGTAAAAGTAAGTAAATTTTGTTAAAAATTACAAATATTTTATTAGAAAACCGAATAACAACGTATTGCTTTAAAGTTATATCAAGGCGTATGATTAATATCAATTAAGAGGTTGTTGTGTAAAAATGTTGGTAACTTCTTTGGAAGAATAGATAAGACAAGTATAAAAACCATTTATGAAAGCTAAGATATTACAGCTTCAAACTCTAAAGATAGCTTATAGCAGTTTGTTAGAAGAAAAAAAATAAATTTCAAATATGGAACAAAATGAATCCAAAAAAAATATTTTTAATTTTTTCATATATAAAAGAAATTAACAAAGAATCATTTAGAAGATTGTAAAAGCGAGTTCAAATTCTTAGAAATAAGAAATATTTTATTAAAAAACCACATAACTCCGTATTAAGTTAAAGTTATAGCAAGGCGTATGATTAATATCAATTAAGTAAGAAGTTGTTGGCTTAAAATAGTCATAATGTGTTGGGTATATATTGTTAGTAATACTAAATGGTTTAAGAAAGCTATTAAGTTCACAAATTCTAGACAGTTTGTAGCAAATTCTTAGAAGAAAGTTTAATTTAAAACATAGAAAAAAATTCAAAAAACCCAAAAACAAGAGCATTGGCCTTAAGACGCCCAGAATATCCGGTCAGACATGAAACCATAATATTCCATCATGACAAGGCTCGTCCACATTATGCAATATCTCTTAAAAACTATTAAGAATGAAGTGGTTGGTAAGTTTTGGCACACCCGCCTTATAGTCCAGACCTTGCACCGAGCGACTACTATTTGTTTCTATCGATGCAGAATGCTCTCTCTGGTATACACTTCACTTCAGAAGAGAGTATCCGATATTGGCTTGATTCGATCTGTGCCTCAAAATATGAGCAGTTCTTTTGGCACGGAATCCATATGTTGCCAGAAAGATGGGAAAAGTTCATAGCTAACAATGGCCAACACTTTGAATAAATTTATATTGTACAAATGTTTCAGAACAAAAGCTACAAAAAAAGCTTTTTAAAGCTTTAATATATCGAATTTTATTTCGATTTTTGAATTGATGCTATATTTTGATTCTATATTAAAAATACTTTGAAATTCAGGAATATTTTGAATGTTTTCTTTAAATTTTTTTAAGTTCGAAATAAGAAAATGTAAGGAATTGGTCTGAAATAAAATTAAGATTATTTTAAAAATTTAAAAAAAAATTCGAACATGAGTTCTAATTTTCGAACTTAATTTCGAATTTTCGAACATAATACTGCATTGCCATCAGGTTTATGCATTATCTAGAGATTATATCAGCAGTTTTAATCAATTTTCGAACATAACTTCCAATTTTCGAATATGATTTTGAATTTTCGAACATAATATTTCATTGTCATAAGGCGTATGCATGAAAGACAGGCTACAAGAACTGGCTCAAAAGTCAGTTACAAATGGTGACCTAAACTCACATACAAACAAACTAACATAGCAAGTTAAATACAGTGATCATAGAATAAACGAATAGAACGGAAGGAGAGAGTGATATCAAGGGAAAAATACTCTCTTTTCACACATACGAGTGATACAATAACAAAATACATGCAATACATTATCATGAGTTAGGTTTTTGACAACAGGTTTTTGAAACATTTTATTCAATTACATATACGTATAATACCAATTTGGCGGTGCTTATGATTATTATTAATTAAGATATTGTTAGCTTAATATGCTCACAAAGTACATTTTAAGAAATGAGAGGACATTTCTAAAAACTGTTTCTGAAACCTAAGATATCAAGGAGTTTATACCTTACACGAAACACATTTTCCCATTCAGTAGCATTTCAATGAAAACTATAATTCTCAACCCAATAATGTAAAATAATTTTGCAGTTATGAAGTAGGTGGCGTATGATTAATATCTAATTAAAAGTTGTTGACTTAAAATATCCATAACTGCTTCTATGGAAACAATAGAAAAATTCTAGTAATGGCCACTAATAGCTAAGATATCAAGGATTCTAATTATTTAAATAGTTATTAAAAGTTTCTCAAAAAAAATCATAATTTCATAATTTTACACACAACTCATTTTTTTTCGCTCATTAATATTTCTAAGAAATTTATAGTTTTTAACAAAAATATTGACTAAGTTTAAGCAAATGCTTTAATATATATTCCAAATATAAAAAAATATTATAGATTTGTTTGTTGATTCAAATAAATCCAAAAAAATCTGCAACTTATAGGAAAGCGTATGATTAATATTTAATTAGAGGTAGTTGGCTTAAAATGATCATAACTATTTTTCCGTTAACAATAGCAAAAATATAAAAATGGATTCTGAAAGCTAATAAATAAAGGATTCTTACACATTTCATAAACGATTCTTGAAAAAAATTAAAATTTTTCTAGCGACACAAGTCTCTATCTCTTTTCAATTTTATCCCATGTACGTATGATCAATATTAATTAAGAGGTTTAGGAATTTAATTGATCATAACTTTATTCTAAAAAGTGATACAAAGTTTACAAATTTAGTTTGATTTACAGATTTACAGAAAGCTATGGCAGTTTAATTCTATAACAAGTATAATTCCTTCCAAAATAATAGAAACATTTTTTTTTTTTTTAATATAAGCCTAACATTAAAAACCTCAAAATTTTCAATTCAAAATCGTCTTACAATACAATAGTTTTAAAGTTTATAGCCTTCATTAAAGTTACCTTAAGTTTTAAGCCGATTGCTCTAATAGTTTATAAATTGTCAAGGAATTACCATTTACATTTTTATCTGGCCCTGTGTATGTATGATTAATATTAATTAAGAGGTAGTGGACTTAAAATTTGTGTAACTTTGTTTCTAGAAGTGTTAGGAAAATTTGAAATGCAGTTTCTAAAAGCTAATATATTACGAATTTAATTTCTAAAGCAAATTTATACAAGTTTCTAAAAAAATTTTCAATTCTAGATATAGTTTAGCGAGAATAGAAAAATAATGTTCCTTATAACTTTGAAATTTCTGATACGATTGCAACAAAATTTGCAATTATGATTAAAAAAGAATTTATTTTTGTCAAGAAATCTAAAAAATTTTAAAATTATGTATTTTTAACTTTTCAATGTTTTTTAATTTTCCTTCAAAATTTTCTATTCAAAGACTGCTTATAATAGTTTTAAAGTTTATACCCTTCTCTATAGATACCTTAAGTTTTCAGCCGATTGCTCTACTAGTTTATAAGTTATTAAGAAATTACCATTTACTTTTCCATTTGACCTTGTGTGCGTATGATTAATATTAATTATGAGGTAGTGGGTTTAAAATGTTCATAACTTTGTTTCTAGAAGTGTTAGAAAAAATATAAATGCAGTTTATCAAAGCTAATATATTACAGATTTAATTTCTAAGGAAAGTTTATAATAGTTTCTAAGACAATTTTCAGTTCTAGCAAGAGCTTAGCGAGAATATAAAAATAATATTTTTTATAACTTTGAAATTTCTCATACGGTTGCAACAAAATTTGTTATTATGATTAAGAAAGGATTTATTTTTGTCTTAGAAAAAAGATAATCTGCATTTTCAAGATATCTAAAAAATTTTAAAAAAATGTTTCTTTAATTTTTCAATGTACTTTATTTTTCCTTATGTAAATTTCTACTACTTATAATAGTTTTAAGGTTTATATCCTTTTCTATATATACCTTAAGTTTTAAGTAAATTGCTCTAATGGTTATTAAAGAATTACCCTTTATATTTTCATCTGGCCCTCTGTACGTATGATTTATATTAATTAAGAGGTAGTATGCTTAACATTTTTATAACTTTGTCTCTAGAAACATTAGGAAAATTATAACTGCAGTTTCTCAAAGCTAATGTATTACAGATTTAATTTCTACGGAAAATGTATACTAGTTTCTAAGAAAAATTTTATTTCTAGCAAGAGTTTTGCGAGAGTATAAAAATAATATTTGCATAAATATAAATATAACTTTGAAACTTCTGATACGATTGCAATAAAATTTGTAATTTATTTTCATCTTGTACATAAATTTTCTGCCTTCTGAAGAGATTGAAATGTAAGAATCCTCAATTTTCAGATTTTTTCAATTTTTCTGGCCCTGTATACGTATGATTAATATTAATTAAGAGGCAGTGGGCTTAAACTATTGATAACTTTGTTTTTAGAAATGTTAGAAAAATTATAAATGCAGTTTCTCGAAGCTAATTTATTACAGATTTAATTTCTAAGGAAAATTTATACTTGTTTCTAAGTCAATTTTCAATTCTAGCAAGAGTTTAGCAAGAATAGAAAAATAATATTTTTTATAACTTTGAAATTTCTGATACGATTGCAATAAAATTTGTAATTATGACTAAGAAAGTAATTATTTTCGTCTTAGAAAAACATTATCTCCATTTTTGAAGCGATCTAAAAAATTTTAAAAATTTGTCCCTTTATTTTTAAATTTTTCAAACTTAAAAATTTTCAGTTCAAAGTCTACTTATAATAGCTTTAAAGTTTATATCCTTCTCTATAGATACCTTAAGTTTTAAGCAGATTGCTATAATGGTTTATAAGTTGTCAAGGAATTACCATTTACTTTTCCATTTGACCATGTGTACGTATGATTAATATTAATTAAGAGGTAATTAGCTTAAAATGTCGATAACTTTGTTTCTAGAAGTAAAAGAAAAATTAAAAAAGCAGTTTCTAAAAGCTAATATATTACAGATTTAATTTCTAATGCAATCTTATAGCAGTTTCCAAGAAAAATTTTATTTCTAGACAGAGTTTAGCTGTTTTTTATTGTTGTTTGAAATTTCGATAAGTTTTGTGAATTTTAAAAAATCATATTTCTGAGCCTTAAAACATACCAAGTTAACTATAACATTCAAAAAATTATATAGTTATGAAATTTATTTGTATCTTATTATTTATTAGCTCATGTTTTGGTTAAACGTTAAAAAATACTTTAACTTCTTAGAAAAAATTCATAATTTTTTGAGATTTTGAAAAATTCATATTTTTTTCATTATTCCCATCTGTATTTCTTTACATACACACCCTGGTATTCTTATTTAACACACACAAATACTGTTTTATATTCACACATTCTTACACTCTTGCACACTCACACACTTTCATAACACTCACATACTCTCAATAAAAAAAATTTTCGGTGTAATTTTTTTTTTTTCCTATTTGTACTTTTTTTCTGCTTCTTTTGCAGTGTTGTGCTGGTTTATTCTCTATTCATTTCTTTCATTTTTTCCTATTTTTTGTAGGTTGTTGTAGTTGTTTTTATTACTTGATTATATAAAAAAAAAAAAACGAAGAAAATTGGGTTTATAATTTTTCCACCCAGTAAAAAAATCCTGAAATTTTCTTCAACGATTTTTATAAAACAATTTTTTTTTTTTTCTTTTTTCAATTTATAAGATTTATATAATTTTGTATTAAATGAAATTTTTAGCTTATTTTTATTATTTTTTTTTTTTTTAATTTTCTTACATTTTTTTATTGATTTTTGTTTTAAAAATTTTCCTGAAAAAGTTTTTTTTCCCAACTATTTTTTAGTTTTTTTAGTAGCTGGATTTATATTATTAAAAATTGTTTAAATGTTTAGTTTAAAATCTTTGCTATTTTAAGAATTTTCTTGCTTTTTGTAGGTTTTTGCAAAAATTGTCTTTTTAGTTTTGTAAGGTTTTATTAAAAACGTGCGCGTTTTTAAACGAATGTAACACCGCAACGTATAATAACGTTATAGAGCTTAAATTTCATGTTGGCCAAATCTAAAGGTCCTTTTCCCAAAAAACAAAAAAACACATACCACCAAAAGAAAAGCACTTGAATTCCTACAGAAAAAAAAATGGCAGCAAAGCTTTTACTAGGAGTCAGCTACACACACATACAAAGAGCCAGAGAGATAGCAAGAGTAACACCACCACCAGTGAGTGCGAGAGTGCAAGAGTGAGACCATTGTATACGTTAAAAGTCTAGTCTATTTAAATTGTACGTTCATTTATAGAAAAATAGTTCATGTGTGTTGTAAAATACTACAACAATTAGAGAAATGAGCACAAAAGCCGCCTATAAGGTGCTACAACTAGAAAAAGGACTAGAAATAAAACAGGATGGAAACAAACAAGAAAGCGGAAAAATAAGCACAAACAGATTTACACAAGAAAATTTGCCAATAAATCATAGAAAAAAAAAAAAATCTAAAAGACACCAGCAAAAAAGCTTTTTAGTTAAACAAATAAAAACACGCTACAAGCTTAGGTAACTTTTCATAAAAAAAAAAAAAATAACAAATAAAGAATTTTTCAAAAAGTATTTTAATTTTAAATTTCAATTAAACAAAATTTGAATAACATCTAAAAAAACCTATAATTTAACTCAATAATTAAACATAAAAGCTTTTACCTACACTTCTCCCCAAAAGCTTACACCTTAACTAAAAACTCTAAAAAATTTCCCAAAAAAAAAAAAGCTTTAAGAAAAACTGCTCTCTTCATTAAACAAAACAGGCACTCATTTTGAGTAACTAATCCTGCTTTTTTATTAATACTTTGCTCTCATTATTGAATATATTTTTGGCTTTTCTCATTAGTATCTCATTTCAGTATCTTTTTGGCACAAAATCTTACAGAGAGTTAAACAAATTTAAAACTGAGTATTGCAAAAAAAAAACTCAATTAGAATAAATGTTAAACTAGACCATAAATAAATACACATAGATCGGTAACTCATCTGTCAAAGACCTAACTCAGTTGTCTCAAACTTAAGTGGTGGGAAACCAAATTTTTTTTGAGTTTTTTTCTTGATTCCGCTCTATGTGTATTTCTCTATGAACTAGACTTTGTTGAGTTTAACGAAGCAAGCCCAAATAAGAGTATCTTAGTTTTGCACTTCAAAAGGAAACTAGTTTAGAACACAACTAATAACATAGAGTAAGTACTTATTAAGCAATGAGATAAATTTAGTATTAGTTGGACTTGCAAAGAATGGAAGAAATGATCAAATGAAATGATCGAAAGTTTGAACAGAACAAGTTAAATTAAACAATAAGCTGATTCTTTATCATAATCACAAATTTTGTTGCATTCGCAATAGAAACTCAAAAGTTATTTTTATATTTTTTAAAAAAAATTATTTTTTCATTAAGTGTAAATCGTTCTAAAAATCAGATTTTTCTTACAAACTGTAAAAAGTTTTCTTTAAAACCCAATTCTATAATATATTATCTTTCAGAAACTAAATTCATAATCTTTCTAGCTCTTCTAAAAACAAAGTTATCATAATATTAAGCTTACAACCTCTTAATTAATATTAATCATACGCACAGTGGGTCATATGGAACAGTAAATGGAAATTCATTAAAAACTTATAAACTATTAGAGTAATTAGCTTAAAACTTAAGGTAACTATAGAGTAATATACAGGCTTTAAAAATACTGTAAGTAGAGATTTGTAATTAAAACTTTAAGAGTAGCAATAGTATGGTAAAGTTGAAAAAAAATTATAAAATTTTAGTTTCTGTTTTGTTTTATTTTTTTTTTAATGAATGTCAAAATAGTTAGTCTTTGTAAAGTAATCTGCAAAAAACGAAGTCTTTTATAATAGGAAATATTTTAAAATTTTTTTTTAAATCTCTGGAAAATACAGATTTTTCTTCCTGAAATTACTTAAAACAGACATTTCTTATCATAATTTAAAATTGTTTAACAATCGCAACAGAAACTCAAAATTCATATTAATTTTTATAAAAACAATTATTTTGTCATTCAGTGTAAATCGTTCTAAAAATCAGTTTTTTTCTTACAAACTATACAAAGTTTTCTTTAAAACTCTAATTTATAATATATTAGCTCTCAGAAACTATATTCATAATCTTTCTAGCTCTTATAAGAAAAAAGTTATCATAATATAAAGCTTACAAGCTCTTAATTAATATTAATCATACGCACAGTGGGTCATATGGAACAGTAAATGGAAATTCATTAAAAACTTATAAAGTATTAGAGCGATTGGATTAAAACTTAAGGTAACTATAGAGTAATAAACAGGCTTTAAAAACACTGTAAGTAGGTATTTGTAATTCAAACTTTAAGAGTAGCAATAGTATGGTAAAGTTGAAAAAAAATTATGAAATTTTAGTTTCTTTTTTGTTTTACTTTTTTTAAATGAATGTAAACAATTCTTACTAAATAGTTAGTTTTTGTTAAATTATAAAGTAAACTGCAAAAAGCAACGTCTTTTATTATTAGAAATATTTTAAACATTTTTTAAATCTCAAGAAAATACAGATTATTCTTCCTTAGAAGACTTAAAACAGACATTTCTTATCATAATTTAACATTTTTAAGCAATCGCAACAAAAACTCAAAATTTATATTTATTTTTTAAAACAAATTATTTTGTAATTCTATGTAAATTGTTCTAAAAATCAGTTTTTTCTTACAAACTATAAAAAGTTTCCTTTAAAACCCAAATCTATAATATATTAGCTTTCAGAAACTAAATTCATAATCTTTCTAGCACTTCTAAGAAAAAAGTTATCATAATATTTAGCTTACAACCTCTTAATTAATATTAATCATACGCACCATGGGTCAGATGGAACACTAAATGGAAACTCAATAAAAACTTATAAAGTATTAGAACGATTGCCTTAAAACTTGAGGTAACTATAGAGTAATAAACAGGCTTTAAAAATACTGTAAGTAGAGATTTGTAATAAAAACTTTAAGAGAAGCCATAGTATGGTGAAGTTGAAAAATTTAAAATTTTAGTTTCTTATTTGTTTTACTTTTTTTAAATTAATGTAAACATTTCTTACTAAATAAGTATTTTTTGTTATAATGCAAAAAGTAAGGTCTTTTTTATTGGAAACATTTTAAAATTTTTTTAAATCTCTGGAAAAATACTGATTATTCTTCCTCAGAAGACTTAAAACAGACAATTCTTATCATAATTTAAAATTGTTTAACAGAAACTTAAAATATATTTATTTAAAAAAAAAAATATTTTGTCATTCTGTGTAAATCGTTCTAAAAATCAGTTTTTTTCTTACAAATTATAAAAAGTTATCTTTAAAACCCAAATCTATAATGTATTAGCTTTCAGAAACTAAATTCATAATCTTTCTAGCACTTCTAAGAAAAAAGTTATCAAAATATAAAGCTTACAACCTCTTAATTAATATTAATCATACGCACAGTGGGTCAAATGGCAAAGTAAATGGAAATTCATTAGAAACTTAAAAAGTATTAGAGCGATTAGCTTAAAAATTGAGCTAACTATAGGGTAATAAACAGGCTTTAAAAATACTGTAAGTAGAGATTTGTAATTCAAACTTTGAAAGAAGCCATAGTGTAGTAAATTTGAAAAAAAAAAATTTAAAATTTGAGTTTCTTAATTTTTTCACTTTTTGTAAATAGATTTAAAGATTTCTTGCTAAATAGTTATTTTTTGTTAAACTGTAACGAAAACTGCAAAAATCAACGTCTTTTATTATTGGAAATATTTTAAACATTTTTTAAATCTTTGGAAAATACAGATTATTCTTCCTTAGAAGACTTAAAACAGACATTTCTCATCATAATTGAAAATTTTTTAACATTCGCAACAGAAACTCAAAAGTTATATATAATTTTTTAAAAAAATTATTTTGTAATTTTGTGTAAATCGTTCTAAAAATCAGTTTTTTTCTTACAAACTAAAAAAAGTTTTCTTTAAAACCCAAATCTTTTATATATTAGCTTTCAGAAACTGAATTCATAATCTTTCTATCACTTCTACGAAAAAAGTTATCATAATATTAAGCTTACAACCTCATAATTAATATTAATCATACGCACCATGGGTCAAATGGAACAGTAAATGGAAATTCATTAACAACTTATAAAGTATTAGAGCGATTGGCTTAAAACTTATGGTAACTATAGAAAAGACAATAAACTTTAATATATTGTAAAGAGATTTTGATTTAAAAGTTCAGAGGTTGCCATGGTAAGGTAAGATTTAAAGAAAAAACCAAAATTTGGAATTTCTATTATTTCCCATTTTTGAAATATATGTTAAATATTTCTTACTAAATAGGTAATTTTTGTGAATCTGTAAAGTATTTGCAGTTTATTTTACCAACGTTTTTACTATGAGATTAGATTCTTTTAAATCTCCTGAAAATGTTAATTATTTTTCATAAGTCTTAAGAAAAACATTTCTTTGAACAATATACAGAATAACTAGCTCTTTCTGTATTATGATAACAAATTTTATTGCAAGTAGCTGCTGCAGTTTAAAAGTTATATTTGTATTTATAAAAAAATATTTTGAAATTCGCTTTAAACTCATTGTAAAAATAAGTTTTTTCTTAGTAACTGCAAAAAGTTTTCTTTAGAAAAAAATTATATAATATCTTAGCTTTAAGAAACTAAATTTATAAATCCTCTATCACTTCTAAGAAAAAGGTTATGATCATTTTAATCCCACAACATCATAATTAATATTAATCATACGCACACTGGGTCAAATGGAACAGTAAATGGAAATTCATTAAAAACTTATAAAGTATTAGAGCGATTGGCTTAAAACTTGAGGTAACTATAGAGAAATAAATAGCATTAAAGATATCGTAAGTAGAGATATTGAATTGAATATTTAGGGATTGTCATTGAGTGGTAAAGTTGGAAAAATATAATCGAAAAATTTGTGTTCTAATTTGTTTAACTTTTTTACTTTTATTAATAAAAGCATATACTTATTTCTTGCCTTTTGTTGGTGATTCTTTAGGGTATCGATTTGGCATATAATAACTTCAGATCGATGGTTTTAGTAATGACCTTTCTGAGCCTTTGACCACTTTATTCAACCTTCACTATTTTTAAACCTATCTGCAAACTATCTGTCTATAAAACTCCAATGCTGAGATTTTTTTGTCCCTCTCACATTCTCAAAAACAAAACCACAGGAGCGTTTAAGTAATAATTAATTAAATGGATATTAATCATACGTCTTGTTCGTTCAGCAAAATAATTTTTCATTTTTCTTTTGAGTTCCCTATCTAACTAGCTCTTTCTTACTCATTTAATTGCATTGGTATTTATAAATGTATTAATATTTATAGTTTTCGAAAACAATTAATTATTACATTTCTTTGTAGTTTCTTTTATAAATAGTTTAATTTATGTTGGCTACTTTATGTTTCTTTTTCTGTCTCTTAAATAATAAATTATTTTTCTTTAACATTTCATATTTGCAATAATTGTACTAGAGATTTTTGTTTTCTTTAATATATTTTCTCACCAGAAATTGACATTTTGACAATCTAATCTTTAGTCCTTGTTTATGGTCTTTCGTGGAGAATGTCTGTGGAATTTATATTTTTTCCATATTTTTGTCTTTGTCCTTCATTCTGGCGCTTAAACAGCTCCACTACACGAATTATACATATTTAAAGATTTTCTAACACATTTAGTGTTTTTTATAGGGCACACAATTTATTCATTTCTATTTCTGTCTGGATATAATTGTGTATTCATATGTATGTACGTGTATAGCTGTGTAATTGTTAATCATGATTATGTATGTATGGATGTGGTTTTAGGCCTGTAAAACTATATTTATTAATTGTGGTTTTTGGTGTTTATTGTTTGTAACTTTGCAAGTCTCATCCTCCTTGCCTCTTACTCTGCACTAAAACGACCATAAATACACATGTAGGCGAGTGAGTCTGAGGAAAAGCCCCTTTACAGCTCTGTTAAGTATTTCAACAACAGCAACATTAAAACCAGAAAACCCACAAAGGTATTGGAAACAGTTAATTTATGTCAAGCAGCAGCAGCATTAGCCCAACAAAGGACTTTTACTAAATTAGTAAATTTAAGGGATTTATTTGTTATTGTTGTCCCTCAACTAGAATTTAATAATCTATATTATTAAATCAAAAAAGATTTTAATGAAATAATCATTTATAGCCGTTGGCTGTTCTGCTATATCTGTCTAAATTAAATTTTAGTTCTATCAGCAGTTCCCCATTCTCCTCGTTAATAAATAGCAAAGATTATAAAGGGAATGTTTCTTTGTTTTAGGAAGAAACTAATTAATCATTGTGGCTGATATTTGTTTTTGTCTTTTCCATCATTTACTTTTTGGGTCAGTCACCATTTGTTAACAGATTTTAATTGTTTATTAAATGTCACACATGTTGTATTTATACAAAAGAGTGATAAATTGTAGCCATTTAATTGGAAAATTTATTTTAACATTGTTCAAATAAAAGGGGTGCTTTTACGGCACAGAAAAGTGAACATTTATACTTTTCTAGTTCTGTTCTAGTTCTGTTCTAGTTCTGTTCTAGTTCTGTTCTAGTTCTGTTCTAGTTCTGTTCTAGTTCTGTTCTAGTTCTGTTCTAGTTCTGTTCTAGTTCTGTTCTAGTTCTGTTCTAGTTCTGTTCTAGTTCTGTTCTAGTTCTGTTCTAGTTCTGTTCTAGTTCTGTTCTAGTTCTGTTCTAGTTCTGTTCTAGTTCTGTTCTAGTTCTGTTCTAGTTCTGTTCTAGTTCTGTTCTAGTTCTGTTCTAGTTCTGTTCTAGTTCTGTTCTAGTTCTGTTCTAGTTCTGTTCTAGTTCTGTTCTAGTTCTGTTCTAGTTCTGTTCTAGTTCTGTTCTAGTTCTGTTCTAGTTCTGTTCTAGTTCTGTTCTAGTTCTGTTCTAGTTCTGTTCTAGTTCTGTTCTAGTTCTGTTCTAGTTCTGTTCTAGTTCTGTTCTAGTTCTGTTCTAGTTCTGTTCTAGTTCTGTTCTAGTTCTGTTCTAGTTCTGTTCTAGTTCTGTTCTAGTTCTGTTCTAGTTCTGTTCTAGTTCTGTTCTAGTTCTGTTCTAGTTCTGTTCTAGTTCTGTTCTAGTTCTGTTCTAGTTCTGTTCTAGTTCTGTTCTAGTTCTGTTCTAGTTCTGTTCTAGTTCTGTTCTAGTTCTGTTCTAGTTCTGTTCTAGTTCTGTTCTAGTTCTGTTCTAGTTCTGTTCTAGTTCTGTTCTAGTTCTGTTCTAGTTCTGTTCTAGTTCTGTTCTAGTTCTGTTCTAGTTCTGTTCTAGTTCTGTTCTAGTTCTGTTCTAGTTCTGTTCTAGTTCTGTTCTAGTTCTGTTCTAGTTCTGTTCTAGTTCTGTTCTAGTTCTGTTCTAGTTCTGTTCTAGTTCTGTTCTAGTTCTGTTCTAGTTCTGTTCTAGTTCTGTTCTAGTTCTGTTCTAGTTCTGTTCTAGTTCTGTTCTAGTTCTGTTCTAGTTCTGTTCTAGTTCTGTTCTAGTTCTGTTCTAGTTCTGTTCTAGTTCTGTTCTAGTTCTGTTCTAGTTCTGTTCTAGTTCTGTTCTAGTTCTGTTCTAGTTCTGTTCTAGTTCTGTTCTAGTTCTGTTCTAGTTCTGTTCTAGTTCTGTTCTAGTTCTGTTCTAGTTCTGTTCTAGTTCTGTTCTAGTTCTGTTCTAGTTCTGTTCTAGTTCTGTTCTAGTTCTGTTCTAGTTCTGTTCTAGTTCTGTTCTAGTTCTGTTCTAGTTCTGTTCTAGTTCTGTTCTAGTTCTGTTCTAGTTCTGTTCTAGTTCTGTTCTAGTTCTGTTCTAGTTCTGTTCTAGTTCTGTTCTAGTTCTGTTCTAGTTCTGTTCTAGTTCTGTTCTAGTTCTGTTCTAGTTCTGTTCTAGTTCTGTTCTAGTTCTGTTCTAGTTCTGTTCTAGTTCTGTTCTAGTTCTGTTCTAGTTCTGTTCTAGTTCTGTTCTAGTTCTGTTCTAGTTCTGTTCTAGTTCTGTTCTAGTTCTGTTCTAGTTCTGTTCTAGTTCTGTTCTAGTTCTGTTCTAGTTCTGTTCTAGTTCTGTTCTAGTTCTGTTCTAGTTCTGTTCTAGTTCTGTTCTAGTTCTGTTCTAGTTCTGTTCTAGTTCTGTTCTAGTTCTGTTCTAGTTCTGTTCTAGTTCTGTTCTAGTTCTGTTCTAGTTCTGTTCTAGTTCTGTTCTAGTTCTGTTCTAGTTCTGTTCTAGTTCTGTTCTAGTTCTGTTCTAGTTCTGTTCTAGTTCTGTTCTAGTTCTGTTCTAGTTCTGTTCTAGTTCTGTTCTAGTTCTGTTCTAGTTCTGTTCTAGTTCTGTTCTAGTTCTGTTCTAGTTCTGTTCTAGTTCTGTTCTAGTTCTGTTCTAGTTCTGTTCTAGTTCTGTTCTAGTTCTGTTCTAGTTCTGTTCTAGTTCTGTTCTAGTTCTGTTCTAGTTCTGTTCTAGTTCTGTTCTAGTTCTGTTCTAGTTCTGTTCTAGTTCTGTTCTAGTTCTGTTCTAGTTCTGTTCTAGTTCTGCTCTATTTCTGTTCTAGTTCAGTTCTAGTTACAACTTTTTAAGGAGATTACCTTTACCATAAAAATAAAATAATCTTCTCATATATCAAACTTAAATTTTCGCAACCTTAACAATAAAGAACCATAAAACATTTGTCTTTATTCTATATTTTAAAAAAAAAAAATCTTGAAAACAAGCAACAAAACAAGGCAAATTAAAAAAAACAACCGTAGTATATAAACAATCTGTTGTTAATTTAACAACATACAGACATTTTTTTAACTACTATACATGTAATATTTTTTTTATATTTCTAAAGATTTTTTTAAGGTATTCCTCAGTTTGTCGAGGTTTGCCTGAGAGAAAAAATACTAAATGTTAATGCATACAAACAAACACATACAAACTTACCAACACAGGCAAGCAGCTAAAGAAAGAAATCTTTTTTTTTTATAAAAAGGTATAAAAAAGAAACAAAAAATTGTATCCGTAAAATCGTTAAAAAGAATCTTACAAACGAAACACAACAACGCAAGTGGCTGCTAATGCAAGTAATTTATAACATGCATTTTTATGTTTCAAAAAAAAATAAACACACATACTTTTATCTACACATTTGTTATGCATGCATAACAGACAATACTCAAACACACACAAAACATGCTCATTTTCACATAACAAACATATGTGCGCCTAAAATCCTACTACATAAGTATTCAAGTAGTTATATAAAGAGAATGTGCAGAGAGGTAGGGTGAGCATGGTTCAGGGCAGCTGTTTTTTATCACGTACATTTTTATTCTTTCCCCATCTAAGATTGTTGTAAATTTATATTTAAAGGCTTAAATTTGTTGGCTTTTTAAGGATTTTTTTTTTATTTTTATTCTATAGTTTGCTGTTACAAAATAGGACAAATTTGTTTATATATAATAGTTGTTAGAGTAGTTGTAATATTAAGACATTTACACACACATACAGTCTTATGTGTTTATTTACACAATGCTTACTTGTATATTAAAAAACCATAAGAAAAATATACAAAATTTTTGTAAAAGTATGTAATTTTTATATAAAATTAAAACACGGTACTGACAAAGCTAGAGAAAAATTTGTTTAGTGCTTAAGATGAACAAATTTTCTAGAGAAGTCATGATATTTTTTATAGAAACAGAACTAGAACAGAACTAGAACAGAACTAGAACAGAACTAGAACAGAACTAGAACAGAACTAGAACAGAACTAGAACAGAACTAGAACAGAACTAGAACAGAACTAGAACAGAACTAGAACAGAACTAGAACAGAACTAGAACAGAACTAGAACAGAACTAGAACAGAACTAGAACAGAACTAGAACAGAACTAGAACAGAACTAGAACAGAACTAGAACAGAACTAGAACAGAACTAGAACAGAACTAGAACAGAACTAGAACAGAACTAGAACAGAACTAGAACAGAACTAGAACAGAACTAGAACAGAACTAGAACAGAACTAGAACAGAACTAGAACAGAACTAGAACAGAACTAGAACAGAACTAGAACAGAACTAGAACAGAACTAGAACAGAACTAGAACAGAACTAGAACAGAACTAGAACAGAACTAGAACAGAACTAGAACAGAACTAGAACAGAACTAGAACAGAACTAGAACAGAACTAGAACAGAACTAGAACAGAACTAGAACAGAACTAGAACAGAACTAGAACAGAACTAGAACAGAACTAGAACAGAACTAGAACAGAACTAGAACAGAACTAGAACAGAACTAGAACAGAACTAGAACAGAACTAGAACAGAACTAGAACAGAACTAGAACAGAACTAGAACAGAACTAGAACAGAACTAGAACAGAACTAGAACAGAACTAGAACAGAACTAGAACAGAACTAGAACAGAACTAGAACAGAACTAGAACAGAACTAGAACAGAACTAGAACAGAACAGAACTAGAACAGAACTAGAACAGAACTAGAACAGAACTAGAACAGAACTAGAACAGAACTAGAACAGAACTAGAACAGAACTAGAACAGAACTAGAAAAGAACTAGAACAGAACTAGAACAGAACTAGAACAGAACTAGAACAGAACTAGAACAGAACTAGAACAGAACTAGAACAGAACTAGAACAGAACTAGAACAGAACTAGAACAGAACTAGAACAGAACTAGAACAGAACTAGAACAGAACTAGAACAGAACTAGAACAGAACTAGAACAGAACTAGAACAGAACTAGAACAGAACTAGAACAGAACTAGAACAGAACTAGAACAGAACTAGAACAGAACTAGAACAGAACTAGAACAGAACTAGAACAGAACTAGAACAGAACTAGAACAGAACTAGAACAGAACTAGAACAGAACTAGAACAGAACTAGAACAGAACTAGAACAGAACTAGAACAGAACTAGAACAGAACTAGAACAGAACTAGAACAGAACTAGAACAGAACTAGAACAGAACTAGAACAGAACTAGAACAGAACTAGAACAGAACTAGAACAGAACTAGAACAGAACTAGAACAGAACTAGAACAGAACTAGAACAGAACTAGAACAGAACTAGAACAGAACTAGAACAGAACTAGAACAGAACTAGAACAGAACTAGAACAGAACTAGAACAGAACTAGAACAGAACTAGAACAGAACTAGAACAGAACTAGAACAGAACTAGAACAGAACTAGAACAGAACTAGAACAGAACTAGAACAGAACTAGAACAGAACTAGAACAGAACTAGAACAGAACTAGAACAGAACTAGAACAGAACTAGAACAGATCTAGAACAGAACTAGAACAGAACTAGAACAGAACTAGAACAGAACTAGAACAGAACTAGAACAGAACTAGAACAGAACTAGAACAGAACTAGAACAGAACTAGAACAGAACTAGAACAGAACTAGAACAGAACTAGAACAGAACTAGAACAGAACTAGAACAGAACTAGAACAGAACTAGAACAGAACTAGAACAGAACTAGAACAGAACTAGAACAGAACTAGAACAGAACTAGAACAGAACTAGAACAGAACTAGAACAGAACTAGAACAGAACTAGAACAGAACTAGAACAGAACTAGAACAGAACTAGAACAGAACTAGAACAGAACTAGAACAGAACTAGAACAGAACTAGAACAGAACTAGAACAGAACTAGAACAGAACTAGAACAGAACTAGAACAGAACTAGAACAGAACTAGAACAGAACTAGAACAGAACTAGAACAGAACTAGAACAGAACTAGAACAGAACTAGAACAGAACTAGAACAGAACTAGAACAGAACTAGAACAGAACTAGAACAGAACTAGAACAGAACTAGAACAGAACTAGAACAGAACTAGAACAGAACTAGAACAGAACTAGAACAGAACTAGAACAGAACTAGAACAGAACTAGAACAGAACTAGAACAGAACTAGAACAGAAGAGAAGAGAACTAGTACTAGAACAGTGAATTAGTTTATAATTTGTACTGCTTTTGTGATTCGTGGTGGCTTTTAAACATTATTTTTTAATTTTTCTTTTTTTAGGTTTGTCTTCTAAAATCCCTTAAAGGACACATTTTTTTTCTGTTTTTGTTCAGGCTTACACTCGAAACATTATAAAATGTTTCTATATATTCTGTTGTTGTAGTAGTATGTAATTTTTTTATTATTTTGTTGTTGTTGTCATTCACCAAGTGCATGCATTTACTTAAATTGTATTTATTTGAATGTTGAGAATTTTGAGTCTCTGTGTATGTGGTGGTCAGGAGAGAGAGGGAGTATTTGTGTGTGTGTGCGTGTTTTAGTAAAAGATCTTAGTGTTTAGTTTAAAGCCGATGAGACAGTAAGTCGTTGCTGTTGCATCACTTAAAAATAATATAAAAAAAAAATAGAAAATGGAAAATAAAGAAATAAAACACGTTGAGAGAAAACAACGTGTGAATAAAAATTTCACTATAATTGAAGTGACGTTTATGAATGTCATATGTTTTTACACATTTTCTCTGGTGCTGGTTTTCTAAATGAATGCCAAAGTGTGTTTGTGTGAATTTCTCTGTTTTATTTTTTTTTTTTTTTCAAGAATTTCAAGGTTACTTTGAATACAGAAGTAGTTTGTATTGCATTGTATTGTATATTCATAGAAATTTGTGTATGTAAATGTATGGGGTGTTTGTGTGTGCGTGTGAGAGGGTGTCTGTGTGTGTGTATGTATAAAATTTATCTTCATAAGTCAATGTAGACAAATAATTGCATGCCAGTAGAAAAAAGGACATTTTGGGTGGAGTGGGGAGTTGTAACGGGTGCAAAATAGTAGATGATTGCGCGCTCTGCTGCTTGTTAAGTGTAGTTGAGTTTTAACAATCATAAGTTTTTCTTCAAATTTTTTTTTTTTAAAAAAAAAAAATTTTTCCATAAAACAAGTAAGAGAGCTATATTCGGCTGTGCAGGATCTTTAAAATAAAAATGTTAAATATTTTTTGGTAATTTTCAAAAAAAATTCAACATTTTTTCAATTTTTTTTCAATATTTTTTTTTTTCCAAAAACAAATTATGCCAAACTAATTTTTTTTTTTCAAAATTTACAAAAAAAAATTTTTGTGAAAAAAAATTCGGGTTAAAAAATATTTGTCCCGATTTTGACCCATTGTAGGTCCCACTTACTATGGCATTATATACGTCGTTGAAAAGGTCTTCGAAATAGCTATCATTAGATATCCATATTGTCTATATTAATGACTTAGTAATACAAATATATAATTAAAAGGCGAAAATCGAGGTTGTCCTGGTTTTTTCCTTATATCTCAGCCATTTGTGGGCCGATTTTCTTCATTTTAAATAGCATCCGAACCGAGTCTATAGCGGATATATTGATGTATGCATCATTTATGTAAGTTATTTAAGGGCTACGTTGAGTTGATTTCAACATACAGACGGACGGACGGACATGGCTATAATGATACATGCCACTCATGGTTAAGGTTATAACAAGGTATAGTGTAACAAACTAGTCGCTCTCAGATGGAAAAATTTTAATTTCAAATGACTTTAGCAACTGTCTCTCATAACTGCACTCACATACCTCTACAAACACTTGAATGAGAGGGTGTATATGTGTATTTCTTTTTTTAATTCTCTACGTTACTAATTAAAATGCACGCAATGCATCAACGAAAACAAATAAAACATGGCGTATAAAACATGTTGAGTTTGTTGTCGTTGTAGTAAAATAATACACACTCACACACAAACACACTCTCACAGACACACAGACACACATACACACACACACACACACTTGCACAATACAAAATATCGTCAATGTGATTTAATTCTCTAAGTATTTGTATGAGTTTGTCGTCGTGAATACGCAGAATACATGTGTAGATTCATAAATAATGACTCTGGTTGTTGTCAGCGTGCTTTAATTTGTGATAAACTGACTGGTTTGGCTTGTGAGCCAGTGGATGGACGGTTGTATGGCTAAATGGGCTGAATGGTTGGTTGTTTAATATTTTTTTTTTTATTATTATTACTCATTTTAATTTACTATTTATATGGTTATTATAATAAGAATTAATTTAAGAAATTATAGCTGTTCTTTTCTCATAAACGGTCACATACATACATATGAAAATGCGTATGTTTAATATTTATTTATTTTAAGCAATAAAAACAAGTAAGAGAGCTAAATTCGAATCTTATATATCCTTCAGCAAAGTGTTATTGAAGATAAAGATAGAAAATATTTTTTGGTGAAAAAAATTTTTTGTTTTAATTTTTTGGTGAACAAATTCTTTTTAAACAATTGTTTTGCTGAAAAAATTTCATTAATGAAAAAATATGGTTAAAAACAAATTTAAAAAAAAAAAAATTTTTTGGTGAAAAAAAAAATCGAGTAAAAAATATGTTTCCCGATTTTGAGCCATTGTAGGTCCAAACTACTATAGCGTTATATACCTTGTTGCAAAGGTCTTTGAAACAGCTATCATTACATATCTATATCGTCTAGATTAATGACTTAGTAAACCAGATATTGATAATAGTTCAAAAATCGAGGTAGTTGTGGTTTTTTGCTCATATCTCAGCCATTTGTGGGCCGATTTTCTTGATTTTAAATAGCAACCGAACCGGGACTATAGCGATTATATTGATGTATGAATCATGTACATAGGTTATTTGGGGGCTACGGAAAATTGATTTCAACATACAGGCGAACATCCGGACATGGCTATCTATAACGATCCAGAACTAAAGTCTTGAATTTTCTCTAGAAAATATGATGATTTTCATTAGATATTCAATCATCTTTAATAAATTTGTCGTTATATTCACTTTTTTTTCAAATAATTTGTCGCTCTACTCAAGAGCGATTCATTTTCTTTAGAAAATTTTTCGCTCTTCTCAAGAACGATTCAATTTTTTCTCAAGAACGATTCAATTTTTTTAGAAAATTTGTCACTCTAATCAAGAGCGATTCATTTTCTTCAGATAATTTGTCGCTCTATTCAAAACCGATTAATTTTATTTAGAAAATTTCTCGCTTTAGTAAAAAACGAATAGTTTTCCTTATTATTCTGATTTTCAAAGAATTTCACATCTGCTTCTAATTAAAATTATAAAGATAAAATACAACTAATTAATATCAATTCAAAATCAATATTTCCCCTTTTAATAATTTGTCTTTGAAATGAATTTATTTTTCATTCATTCATTCATCCTTCAGCCAACTTGTCTTATCAACAGAAATATATAAAAAAAATAAAAAAATAAAATGAGAAAAAAAAGTATTCTATAATGAAGAATCACCAGATGCTCTTGAAGAAACCCCATCAAAATCTTATCATTCATATTAATCCTTTTTTCATCTTTTTCTGCAGCGTTCTTTTGTGTTTTTTTTTTTCAGATGCTTTCAAAGCCATGAGAGGCAAGGAATTACAATAGAATACGTGGAACGTGAAAGTATCACATTGCAACGTATTGTATTGTGTATGTGTGATATTTAAATTATCATACATCAGCATCATCATCATCAAGAACAACATCTTCTTATTTCAATATTTAAAAAGAAAAAAAGGGAAAAAGTATCTTTAAATACAAAAAAAAAGAAAACTAAAATAAATAAAACATTGAAATACTTATGATGAAAGGGGGCAGGGAAGGAAGTAGTAGCAGTCATCCTTCTATTTCTCAACCAACCTTTTTTTTTTTCTTTTTGTATATAACTCAGCAATTTTAGCCTTTAGATAAAATGTATTTATGGCCAAATGAAAAACAAAAAAAAAAAAGAATTGTAGGCAAACCAGACCGTATACAAAACAAAAATATTTCACTTCAAATTTCGTATGTATTACAGACAAAAAAAAAACAGAATGACCAGAGGTTAAATTCGTAGAATACAATAACAAAACGTTTTACAACGACAACGAGAAAGAAAAGTACCCAAATCAAATTTAAGTGTTTGATTTTAAGCATAATTTATTAGCCGACTGTATGTATTTATTCATGAATGTATCTATGAGCAACAAAAGTATAAATAGGCTGCTATTTTTGTAACGAATAAACAAAAGTAACATTAAGATAATAAACAAAAAATGCCAAATAAACGTGTTGACCACACATGTACCTTTTAAAGAAAGTACCTTTTTGAAGAAAGTACCTTTTTAAAGAAAGTACCTTTTTAAGAATACAACCTTTAAAAGAAAGTACCTTTTTAAGAAAGTACTTTTTAAAGAAAGTACCTTTTAAAGAAAGTACCTTTTAAAGATAGTACCTTTTAAATAATACAATCTTTTAAAGAAAGTACCTTTTAAAGAACGTACCTTTTAAAGAAAGTACTTATTAAAGAAAGTACATTTTAAAAAAGTACCTTTTAAAGAAAGTATTTTTAAAATAAGAACCTTTTAAAAAAAAGTACCTTTTAAAGAAAGTACCTTTTAAAGAAAGTAACTTTTTAAAGAAAGTACCTTTTAAATAAAGTAAGTTTTTAAAGAAAGTAACTTTTTAAGGAAAGTACCTTTTAAAGAAAGTACCTTTTAAAGAATGTACCTTCTGAAGAATACAACCTTTTAAAAAAAGTACCTTTTAAAGAAAGTAGTTTTTAAAGAATGTAGTTTTTAAAGAAAGTACCTTTTAAATAATACAACCTTTTAAAAAAAGTACCTTTTAAAGAAAGTACCTTTTAAAAAAAGTACCTTTTAAAGAAAGTACCTTTTAAAGAATACGACCTTTTAAAGAAAGTACCT
The DNA here is from genome assembly GCA_942486065.2 of Calliphora vomitoria. Taxonomy (NCBI): domain Eukaryota; kingdom Metazoa; phylum Arthropoda; class Insecta; order Diptera; family Calliphoridae; genus Calliphora; species Calliphora vomitoria. Next base: position 11,395,464 of record OW818030.2, on the reverse strand, counting down.
TTTAAAGAAAGTACCTTTTAAAGAAAGTACCTTTTAAAGAAAGTACCTTTTAAAGAAAGTACCGTTTAAAAAAGTACATTTTAAAGAAGTACCTTTTAAAGAAAGTATATTTTAAAGAAAGTACCTCTTAAAGAATACAACATTTTAAAGAAAGCACCTTTTAAATAAAGTACCTTTTAAAGAAAGTACCTTTTAAAGAATACAACCTTTTAAAGAAAGTACCTTTTAAAGAAAGTATCTTTTAAATAAAGTGCCTTTTAAAGAAAGTACCTTTTAAAGAAAGTTCCTTTTAAAGAAAGTACCTTTTGAAGAATACAACCTTTTAAAGAAAGTACCTTTTGAAGAATACAACATTTTAAAAAAAGTACCTTTTGAAGAATACAACATTTTCAAGAATACAACCTTTTAAAGAAAGAACCTTTTAAACAAAGTACCTTTTAAAGAAAGTACCTTTTAAAGAAAGTACCTTTTAAAGAAAGTACCTTTTAAAGAAAGTACCTATTGAAGAATACAACCTTTTAAAGAAAGAACCTTTTAAACAATGTACCTTTTAAATAAAGTACCTTTTAAAGAAAGTACCTTTCAAAGAAAGTACCTTTTAAAGAAAGTACCTTTTAAAGAATATAAACTTTTGAAGAAAGTACCTTTTAAGGAGAGTACCTTTTAAAGAAAGTACCTTTTAAAAAAGTACCTTTCAAAGAAAGTAACTTTTAAAGAAAAAACTTTTTAAAAAAAAGTACTTTTTAAAGAAAGTACATTTTAAAAAATACAACCTTTTACAGAATACAACCTTTTAAAGAAAGTACCTTTTAAAGAAAGTATCTTTTAAAGAAAGTACTTTTTAAAGAATGTACCCTTTAAAGAAAGTAATATTTAAAGAATGTACCTTTTAAAGAAAGTACTTTTTAAAGAAAGTACCTTTTAAAGAAAGTACTTTTTAAAGAAAGTACATTTTAAAGAAAGTACCTTTTAAAGAAAGTACCTTTTTAAAAAAAATACCTTTTAAAGAAAGTACCTTTTGAAGAATACAACCTTTTAAATAATACAACCTTTTAAAGAAAGTGCCTTTTAAAGAAAGTACCTTTTGAAGAATAAAAACTTTTAATGAAAGTACCTTTTAAAGAAAGTACCTTTTGAAGAATACAACATTTTAAAGAAAGTACCTTTTAAAGATAGTACCTTTTAAAGAAAGCACCTTTTTAAGAAAGTACTTTTTAAAGAAAGTACCTTTTAAAGAAAGTACCTTTTATAGAAAGTATCTTTTAAAGAAAGTACCTTTTAAAGAATACAACCTTTTAAAGAAAGCACTTCTTAAAGAAACTACCTTTTAAAGAAAGTACCTTTTAATGGAAGTACCTTTGTAGAAAATTCATCACTCTGGTTAAAAGCGTTGAATTTATTTATAAAAGTGTTATATTTTCTCTATATTTTATACAAATTTCATATTTCGTTTTCTTTGTCTTTAAGCTGTTTCTATTTATATCAAAAACAAAAGAAGATTTCTTCGCATTAAATATTTTACTTAGGAATTTTTTTTTTTTTTTTTTTGTTGCTGAAAAAAACACAAAAATGTTTTAATAAAATATGAGAGATATTAAATACACAGTTTTATTGTAAAGACAGCTTCTACTTCGTCATCATTTACAATGACTAATACATTTACAAAATACTTAAAGACAGCGACAAGCAGTAGCGTATGAAAATGACGAAAAACGTTTTACCCACATACACAAACGCTCGTTTATTAGGATAATCCCAAGAAGAATTGACAAAGTTTCCATGTAAAATCAAAGTATAGATTCAAACGATGTATATTCTATTGTGGGATCAAGAAATAAAAAGCTCCTTTTTCAAGTTTTGCTTAATTTTATCAAAAATATATTATAAATAGTCCCCTATTTTTGAGCGCCCTGCTTATTTTTTAAACATAGACTTATAGTAGTTTTAGCATTAATAATACCAGTTTTTCTTTTCTTTACATTTAATTTTTTTTTTTTTTTGGTTGCAATGCTGCTGATATTGTCGTTCTTGTTGCTGTTGTTGTATATAGTATTTAGTACTTGTAAACATACAAAAGCATTATCATTATGATCATTCACATCATTCAGCCATCATCATATTTTTGCCTTTTGAGACTTAACAACAATCTACATACATTTTCTATACACACATACATTCTCTTCTAAACAATTTTACACATACATACAGACATACATTGTAGCCTAATATACATAGACACTTCTTATAACAACAACAACAACAACAGCTACGACTGCATCTACAACAACAAAATAAATATAGAAAACAAAATAAAAACGAAATACATGTAGTATTTTTTTCACATACCTCAAGGCGCTTAAATTGATTGACACTAACAATGATGTACATGAACATTGAGTACTATTTCATACAATAAGCACAAAAACAACAACAATAATAGCAAGCGCAACAAAACAAAAAAAAGAGAAGAGGACAATAACAACAGCAACAACAACACCAACAAAAAGAACTACAACAAGCAGATGCCTTGATTTAAGTACCATGTATAAATGCATGCAAAAACACACTGGACCGACTTAAGACAAAATGTGTAACAGTTAATAAAATGATACCTTTCAAAGAAAGTACTTTTTAAAAAAAGTACCTTTTAAGAAAAGTACCTTTTAAAGAAAGTACTTTTTAAAGAAAGTACCTTTTAAAGAATACAGCCTTTTAAAGAAAGTATATTTTAAAGAAAGTACCTTTTAAATAAAGTACCTTTTAAAGAAATTCCTTTTACAGAAAGTACCTTTTAAAGAAAGTACCTTTTAAGAAAGTACCTTTTAAAGAAAGTATCTTTTAAAGAAAGTACATTTTAAATAAAGTACCTTTTAAAGAAAGTACCTTTAAAAGATAGTACCTTTTAAAGAAAGTACCTTTTAAAGAAAGTACATTTTAAAGAAAGTACCTTTTAAAGAAAGTACCTTTTAAAGAAAGTACCTTTTAAAGAAAGTACCTTTTAAAGAAAGTACCTTTTAAAGAAAGTACCTTTTAAAGAAAGTACCTTTTAAAGAAAGTACCCTTTAAAAGAAAGTACATTTTAAAGAAAGTACCTTTTAAAAAAAGTGCATTTTACATAATTTAATAAATAATAGTATCGCTCTAGTTAATAGCGAATGACTTTCATTAGAAAATATGTGCTATATTATACATATATATTTCACAAACAGACCCACAGTTACCCCCACTTCCTTTTCAATGAGAGCCTTTACTAACACACAAATACGTCCTATGTAGGAGTATGAGAGAACGTACCTAAAACTTCTGTGTGTTTTGAGCATGTAAGTGTTTTATTATTTGAGTAGAGCAACAAAAAAACATACAAAAATAATATAAATAAACTAAGGTTAAATACTCACTTTTCATATACAAATACACACTCAAATACATTCACATACACACGGCCGCAATATAGGAAATACATAAAAAAGGAAGCAACAAAAATAACAAAACACAATACAACACAAATATTTATGAACAGGCCTACGTACATGTTCGTATAACATACTTTATCAACCTAAAGTATGGAAAAACAACAGCAACAACAATAATATGAATAATAAGAAAATCTTTTAACTAAAAAGTTGTTACACACACACACTCTCATACTTGCAGACATATACTCTAATAAAGTCAGTATCAAGATAAAAACATAAATAATGTACAACTATTAAAAAAACACAACTTAGTTTGTTGTTGCTGGTTGATACTTTTACTCAGTTTTTGCTGTTGTTTGATGGTAATACTGAAAGTAGTGACAAAAAAAAACAAGAGAGAAAAACTGACACATTTTTAAAACAAATAGTATAGTACGAGCTGCAGAATTTTAAAGTTTAAACAATAGTTTCTACTTAAAAGAAAATTTTTTAAAAGATACTTTCTTTAAAAGATACTTTCTTTAAGAGGTACTTTCTTTAAAAGGTACTTTCCTTAAAAGGTACTTTCTTTAAAAGGTACATTCTTTAAAAGGTACTTTCTTTAAAAGGTACTTTCTTTAAAAGGTACATTCTTTAAAAGGTACTTTCTTTAAAAAGTACTTTCTTTAAAATGTACTTTCTTTAAAAGGTACTTTCCTTAAAAGGTACTTTCTTTAAAAGATACTTTCTTCAAAAGGTACTTTCTTTAAAACGTACTTTCTTAAAAAAAGTACTTTCTTTAAAAAGTACTTTCTTTAAAAGGTACTTTCTTTAAAAAGGTACTTTCTTTGAAAGGTACTTTCTTTAAAATGTACTTTCTTTAAAAGGTAGTTTCTTTAAAAGGTACTTCCTGTAAAAGGTACTTCCTTTAAAAGGTACTATATTTAAAAGGTACTTTCTTTAAAAGGTACTTTCTTTAAAAAGTCCTTTCTTTAAAAAGACTTTCTTTAAAGGTTACTTTCCTTAAAAGGTACTTTCTTTAAAATGTACTTTCTTTAAAAGGTACTTTCTTTAAAAAGTACTTTCTTTTAAATGTACTTTTTTTAAAAGGTACTTTCTTTAAAAGGTACTTTCTTTAAAAGGTACTTTCTTTAAAATGTACTTTCTTTAAAAAGTACTTTCTTTACAAAGTACTTTCTTTAAAAGGTACTTTATTTAAAAGTTACTTTCTTTAAAAAGTTGTATTCTTCAAAATGTACTTCCTTTAAAAGGTACTTTCTTTAAAAGGCACTTTCTTTAAAATGTTGTATTCTTCAAAATGTACTTTCTTTAAAAGGAATTTTCTTTAAAACGTCCTTTCTTTAAAAGGTACTTTCTTTAAAAGGTACTTTCTTTAAAAGGTACTTTATTTAAAAAGTACTTTCTTTAAAAAGTACTTTCTTTAAAAGGTACTTTCTTTAAAAAGTACTTTCTTTAAAATGTTGTATTCTTCAAAATGTACTTTCTTTAAAAGGAATTTTCTTTAAAAGGAATTTTCTTTAAAAGGTACTTTCTTTAAAAGGAACTTTCTTTAAAAGGTAGTTTCTTTACAATGTACTTTCTTTAAAATGTTGTATTCTTCAAAATGTACTTTCTTTAAAAGGTACTTTCTTTAAAAGATACTTTCTTTAAAATGTACTTTCTTTAAAAGGTACTTTCTTTAAAAGGTACTTTCTTTAAAAGGTACTTTCTTTAAAAGGCACTTTCTTTAAAAGGTACTTTCTTTAAAAGGTAGTTTCTTTACAATGTACTTTCTTTAAAATGTTGTATTCTTCAAAATGTACTTTCTTTAAAAGGTACTTTCTTTAAAAGATACTTTCTTTACAAGGTACTTTCTTTAAAAGGTACTTCCTTTAAAAGGTACTTTCTTTAAAAGGTACTTTCTTTAAAAGGTAGTTTCTTTACAATGTACTTTCTTTAAAATGTTGTATTCTTCAAAATGTACTTTCTTTAAAAGGTACTTTCTTTAAAAGGTAGTTTCTTTACAATGTACTTTCTTTAAAATGTTGTATTCTTCAAAATGTACTTTCTTTAAAAGGTACTTTCTTTAAAAGATACTTTCTTTAAAAGGTACTTTCTTTTAAAATACTTTCTTTAAAAGGTACTTTTTTTAAAAAGTACTTTCTTTAAAAGCTACTTTCTTTAAAAGGTACTTTTTTAAAAGGTTGTATTATTCAAAAGGTACTTTCTTTAAAAGTACTTTCTTTAAAAGGTACTTTCTTTAAAAGGTACTTTCTTTAAAAGGTACTTCCTTTAAAAGGTACTTTCTTTAAATGGTACTTTCTTTAAAAGGTACTTTCTTTAAAAGGTACTTTCTTTAAAATGTACTTTCTTTAAAAGGTACTTCCTTTAAAAGGTACTTTCTTTAAAAGGTACTTTCTTTAAAAGGTAGTTTCTTTACAATGTACTTTCTTTAAAATGTTGTATTCTTCAAAATGTACTTTCTTTAAAAGGTACTTTCTTTAAAAGATACTTTCTTTAAAAGGTACTTTCTTTTAAAATACTTTCTTTAAAAAGTACTTTCTTTAAAAGGTACTTTATTTAAAAGTTACTTTCTTTAAAAAGTTGTATTCTTCAAAATGTACTTCCTTTAAAAGGTACTTTCTTTAAAAGGCACTTTCTTTAAAAGGTATTTTCTTTAAAAGGCACTTTCTCTAAAATGTTGTATTCTTCAAAATGTACTTTCTTTAAAAGGAATTTTCTTTAAAAGGTACTTCCTTTAAAAGGTACTTTCTTTAAAAGGTACTTCCTTTAAAAGGTACTTTCTTTAAAAGGTACTTTCTTTAAAAGGTACTTTCTTTAAAAGGTAGTTTCTTTACAATGTACTTTCTTTAAAATGTTGTATTCTTCAAAATGTACTTTCTTTAAAAGGTACTTTCTTTAAAAGATACTTTCTTTAAAAGGTACTTTCTTTTAAAATACTTTCTTTAAAAGGTACTTTTTTTAAAAAGTACTTTCTTTAAAAGGTACTTTCTTTAAAAGGTACTTTTTTAAAAGGTTGTATTATTCAAAAGGTACTTTCTTTAAAAGGTACTTTCTTTAAAAGGTACTTTCTTTAAAAGGTACTTTCTTTAAAAGGTACTTTCTTTAAAAGGTACTTTCTTTAAAAGGTACTTCCTTTAAAAGGTACTTTCTTTAAAAGGTACTTTCTGTAAAAGGTACTTTCTTTAAAAGGTAGTTTCTTTACAATGTACTTTCTTTAAAATGTTGTATTCTTCAAAATGTACTTTCTTTAAAAGGTACTTTCTTTAAAAGATACTTTCTTTAAAAGGTACTTTCTTTTAAAATACTTTCTTTAAAAGGTAGTTTCTTTAAAATGTACTTTCTTTAAAAAGTACTTTCTTTAAAAAGTACTTTCTTTAAAAGGTACTTTATTTAAAAGTTACTTTCTTTAAAAAGTTGTATTCTTCAAAATGTACTTCCTTTAAAAGGTACTTTCTTTAAAAGGCACTTTCTTTAAAAGGTATTTTCTTTAAAAGGTACTTTCTTTAAAATGTTGTATTCTTCAAAATGTACTTTCTTTAAAAGGAATTTTCTTTAAAAGGTACTTTCTTTAAAAGGTACTTTCTTTAATATGTACTTCCATTAAAAGGTACTTTCTTTAAAAGGTACTTTCTTTAAAAAGTACTTTCTGTAAAAGGTACTTTCTTTAAAAAGTACTTTCTTTAAAAGGTACTTTCTTTAAAAGGTACTTTTTTAAAAGGTTGTATTATTCAAAAGGTACTTTTTTTAAAAGGTTGTATTATTCAAAAGGTACTTTCTTTAAAAGGTACTTTCTTTAAAAGGTACTTTCTTTAAAAGGTACTTTCTTTAAAAGGTACTTTCTTTAAAAAGTACTTTCTTTAAAAAGTACATACTTTAAAAGATACATACTTTCTTTAAAAGGTACTTTCATTAAAAGGTACTTTTTTTAAAAGGTTGTATTATTCAAAAGGTACTTTCTTTAAAAGGTACTTTATTTAAAAGGTACTTTATTTAAAAAGTACTTTCTTTAAAAGGTACTTTCTTTAAAAGGTACTTTCTTTAAAAGGTACTTTCTTTAAAAGGTACTTTATTTAAAAAGTACTTTCTTTAAATTGTACTTTCTTTAAAAGATACTTTCTTTAAAAGGTACTTTCTTTAAAAGGTTGTGTTCTTTAAAAGATACTTTCTTTAAAAGATACTTTCTTTAAAAGGTACTTTCTTTAAAAGGTACTTTAAACCGCTTTTAGCGTGTGGATTTTGAGTTTATATTTTAGCAATTTATATTACAATTAATCTCCGTCTGGCAACGAGTTTTGATTAATATTTCACTGTTATTTATCATTTTGTATTATTATTAAAAATATGTTTGCTGTCTGTTTATTATATTTATTTATCCTTTTTCAAAGAATCCTTCAAATTTTATCTCTATATTTGTTTATTCTATAAATAATTGTTTAGGGGGATGGTTTGTTGGTGTATTTTCTGCTTAAACTAAACTGTCATTTAAAAATAAACAAAAAATCATAAATTTTCAATGATGACAAATAGATTTTATTTTGATTAATCAAAATGAAACATGACAAAATTTGGTTTGGATTTATAAAGGCAATGATGGAGAGATAGATTTTCCTTAGTTTAAATTTCTTAAGAAAATTTGTCGCTTTAGTTAAGAGCTTTAAATTTTCTATAAAAAATTTGACGCTTTGCTTAAGAGCATTTAATTTTCATTAGAAAATTTGTCGCTTTGCTTAAGAGCATTTAATTTTCATTAGAAAATTTGTCGCTAACTTTTTATTGGGAGTTAACTTTTCGTATATATTTTCATACGACATTAAATATTAAATTTATTACCAATTAAGACTTCAAACTTTAATATTTTACAAAATTTCATAAATATTTAATGAGCATTTTACTGTGTTTGTGTGTGAATGACCCATACACAAACACATTTTTAAACAGAAACAAACAAAAACTTTATGAAATAAATTTTATTTAAAAAAAAAAAAAAAAAAATTATTTATAATTAAATAATAAACAAAAGCTGCTCATACAAATTGTGTATAATAACACAGAAACACACATAAATATAATGAAATTATTTTGTGAAAATTTCACAAATGAAATAAAATCTAATTAATTAAATTTTTATCATAAGTGCATTAATAAATATTATAAAATTTAAAGCATTATGAAATTAAAACCAAAAGTATTATAAAAAGGAATTAATTAATGATTTAAATTTGGAAAAAATCACAATAATTTAAAGAATTCTCGATAAATTTCCCACTAGTTAGAAGATTTGAAGAGTTTTAGAAAAATATTTGCATACTTTTAGGCTTAAAAATAAAATATAAAAATTTTAGGTTTTGTTTGATATAGTTTGTTAAAACATATAGAACTAAGCTATTACTCAGGTGATTTACTTAAAAATTGGTTTAACAATAGAGCAGAGGCCAAGCTTTCAAAATATTCAAATCATTATGATTAAACTATTACTTAGTTTGAGCTGTAGTGTTAATAAATTTTGAATTATTTTCAATAATTTTTTTTTTTATTTTCATTTACTTTGGCAATTTATAACAAGTTAAATCTATTTGGCATTATTCAATTGCCATTTAAATGGCATATGTATATTTATTTATGTAAGTATTTATTTCCTCTAGGCTTTTGACATTTGATTTGTATGAGTAATTTCTTTTAGAGATTTTGAAAAAGTTTTACAATTTTCTTAAGTTGTTGTTGTCAATAAAATTCTTTTTTTAGGTTAAAAGAGGTTTATTTATTTATATTTTTTATACAGTTTTTTCCATCATATTTATTTTATTGGTGTCTTTTTCTTTTTGTATTTATCAAAATAGTATAAGTTTTGTATTTTTCCCTGTCATAACCTTGAGTTAATAAATCAAAAATAAGTTGTTTTTCAGTTGTTTGTTATTCGTGTTGTAGTTGTTGTTGTTGTTTTAGCCAGCTCTCATAACGGCTTTTTAAAGTTTTGCGATGTTTTTTTCAGTCGCTTTCTTACGCTGAACTGTTTTTTTTTTTTTTTGTTTGTTTGTTTGCTTTTTTCTCGATGATGATGATGACGACGACGACGTCAACAAGCATGTTGTTTTTTTAGTGCTTTAAGTTTATTTTGTGTTGCAAAAGTTCAAGTCCATATCAAAACAAAAAGCCAGCAGCAACAACAACAACAACAAAATCATCAAAACAACTACAACAAGAGTTGCTGTTTTATAGGTACGCGTTTTGTTTCTAAAGTGTTTTGTTACCTAATGTTGCATTCCGAAAATGTCGTAGTTGTTGTCCTGTTGTTGCTGCTAATGCCGCTGCTACTTTCATTATTGTCGTTATTGTTGTTGTCAAATAAGAAAAACTAGTTCATTGCCAGCATGACATGGCATGCTATTAGTACCATTATATGTGCATATGTATGAGTATTATGAGAAACATTTAAATGCTGTTGTTGTTGTGTAGAGGTGAATATGGTGGGTGTTATTGGGAGAGTGGCTAAGAAAGAGCATGAGAATGGGTAAGTGCAATACATAACGGTATAAAGAGATGTGTTGTATACATGTTTGTTTGTTGAGCAGTTGGGCCGTTAGTATTTATTGTTGGTTATGTTTTATTTGTTGTTATTGTTATTATTATATGAGCATAATAATGATACAGTTTTAAATGTTGACTATTGTGATTGGTATAATATAATGATGGCGATGATGACGATATTGTTGATATCTCGTTTTTATGGCTGGTTGTGAGAAAATCTATGTAGCTGTAGCAAAAATGGAAAAAGTATATTTGTAATTTCTAACTACAGAGAAAATTAAACAAATATTTATCCATTGAAATTATTATTATTAAAGAACGCTTTTTTATAAAATGTATAAATGTTGCTGTACCAAATTTCATGGTTTCTTTTAAAATGTTCTATATTTTGTTAAAAATGTATAAGAAAAATTTATTTTCTTTAATTTAAACACATTTTTATCATGTTTCATTTAATTCCATTTCATAAATTTACTTAAAAATTTTACCCAATTTGTAACTGAACAACTAAAATAATTAATATCTCTTAATCCACGTAAAATTTTAAACAATTTTGTCCCTTTAACAAATCATTCATAACAAAATTTGTAATTTTAAGCGAAAAATCCCAAGAGGAACGAAATGGAATTAAGTGGAACATTCAAATTGTTGTAAAAATCTTAAAATCTAAAATGCTGTGATAGTTTTAAGAAAATTTCTAGCATGTTCCACTTAATTCCATTTCGTTTCTCTTGCGATTTTTCGCTTAAAATTACGAATTTTGTTATTTTTTAATTAAAATAAATAAATTTTCATTAGTTTAAAATGTCTTTTAGCCATGTTTCACATAATTCCATTTCGTTCCTCATGCTAAATTTGGGAATTTATCATAAAAAACAGTTTTTCGATAGTTATCATTTGTGAAGAATACATTTTTTTTTGTGCAGAACATATTTTCGTCATGTTTCACAAAATTCCATTTCGTTCCTCTTAAGATTTTTTGCTCAAAATTATAATTTTTGTTATAAAAACTCGTATTTCTTAGTTTTTAATTAGAATAATTTTAATGAAAAACTTATATTAGCCATGTTTCACCTAATTCCATTTCGTTCCTCATACGATTTCTTAGGCCAATTATAAATATTGTCATAAAAAATTATATATCATAGTTATTACGTAAGATAAATACAAATTTTTGAGTTTAAAACCTACTTTGGTCATGTTTCACATAATTCCATTTCGTTCCTCATACGATTTTTGGCGAAAAATTATAAATTTTGTTATAAAGAATTATATATTGTAGTTATTAAGTAAGAAAAATAAATTTGCTTGAGTTTAAAACCTACTTTGGTCATGTTTCACATAATTCCATTTCGTTCCTCATATGATTTCTTAGGCCAATTATAAATTTTGTCACAAAAAATTATATATCATAGTTATTACGTAAGATAAATACAAATTTTGGAGTTTAAAACCTATTTTGGTCATGTTTCACATAATTCCATTTCGTTCCTCATACGATTTCTCAGGCAAACTTATAAATTTTGTTATAAAAAATTATACATCATAGTTATTAAGTAAGATAAATAAATTTGCTTGAGTTTAAAACCTACTTTGGTCATGTTTCATATAATTCCATTTCGTTCCTCATACGATTTTTTGCGAAAAATTATAAATTTTGTTATAAAAAATTATACATCATAGTTATTAAGTAAAAGAAATACAAATTTTTGAGTTTAAAACCTACTTTGGTCATGTTTCACATAATTCCATTTCGTTCCTCATACAATTTCATAGATAAACTTATAAATTTTGTTATAAAAAATGATATATCATAGTTATTAGGTAAGATAAATACAAATTTTGCAGTTTAAAACCTATTTTGGTCATGTTTCACATAATTCCATTTCGTCCCTCATACGATTTTTGGCGAAAATTTATAAAATTTTTTATAAAAAATTATATATTGTAGTTATTAAGTAAAATAAATACATCTTTATGAGTTTAAAACCAACTTCGGTCATGTTTCACATAATTCCATTTCGTTCCTCATACGATTTTTGGCGAAAATTTATAAATTTTGCTATAAAGAATTATATATCCTCTTATTAAATAAGATAAATAAATTTGCTTGAGTTTAAAACCTACTTTGGTCATGTTTCATATAATTCCATTTCGTTCCTCATACGATTTTTGGGGAAAATTTATAAATTTTGTTGTGAAAAATTATATATTGTAGTTATTAAGTAAGATAAATAAAATTTTTTAGAGCTTAAAACCTACTTTGGTCATGTTTCACAAAATTCCATTTCGTTCCTCATACGATTTTTGGAGAAAAATCATACATTTTTTTATAAAAAATTATACATCATAGTTATTAAGTAAGATAAATAAATTTGTTTGAGTTTAAAACATACTTTGGTCATGTTTCACTTAATTCCATTTCGTTCCACTTATTGATTTAAGCATTTTTATATAATTTGTGCCGTATTTATAATTCAATTAATAAAATTAATCAATATTTTAAAATGCCATGTTTCACCTAATTCCATTTCGTTCCAAGTCCTAATTTCGTGAAACTACTTAAAATTTTACCAAATTTCTGACTCAACATCTAAGAAAGTGGAATTTACTTCAAATTGAGTAAAATTTTCCTTGTGTTTCACTAAATTACATTTCGTTTCCTCTACAAAATTTTCTTAATGTATAAAAAATAATGAGTCCTTATGAACATATTTAGTTATTTTAGCAAAATTCTACCTATTTTTCAAATTTTACACATTTTTATGCATGTTTCACTTGAATCCATTTTGTTTCACTCAATTCCTTTTCATTCCAAACCCGAATTTCACCAATATACTTAAAATTTTGCCTAATTTCTAATACAATAACTATGAAAATTAAATTTCCTTCAAATTAAATAAAATTTTTCTAGTGTTTCACTAAATCCCATTTCGTTCCTTCTAAAAAATTTTCTAAATTCATGAAGAATTAAAAATTTTTATAAACAACTTTAAGAAATTCAAAACAAGCTAGCATTTTTTCTAGTTTTGGCTAAATTTTAGCTTTGTTTCACAAAATTCCATTTCGTTCCTCCTACAAAATTCCATTAATTTATAAAAAGTTATGCATTTATACAAACAAGATTTAAAATTTTAAAAGAAAATAAGCTATTTTGCAAGTTTACATCAAATTTTTAATATGTTTCACTTAGTTCCATTTCGTTCCAATTAAATATTTCATGGTTCTTATTTAAATTATAACAAAATTCAATTACTATAAATAAGAATATTGAATTTCCATATCATCTAAAAATGTTGCTGAATTTACTTAAAGTTTTAACAAATTTCCAAATTCACAATAAATACCCAACTTAACAATAACCAAAAAAATCCTTATTTCAAATTAAGTAAAATGTTTCATGTTTCTAAATCCCTTTTCGTTACGCCGAAAAAATTTCATGAATTTACGAAAAATAAAGTATTTTTACACACAAATTTTGATATTTAACGAAACTGATAGCTATATCAAGTTTTACATAAAAAAAAAAAAAAACATTCCTTTATTTTATAAATCACTCTACAACTCCCGGCTCTGCTTCTGAGCATATCCCACAAAATGTTTGCTCTGGCAACGCTCTTATATCATAGCTAAACACAAAACCTCTTTGTTGAGGTATTATATTGGTTGTGGTCTTTGCTTAGTGGTGAATAGTGTCTGTGGTGTAGTAATTTTTTGAAATGGCAAACATGCCGTTAGGAAGCTAAATAAACGAAGCAACCTCATTTTTTTTAAATTTTTCGTAATAAACTATAATTGTTTTGTTAAATTCCATGTCATGTATTCCAATACCTTTCATAAATTAATTAAAAATAAAGAATCTATAAAAACAGGTTTAAAAAGTTTAAAAAAAATCATGAAATTTGTCCGTTCTAAACCCCTGTTACACGAATCTACTCAAAATTTTAACATACATATTTCCAAAGCAGTCTTTAAAAAAAGTTAATTATCTTAAATCCATGTACAATTGTAGTGTTTCACATAATTTAGTTTTTCTAAAACCACTCAAAAAATTCTGTTTAAATATGTATTTCCCTTTCCCTGACAATTATTATATAAAACTTTGACCTTTATAGTATTTCTTCTTTACGCAAAACTCGTATGTTGATTAGCTCCCTCTATAAATCTAATCAAAATTCACCTTTCTCTCTCTCTCTCCCTCTCTCTTCTCCCAGCACCTTAGGAGGCATGTTTCAAGGCTAAGTCAGTGGGGTAGTACGCGTTTCACTTAAGCAATTTGAAAGATTAGAAACGCCTTTTAATCATTCAATTTATAAACAAACACATTTAACAATTAATAAAACTAATAAATATTACTCAATCACAAATAAAAAATTTTTGAACGTAAACAGCTCCCCTAGTTCAAAGTGTAGTGTTTTGGGGTGCGTAATAAACGAAGCTACCATGTGTGCAATTTAGCCATGAAAATTGCAAGTGTTTAGAATAAAAACAAAACGCAATTTCTTAATCATAAAATATCAAATATGACAAATCTAAGTATAATAAAGCAAAACAATACACGTTTAAGCAGATGCGTTTTAAAAAAAAAAAGTATTTTATGATAACAAAGCAATGCTTAAGTTTAACAACGATTTTTGAAATTCTATTTTAATCAGTTTAGTATTTATAACAAAATAATAAAATTGTAGATGTTTAAGTGATACTTTTACTATGTTTCACTAAATTCCATATCGTTCCTCAATAAATTTTTTTGGGATTTTTACAACAAATCGTGATAGTTGTTATTTATAAAGAAAGTAAAACAATTTTTTCTGAAGTTTAATATAATCATAATTTCGGCATGTTTCACTTAATTCCATTATGTTCCTTTCGCGAAAAATTACAAATTTTGTTATAAAAACTGTTACATCTTAATTTTTAATTAGAATACATAAATTTCGATTAGTTTAAAACGTATTTTGGCCATGTTTCACAAAATTCCATTTCGTTCCTCATATTAAATTTTGGAATTTATCAAATAAAAACTGTGTTTCGATAGTTATCATGTATGAATAAAAGATTTTTTTAAGTGTAGAACTTATTTTCGTCATGTTTCACAAAATTCCATTTCGTTCCTCATACGATTTCTTGCACAAAATTGTAAATTTTGTTATAAAAAATTATATATCATAGTTATTAAGTAAGATAAATAAATTAGTTTGAGTTTAAAACCTACTTTGGTCATGTTTCACATAATTCCATTTCGTTCCTCATACGATTTTTGGCGAAAAATTAAAAATTTTGTTGTGAAAAATTATATATTGTAGTTATTAAGTAAGATAAATAAAATTGTTTGAGTTTAACACCTATTTTGGCCCTGTTTCACATAATTCCATTTCGTTCCTCATACGATTTCTTGCGTAAAATTATAAATTTTGTTATAAAAAATTATATATCATAGTTATTAAGTAAGATAAATAAATTTATTGGAGTTTAAAAACATGTTTTGACCATGTTTCACATAATTCCATTTCGTTCCTCTTATAATGTTTTGCTCAAAATTTTAATTTTTATTATAAAAACGGTTATTTCTTAGTTTTTAATTGGAATCAATTAATTTTCATTAGATTAAAACATTTATTAGCCATGTTTCACATAATTCCATTTCGTTCCTCACACGATTTCTTGCGCAAAATTATAAATTTTGTTATAAAAACTTATATATCATAGTTATTAAGTAAGATAAATACATTTGTTTGACTTTAAAACATAAAATTAACCATGTTTCACATAATTCCATTTCGTTCCTCTTCAGATTTTGTTGCTCAAAATTACAATTTTTGTTATAAAAACTGGTATTTGTTAGTTTTTAATGAGAATTAATTAGTTTTCGTTAGATTAAGACATACTTTGGTCATGTTTCACAAAATTCCATTACGTTTCTCATACGATTTCTTAGGCAAAATAATAAATTTTGTTATAAAAAATTATATATCATAGTTATTAAGTAAGATAAATAAATTTGTTTGACTTTAAAACATACTTTAACCATGTTTCACATAATTCCTTTTCGTTCCTCATACGATTTCTTGCACAAAATTATAAATTTTGTCATAACAATATTTATATTTTAGATATTATGTATGATAAATACATTTTGTTTAGTTTAAACCTACTTTGGTCATGTTTCACCTAATTCCATTTCGTTCCAAGACCAAATTTCATGAAACTACTGAAAATTTTATCAAATTTCTGATTTAACATCTAAGAAAATGTAATTTTCTTCAAATTCGGTAAAAATTTTTTTGTGTTTCACGAAATTCCATTTCGTTCCTTTTACAAAATTTTCTTAATTTATGAAAAATAATAAATCCATTAAAAACAGATTTAGTTATTTTAACAAAATCCTAGCTATTTTTACAGTTTTACACATTTTTTGCATGTTTCACTTGATTCCATTTTGTTTCACTTAATTCCATTTCGTTCCAAACCTTAATATCACCAATCTACTTAAAATGTTGCCTAATTTCTAATGCAACTACTAATAAAATTTAGTTTCCTTCAAATTAAGTAAAAATTGTCTTGTGTTTCACTAAATCCCATTTCGTTCCTTTTACAAAATTTTCTAAATTTATGAAAACTTAAGAATTTATATAAACAACATTAAGAAATTCAAAACAAGCTAGCATTTTTTCTAGTTTTGGCCAAATTTTAGACCTGTTTCACAAAATTCCATTTCGTTCCTCCTACAAAATTCCAATAATTTATGAAATGTTATGCATTTATACAAACAAGATTTAAAATTTTAAAAGAAAACAAGCTATTTTTCAAGTTTATATTAAATTTGGAATATGTTTCACTTAATTCCATTTCGTTCCAATTAAATATTTCAGGGTTCTTATTTAAATTGTAACAAATTTCTATTGCTATAACTAAGAATAAAGAATTTCCATTAATTTAAGTAAAATATTTGCCATGTTTCACCTAATTCCACTTCGTTCCAAGTGGAAATTTCCCTTATCTTCAAAAAATTTTGCTTAAATGAAACATGCTCTCAATTTGTTTGAAATATTTTAACATTTTGGTATAAATTATTTCAGTTATTTAGAGTTTTAACATTGTTTCAGTTAATTCCATTTCGTTCCTTTAATAAAAAAAATGGTTTTCAAGATGTTAAATTTGTTCAATTAATGAAAATATTGTTATAAATTCTTAGGTAAGTCTATTTTTTTGCACTGTTTCATAAGATTCCATTTCGTTCCAAGTTGAATTATTGTTTATTTCGACTTTATTTTACCTCTTTTTATTATTATTTTATTAAAAACTTATATAAAGGTTAGTGTTTCATAACATTCCATATCGTTCCTTTATGTTTTAACTTACTTTTAAGGCAGATTAATAACAATTTGTAGTTAATTTCTGCTAAGTAAGATTTTAATGTGATAATATGCCATAAATGATTTGAATATTTTGTTTACTTTGTTTGTGATTGAATGATTCCATATTTAATTTACAAATAAACAACCTGCTTAGTCATGCTTTGTAATATTTAAATTTAAACAAATATTGTTGGGATCTACTAAATAAATTCAATTAAAATGAATATTTTGATGTGGTAACAATTAAATGAAGTGTTTTCAACATTTTTAAAAATTTCCATACCCCCCAAACACAAATATGGTTAGGGAGAATACATTTGGAATAGCAAGAAATACCAATTAATATGTTAATAAATAATGTTAAAAAATACATATATAAAATTTATGAAGAGACATCTTTTGAGAACGTGTTTAAAATTTAATAATGACTTCATGTTACTGTTGTTCAGATCGTTCAGACTTATTTTTTTGCTGTTTGCAATCAGTTGTCAATTATTTCAGTCATATTTATATAGTACAACGATAAATACGTGACTAATTTGTTATTATTTTAGGTGTTTAAAGAGATTTTAAGATTAGATTTATTTGGTTTATGGGAGCTATTAATTGCATTAGTAGAGTTGCACTTTTGCCAGCTGCAAACAGGTAACCAAGCGCCAATATCTTAATTTTGATATTGTTGCCAAAAATATCAACTGTCTTAATTTTTTTATTTTTTTTTTTTTTTTTTTTTTTTTTGAATTAGAAAATAATTGAGTTATACGATTTTATAAAAAAGTCTTAAAAATATGTTTAAAAATATAAATTTCTTTAAGGGAACAAAATGGAATTTAATGAAACATTTAAGAAAACAGCCCAGGAACAGAATATTTTAAAGTGAAACTCTAGAAATCTAGAAATAACCATAAATTATATTGAATGTTTTACACTTACGTTTCAGGAAGTCAATATTTAATCTACAAAATGACGTCAATTCAGTTGAACATATTTACGAGTCAATACACAAAATCTATAGTTTTTTTTTTTCAAATTCAATATTCAGATAAGCTGAAATTCTATATAGAAAACATACTTAATAATAAAACAATTTATAGTTTAGAAAACTATTTTGCAATAATGATAAGAATTACTTTTTAAATTAATACAAAGTTGTTAATAAAGTAAAAGTAATAGTAGAGAATTAAAGGAAACACTTTAATATTTATTAAATTTTCGTTAAAGAAATAGACAAACTAAATTAACTTGGAAAAAATTTTACACATTTTTCTAAAATTTTAAAAATTTAAATCGTATTTTTACCAGGGGAACGAAATGGAATCAAGTGAAACATTGCTCAAAATTCAGAAAAAGTTACCTTTTTGGGAAAATATAGTCTCTTAAGCATATCTTAATTGTTTTAAGCACCATTTCGCTGGTGGAACGAAATGGAATTTAATGAAACATTATAAAAATCCTCCTTAAAACCATAAAAACTACAGCAAAAAATCCTCTTACTATAAGCAATTATTAATTGAAACATATTTTAATAATTTAATCAATTTTAAGATATTTTTAAGAAGTGGAACAATATGGAATATTGTGAAACATTGAAAAATTTGCCTAAAAAAGTAGTTTATCATGTAGAAATAAACAAAATAAATTAATTGCAAACAAGTTTTACACATTTTTTTAAAATTTTAATAATTAAAATCGTATTTTTACCAGGGGAACGAAATGGAATCAAGTGAAACATTGCTCAAAACTCTGAAAAAAATACCTTATTATGAATATATAGTCTCTTAAGCATATCTTAATAGGTTTATTTAGCATTTCATTGGTGGAACGAAATGGAATTTAGTGAAACATTATAAAAATCCTCCTTAAAATCATAAAAAATACAGCAAAAAATCGCCTTATTATGAGTAATTATTATTTTAAACATATTTTAATAATTTAATCAATATTAAGATATTTTTAAGAAGTGGAACAAAATGGAATTTTGTGAAACATTAAAAAATTTGCCTAAAAAAGTAGTTTATCATGTTGAAATAGACAAAATAAATTAATTGCAAACAAGTTTTACAAATTTTTCTAAAATTTTAATAATTAAAATCGTATTTTTACCAGGGGAACGATATGGAATCAGGTGAAACATTGTTCAAAATTCAGAAAAAGTTACCTTATTATGAATATATAGTCTCTTAAGCATATATTAATAGGTTTATTTAGCATTTCATTGGAGGAACGAAATGGAATTTAGTGAAACATTTAAAAAATCATCTCTAAAATTAGTAAAAAGTATGGAAAAAAATTACCTTATTATGGAATATTATTATTTTAAACATATTTTAATCATTTACCCAGCATTTGTCTATTTTTTAAAGATGGAACAAAATGGAATTTAGTGAAATATCAAAATTGTTGCCTTAATACATTAATTTCATAAAATTTGAGTGTTTAAAGTCCTTTTATTTAAAAGTGGAACGAAATGGAATCAAGTGAAACACCCAACAAATAAAGCAGCAGGTCTTCTTCATATGACAACATATCATTTTACGCTTATTTCAGTTATTTTCCCCTACATTTCCCTGGAGGAACGAAATGGAATCTAGTGAAACAATATAATTAATCATCTAAAATTATACAGTTTTAACTAGAAAAATTACAAATTTGCAATTGTTTCAATTATTTTCTGAGCCGCTATTAGTCCAAATTCAAACCAGTTGAACTTGACATACTAAAATGTCACATAAGCATACACAAAAAAAAAATCCCATTTAAAAACCACAAAAACAATAAGTTTATAATATAACCAGCATTTGAAATGGAATTTGAAGACTCGCTATAAAAAAATAACAAACAAACAGACAAACTGACCACCACACAATGTTGTTATCTAGTGTTTTTTAAAAAAAGCTTTTGTAATATAAAAATATTTTAAATTTGACGCGTTGTTTCATTACCATATCAGACAAGCCTTCTTTGGTAAGTATAAACATACAAAAATTATTTTTAATTTTAATCGTAACAATTAGCAACACAAAATGTATATGTATATGTATGTATGTAAATGAGCTTTGTATATTTCCGTATTGGAATGTTTAGATTTTTTCCATACGTTAATTAAAATAATGTGGAGCATATTGATAAACAAGAAACCACCCCCCCTCGAACACACCTACTTTTCCAAAAGAATCACACACAAAAAAAGCTTTTTCTAACGTTGTTTATTATGTTTAAATCAGTTTTCATTCATATAATGTAAATTTACAAAGTTTTTTGTTACTTCTCTCACTCTCTTGTTTTGTTTATCACTCTCCGTGCGACTCTTTGTAAGACATTTAATTTTAATCTCTTGGTATTTAAAAAATGTGTTGATATGGTGATACTTTATTTGAAATGGAGTGGTAAAATAAGTTTATCAAGAAGTTTGCGCTGGATGTAGGAAAATATAAGTGTGACGTCATATGGAATGAGGTCATTAGAACAAAAAAGAAAATAAAAACTAAAATTGTTCAGCTTTTCAAAGTGATGGAAATAAATGAAATATTTAATTTTTAGCAATGAATGAAATTAAAAGAATCGCCACAATATAGTAATTTTTTATAGAAATATTTTAGAAAAGTGTGATTATAAATAGAAAATGAATATCTAAAATTTTTCTGTAAAGGAACGAAATGGAATTTAATGAATCACACATTTTTTAGGACCAGGAACGAAATGAGAAAAAGTGAAACATTATAAAAATGCAATTTTTGTAGCAAATATACAATACAAATTTACCTCAATTATGAAATATTACAATTTGAAAGAAAATTTCAATAAAAAACATAAAAATTAAGGAAGTTTCTTAAGTGGAACGAAATGGAACTTAATGAAACACCAATTTTCCTGCCAAGATTACATAATTTCTTTATATATAGCAATAAAATATTTATTTAATACAATTAAATACACATTTTGGCTAATAACGGGTAAAATTAGAACAAGGAACGAAATGGAATTAAGTGAAACATTACAAAATAGCTATTTTTGCAGCTAATATGGAATAAATATTAATCTTAAATATGAAATATAGCAATTTGGAGGAAAAAATATCAAAAATTATGAAAATTGTGTAAGTGGAACGAAATGGAATTTAGTGAAACACCTATTTTTTACCCAATTTCTACCTATTTCTTTATATATTTTTATAAACTATTTATTTAATACAATTAAATAACAATTTTTGTTATGAAACGTGTAAAATTAGAACAAGGAACGAAATGGAATTTAGTGAAACATTACAAAATAGCTATTTTTGCAGCTAGTTTAGAATAAATATTAATATAAATTATGAAATATAGCAATTTGGAGGAAAAAATATCAAAATTATGAAAATTGTGCAAGTGGAACGAAATGGAATATAATGAAACGCCTATTTTTTATACAAATTCTAGCAATTTCTTTATATATTTTAATAAACTATTTATTCAATATAATTAAAAACAAATTTTTTTAAAATAACATCTGAAATAAGAACAAGGAACGAAGTGGAATTAAATGAAACATTACAAGATAGCAATTTTTGCAGCTTATATGGAATATATATTAATGTTAAATATGAAATATAGCAATTTGGAGGAAAAAATATCAAAATTATGAAAATTGTGTAAGTGGAACGAAATGGAATTTAATGAAACACCAATTTTTTGCATAATTTCTAGCAATTTCTTTATATATTTTAATTAACTATTTACTTAATACAATTAAATAACAATTTTTGTTACGAAACGTGTGAAATTAGAACCAGGAACGAAATGGTACCAAGTGAAACATTATTAAAATAGCAATTTTTGCAGCTAATATGGAATAAATATTAAACATAAATATGAAATATAACAATTTGGAAGAAAAAATACAAAAATATTAAAAACTGTGCAAGTGGAACGAAATGGAATTTAATGAAACGCTTATTTTTTACACAATTTCTACCAATTTCTTTATATATTTTAATAAACTATTTATATAATACAATTAAATAGCAATTTTTGTTATGAAACGTGTAAAATTAGAACAAGGAACGAAATGGAATTTAGTGAAACATTACAAAATAGCTATTTTTGCAGCTAATATGGAATAAATATTAATCTTAAATATGAAATATAGCAATTTGGAGGAAAAAATATCAAAATTATGAAAATTGTGCAAGTGGAACGAAATGTAATATAATGAAACGCCTATTTTTTATATAAATTCTAGCAATTTCTTTATATATTTTAATAAACTATTTATTCAATATAATTAAAAACAAATTTTTTTAAAATAACATCTGAAATAAGAACAAGGAACGAAATGGAATTAAATGAAACATTACAAGATAGCAATTTTTGCAGCTTATATGGAATATATATTAATCTTAAATATGAAATATAGCAATTTGGAAGAAAAAATATCAAAAATTATGAAAATTGTGCAAGTGGAACGAAATGGAATTAAATGAAACATTACAAGATAGCAATTTTTGCAGCTTATATGGAATATATATTAATCTTAAATATGAAATATAGCAATTTGGAAGAAAAAATATCAAAAATTATGAAAATTGTGCAAGTGGAACGAAATGGAATTTAATGAAACACCTATTTTTTACACAATTTCTAGCAATTTCTTTATATATTTTAATAAACTATTTATATAATACAATTAAATAGCAATTTTTGTTACGAAACGTGTAAAACTAGAGCCAGGAACGAAATGGAATCAAGTGAAACATTATTAAAATAGCAATTTTTGCAGCTAATATGGAATAAATATTAATATGAAATATAGCAATTTGGAAGAAAAAATATAAAAATTATGAAAATTGTATAAGTGGAACGAAATGGAATTTAGTGAAACACCTATTTTTTACCCAATTTCTACCAATTTCTTTATATATTTTAATAAACTATTTATATAATACAATTAAATAGCAATTTTTGTTACGAAACGTGTAAAACTAGAGCCAGGAACGAAATGGAATCAAGTGAAACATTATTAAAATAGCAATTTTTGCAGCTAATATGGAATAAATATTAATATTAATTATAAAATATAGCAATTTGAAAGAAAAATATCAAAATCATGAAAATTGTGCAAGTGGAACGAAATGGAATTTAATGAAACACCTATTTTTTATACAATTTCTAGAAATTGCTTTATACATTTTAATAAACTATTTATTTATTACAATTAAATATCAATTTTTGTTCCGAAACGTGTAAAATTAGAACCAGGAACGAAATGGAATCATGTGAAACATTACAAGATAGCAATTTTTGCAGCTTATATGGAATAAATATTAATCATAAATATGAAATATAGCAATTTGAAAGAAAAATATCAAAATCATGAAAATTGTGCAAGTGGAACGAAATGGGATTTAATGAAACACCTATTTTTTTACCCAATTTCTACCAATTTCTTTATATATTTTAATAAACTATTCATTCAATACAATTAAATAGCAATTTTTCTTACGAAACGTGTAAAACTAGAACCAGGAACGAAATGGAATCAGTTGAAACATTATTAAAAAGCAATTTTTGCAGCTAATATGGAATAAATATTAATCTTAAATATGAAATATAGCAATTTGGAGGAAAAAATAATAAAATTATGAAAATTGTGTAAGTGGAACGAAATGGAATTTAATGAAACGCCTATTTTTTTGTACAATTTCTAGCAATTTCTTTATATATTTTAATAAACTATTTAATTAATACAATTAAATAGCAATTTTTGTTACGAAACGTGTAAAACAAGAACTAGGAACGAAATGGAATCAAGTGAAACATTATTAAAATAGCAATTTTTGCAGCTAATATTAATATTAATTATGAAATATAGCCAAATTATGAAAATTGTGCAAGTAGAACAAAATGGTATTTAATGAAACGCCACAATTTCTTTATATATTTTAGTAATATATAAATTTAATAACAATTTTTGTTACGAAACGTGTAAAATTAGAACCAGGAACGAAATGGAATCAAGTGATATGGAGGAACATTTAATTTAAATATAAAAAAATTAAATATTAAAGAAATATTCGTAAAACTGTAGAATTTTCCTATGTGGAACGAAGTGGAATCTTGTGAAACAATGTTTTTAAGTAGATTTTATTTATAATTTTATTGTTTTTAGGTAAACACATCAATAAATTCAACATGTTTTATTAGAAAAATACAAAAATTAAACAAGGAACGAAGTGGAATCAAGTGAAACATTACCAAATAGTAATTTTTACATCAAATATGAACTTCTAATGGAAATATTGCATCACTAAGGAAATAAAACAAGGAAAACTATTAAAATTCTGAGATTTTATTATGTGGAACGAAACGGAATTTAGAGAAACAAGATTTTTTAAGGGAATTTTTAAATTTCAGATTCTAGTTTAGATTCTAGCGGAGTTCTAGTTCAGTTCTAGTTCAGATTCTAGTTCAGATTCTAGTTCAGATTCTAGTTCAGATTCTAGTTCAGATTCTAGTTCAGATTCTAGTTCAGTTCTAGTTCAGTTCTAGGTTACTCCTCCCCCTTAATTTAATAAAATACTTCTAAAGTGTATATTCCATGACAAATTGCTCCTGCCTTATCCCACCTCCGTTTTGAAAACATTCTCAAACCTGAATTTTATTTAGAAATAATGAAAATGTTGAGAATTTTTTCAAATGATTGATAAATCAATATGTGTAATATATAAACTGCTTGTTTATAGGGGTTCAAAATATTCGTTTCAAACTCTTGATAACCAACCCGCATAGTCATGTACTGTGTACAGTGTACACATTTTATCTTAATACTCTTCATTGTGCTCTTTTACAACTCTCTTCTCTAGTTATGCTTTAAAATGTGTGATTTTGTCTGTCTGTCAAGCTCTTTTTCTGACGATGTGGTGTGATTTGTATTTTTTTTTAAACAAGAAATGTCAGCTGTAAATTGTTTTGATGTCTAATTGTTGTTATTGTTGCTGCGCATACAAGTAGATCTGAAGTGAATATATAGTAAAAGCTTCCCGGAATGTACGAGTATGTCTACGGCTGATGTAGAAGAAGAATTCAGTAACAAACACATCATCATACACTTTATCGTGCCACTACCCACTTTTTTTTATATTCAATTTTATTGCTGTCAGTTTTAGTTTGTAAATTTGCGCAGAAACAACACACGTATGGTGGAAGGAAAAATAAAATAAATTAAATAAATTAAAAGAAATGATAAAAAAAAGCCAAACTCGTAAATAGTTTGTTTTGTTGGTGTGAAATAAATTAAATAAATTATTTAATATAAACATAACAATTTAAATTGAAAAGAAGATAAATACAAAACGAGCAACGTGTGTTTTTTTTTTTAAAGTAAATGTCAATGAAAACGATGATTAGTGTTTTGTTTTAGTAATTTGGCAAATGTTTAATATTTACATTTAGTTATTAACAAATTACATTAACTCAAGGTGATTTAAATGGATATCAAAAAGCTTTGTTAATTTTAAATCCAATAAACATTGAATTTTTGATTAATTTTATAAGAGACGTCTAGAAACTTCTTAAACGGAGGCTGAAATTTAAACTGGTATGAATTTTAAATTAATATTATATTATTTTGTGTGTTTATTAGCTGTTCATGTTATTTGCTGGTGTTACATAAACTTGTGTTAAACATGGTTTTTCTTGTTAACTAAAGTTTAAACTGTTGATTTAAATAGTTCTAAAATGGCCTTTAGTGAGGATTTTGGATAAATAAATGCCAAATAAAAGGTTAACAATATTGACAACAGGTTGTTTATAGGGATTTCCCATAAAGTTTAGGAAAAAGCCTAAAAGAAATGACAATAAAGAAGTGTTTGCTGAATTTTAATTTGGACATTTTTTTTTTAATAAATTGATTTTGTATAGATGTTTGATATTGCCTTCGGATTTATTTGTTTTTCCAATACTGTTTAAATATTGTGAAGCGTTATTGGTTAATCATTCAAAAAAGTAAATATTTTAGATCCAAAAAAAACCTATTATCATTGAAAAATCAATATGAATGTATGAATATTGCAAAAATTACGATGGCGTTACCAAATAATAGTGACCTTTTAATTTCATTAAATATTTTGCACTCATTTCAATACCGTGATAGATTCTATTGTGAAGAATTCTGCTTCTGTAATGATGAATATTTCACAGCAGAAATAAAGAAGAAATTACAGAAAATTGTTTAAAAAAAAAGTCGCCTTATATGTTCCATAGGCAACATGTTCAATTTTTGGAAAACAGTCGTAACGGGCACATTAATCCTAGATCCTATTGTGATACTATAGTGAGAGTGGCACATCTGGTTTATATCACTTCCGCTGAGTTACTGCATCTACATTCCATTCTGATTCCCCTTCAGACATTGATCCCAGATAAGTTACTTAAGTAAAAGCAAAGTTGAGTGACCAAGTGTTCTGGTTTTCTTCCCCATCTCAGGTCCCAAGTATCTTCTCTTTATTGTTCTCATCGTCACAACTCCTGCAATAGTTATGCATATAAAGACACATTGTCAAGTTACATAGGCTAAGTGTTCTGGTTTTCTTCACTGCCAGAGCCCGGGTCCCAGGTGTCATATCTTCTTCCTTCTCATCATGACAACTCTTGCAATAGTCGTTGAAAGTAAGACCCATCATCATGCTACGAGTACCTATGTTATTGCGGACACTAGTAATCAATTCTGTGCCAGAGTGTACCCAACCATGGAAGCAGTTCTCCAAGTCAACCGAGTTAGGCAAGTGCCATTCTCCGCATGGGTTAATTGTAACATCTCCCCAGAACACACCCATATAAATGATTGGTTCCATAAATTTGACTAGTGGAAAATATACGATATACACATTATATATCAAACTGTAGGAAATTGTGTCTTCTTTTCAAAAATGTATACAATTTTTAAGATTTAATAAAATTCATAGAAGATATAACTCAACTAGATTAAACTCAAGTACACGTTCTCTATAGTCATGGGAAATTTTATTAAAATCTGTTTAGATGTTACAGATTTATTTTTACTTTCTTTTTCAGTTCCTACACTGTGCTGCTTAGCTCTGGTTCACAAGAGTTTATGGATTACTTTCATCCATCCATTACAATATACTGAAGATCAAGGAAAAGGTGTAAAAGAATTGTATTCAATTGGGAAAACAGCCCAAGCCCTCTATTATTCCAATGTGAAGGATAATCCAATCAATATTGGGTGATACAGTGACTGCCTTTAGTAAAGAAATTCTTGTCGTTTAAGACATAATGACTAACGAAATTCCCTAATTATCATTAAGAATCGTTTCCTTATCCATCACATTCTCTAGTTTCAAGATATCGATTCAAATCTCTCGTTTATCCACCATGTTCTTTAGGTTTAGCTAGCAGCGACTATTATAAACACGAACAGTTGAAGGACAGTTTAAGGATATGAGACGTCCTTCAAGACAACACTGGGATTCCAAAATATATATTCAATGACTTGTCAAATTCTCAGACTCTGTTTTTTATACATCATATTCTTTGGTTTAAACTATCAGCGACTATTCTAACGGAAGATTTGAATAATGTTTCACCATCTCTCTCTAGTTTATACATCATGTTGTTTAGTATTAGTTCTCAGCTGCAATTTCTTATTCCCCAAGAACAATTAAATAAATAATGTTTCACCATATCTTGAAGAGACGTAGAACATTATGAAAGTAATAAAATTTCCATGATCGAGAGTTTGTTTCGATTTTGGTGGAATAAAGTCTTAATGATGAAAAATTATTGATCTCTAGTTCAAACTCTAAATAAATGTTTCCTAATTCTAAAAAAGTATTGAACCTTACCAAGACAAGTAGAACGTAGTTATAGTGATAAACTTGTCAGGTATTAAGAGGGGTAACCAATTGAATCCACTCAAAACTATGGTCTAAACATGATGTCATTACTTTACTCCTGAGATGAAAATTCAGAGAACTGAAACATTAAATGAGTTAAACGAGATCAAAAGCAGCTTCAATATTCCCTAAAATGATTGTAAAGATTTGGCAAAATGCAGATTACTGAAACAAGTGAAATGATTTCAATATTCCCTAAAAACATTGTAAAGATTTTAATAATAATCTAAAACATTTGAATAAACGATGGTTTTTCGCTTTTTTTATCATTTGATCCAAAAACTATATTTTTTTTAGAATCTTGCACGAACATGTTGCAATAATACTTTCAACATCGGTTGTCTTTTCTCTCTTTATTAATTAAAATTCGTGAGCCTTTTCAGCCAAAGTAACGCTTCTGTTTTACTTAGTCTCTGGTGCATTATGGTGGATTTATGGGAGCAATTAATAGTGATGATCTTAGAATTGCTCAATACTCGAACATTGCCCTCAAGGAAAATAGGAGAGTATATGAACAAATCCAAGTGCTATCCCAATAAACTCTTTTTAATAGCCATGTTGTCAGACATAGCCGTCTTGATTATCTTAGTCGCCGATATCTTTGATGAAATACATTGTTCTGACTATATCTAGATCCTTAGTGTGTTGTAATGTTGTTGGGTTGTTTTTAAAGATCATTAAAGCTTTGTTTGAAGTTGAGGAAGAGATGAGAGAATAATCAATATAATTTATCAGGTGAAACTCTGGATTGTGATGAAATATCAATAAACATTTGTTGAAAGCGAAGGAAAGAATAATTAATATAAATAAATTCACTTACATACTTGCAAATAAAAACTATTGTGATGCAAGACTCTGTTGTCCAATACAGCCGCCTTGGACTTATTCGATCCCAAATAGGTCAAATTAAAACCATTTTTTTACTAATCCCTGACCTCTGTAAGGCACTAAAAAGCACCAAAACTCATCTGGATTGTGGTTAAACATCTTTGAAGAGAGGAGAAAAGAATCAGTAGGAATAAAACCACATGTTCGATCCCAAATGGGTCACATGAAAACGATTGTTGAAATTAATAAAATTAAATCCATTTTTTGACTAATCCTTGACGTCTTTAAGGTACTAAAAGGCACCAAAACTCATCTGGATTGTGATTAAACACCTTTGAGGAGAGGACAGAAGTGAATAATCAATAGGAATAAAACCACATGACAATGGCACCAAAACTCATCTGGATTGTGATTAAACACTGTTGAGGAGAGGACATGAGAGAAGAATCAATAGAAATAAAACCACATGTCACTTTAGCCATCACTCAGTCGCAGCCCCTTTGGTCTTTTACGATACTAAATAAGTCATATGAAATCGATTGTTTTGAATAATCCTTGAACTCTAGGTTTCTATAATGGTCCCATATTTAATTTACATGTAAGAAAAATTCAAAAGGATTGTGCTTAAACATTAGAAGTTGTTGCAATTGCACAAATCAATTAATTCCTATTGCCAAAACCACATAAAAATATTATAGAACTCGAAGTCAGAATAAAATTCGTTACTTTACATAAAAAATCGGAAAGTTCAAAAAAATCACATCTATTATATTTATAATAAGTCCTTCTCTAATATGTATGATGTGACTTATCTCATTCATCTTCCTCCGATAAACATTCAGCAACAATTATATTCATAATTTTTCCAGTAAGAAGACTCTTCAACAGGACTCTTTATTAATATTTTTCAGAGTCACATCTGACAAGGATCTATTTCGAGACCGTGCTTGAGTATTTATTATATGGAGAGTCCAAACTATCTCTGCTAAACCTCTGTACCATTAGGATTTTTGCAAAATGTTCAAATGTTTTGGTGATTTGAATATTTTTTTAAGATTATTGACTGATGATTGATGTCTCATTTCAATTCCACTTTGTTCCACTCTACCAAATATTGCTTTATCCAAAATTTTTTACAAAAAAAATATCTTAATTCGTCATTCAAACACTATTTCTTGCATTTTTACATGTTTCATGAAATTCCATTTCGTTCCAATTTCTATAGGACGAGAGACTATAGTCTGCTTTATAGGACGAGCGACAATAGTGTGCTTTATAGGGCGAGAGACTATAGTGTGCTTTATAGGACGAGAGACTATGGTCTGCTTTATAGGGCGAGAGACTATAGTATGCTTTATAGGAGGAAAGACTATGGTCTGCTTTATAGGACGAGAGACTATATATAGTCTGCTTTATAAGACGAGAGACTATAGTCTGCTCTATAGGACGAGAAACTATATATAGTCTGCTTTATAAGACGAGAGACTATAGTCTGCTTTATAGGAAGACAGACTATAGTGTGTTTTATAGGACGAGAGACTATAGTATACTATATAGGAAGACAGACTATAGTGTGTTTTATAGGACGAGAGACTATGGACTGCTTTATAGGACAAAAGACTACAGTCTGCTTTATAGGACGAGAATATATAGTCTGCTCAATAGACACATACAATTCCGTTCATTGTTCATTCTCTCATACACACACTTACGCGCATTTTCAATGTTATGAATTTTGTAACGAAATTTGTTTTTAAATATATTTATTTATGTTTCCAAAATTCCTTTTCGTTCCACTTTTGCAATTTTTTTTTTTTTGCGATTTTATTAAAATTTTGTATTATATGTAAATTTTAGAGGATACTTCATATTATTCCATTTCGTTTCACCTGACAAAATTAATGTTTGTTTACATTGCTATAAGAAAACTTTTTCTTTCACTTATTTTTAGATCCATTTCACTTTTATTTTAAGATTTTTATCAAATTTTCCTATACATAAGCAAAATCTATTATTTTTGTCTGCAAAAAAAAAGAAAATATCACGCAATTTGTCATGCTCATTGTATGAAAATTTCCTTAAAGCTTTTTAAGTGTTACACTACATTTGGTTTGCCTGCATACACACAAAGCAAAACTTTCCCTTTTTCTTTCGTTCATACGTTTTCTTTTGCACCCATGGGTTACCAACCTAAGACAATGTGATTTATATTTAACTTGTTTTTTCTATAAATGGCAGAGACACTTAGGCGGACTGAAACGCAAAACGTGTACAAGTATTACAAAATGTTCCTAATACGGCAACTATTACAATTAACAAGCTTTTTTAATTATAGCATACACATTTCCACCGCACTATTAAAATCAACGTGATTAAAAAATTATTTTTCTACAGTGTAATATTTAATTAAACGGTAAATAACATTAACAACACTTAACTATACAACAACCACAACAACAATCATAATAAAAAAAAAAAAAACGGAAGTTTCTAAAGAAAACAACAATACGTCATAATAACAATAATAAAACCAAATAAGAACTTTGGAGTTTTGTAATGAAAACGAGAGTAGGTAAACAAGAGAAGAGTGTAAACAAATAACGGCAATTAATGGTTGGCAACACTTTAAATACTGGCAAATCCCTGTTTATATTTGTTTTGTTTTAACATTGTCGTTGAAAATTTAGTAGGTTAATGAATTAAAACAGTTCATCGACATTTTCATTTATTTTCATTTATATTTGATTTTTTTTAAATTAAATTTGCCAACAAATTTATACAATATATTATGTATGTGAATTTTAATTTTAGTTCAAATGTTTTGGCCCAATTTTTAAGCAAATTGATGTATTAATTTCCAAAAGTTAAGCAGACTTTTGGTTGAATAATTAGAAATTTCACTTCTTCTTTTATTATTTTTAAATTTACCTTGAAATTCCTGCAATTTGATAGATTTTTCATGTTTCATTAAAATCGATTTTATTTCTTTAGCTGAAATGCTAAATTTATCTATAATTCTTAATTATTCTTTAGAAATTTGTGTATTTATGTATTTAAACAAGATTTTTATAGCATGTTTCATTAAAATCCATTTCGTTCCTCTATGAAAATCTTGATTTTAAGATAAATTTAACCAAAAACTTATTGTTTAAAACCACCATAATTCACTTAAACAAATTAAAACGTGTTTTGCTCAATTTTCTATTGTTTCACAAAATTCCACTTCGTTCCTTTAAGAAAAATCCATGATTAATATTTATTTCTACAATATTTTGAAGTCTATTTCTATTGTATATGTGTGATTTTAGTTAGAAACTGTGTTTTTATTGTTTTCTGCAGTGTTTCACAAAATTCCATTTCGTTCCTTTAAGAAAAATCCATGATTAATATCAATTTCTACAATATTTTGAAGTCTATTTCTATTGAATATGTGTGATTTTAGTTAGAAACTGTGTTTTTATTGTTTTTTGCAGTGTTTCACAAAATTCCATTTCGTTCCTCTAAGAAAAACCATGATTAATATCAATATCTACAATATTATGAAGTATATTTCAATATAATATGTGTAATTTTAGTTAAAAAATGTGTTTTTATAGTGTTTTGCAGTGTTTCAAAAAATTCCATTTCGTTCCTCAAAGAAAAATCCACAATTATCATACATTTTCACAATATTACGAAGTCTATTTCTATTATATGTATGCGATTTAATTTAAAATCCATGTTTTTATGCTTTTTTTGCTATGTTTCACTAAATTCCATTTCGTTCCTGTAAGAGAAATCCCTTAATAGAATAAGTTTTTATGTATATTTCTATTACATGTGTGATTCCACCTAAAAACTGTGTTTTAAATGATTTTTTACTGTGTTTCTCTAAATTCCATTTCGTTCCCTTAAGAAAAATCCATGAAAAAAAATCCATAAAAACTTATTACAATATTTCAATTCTTATTTCCTTTACTTTGTGTGCGACTTAACTTAAAACCCAAGTTTTAGTGATATTGTGCTATGTTTCACTAAATTCCATTTCGTTCCTCCTAGAAAAATACTTCCATTATTATATAATTTTCGAATATTTTATGTATTCTCCTAATAAATATGCCTGATTTCATTTAAAAAACAGTAATTGAGCAATTTTGTTCATGTTTCACAAAATTCCATTTCGTTCCTCTTTAAAAAATGTGTGTTTTTCAAGATTTTTGCGTAAATTTTTAATTTTTAATTGTAGTCAAATTAGTCTTAATTTAAAAAACGGGTATTTTGTTGATTTCTTGCATGTTTCACAAAATTCCATTTCGTTCCTTTTTCACAAAATCTCAAATTATCTGGAATTTTTGTAAAAAGCTTTCATTTATCTTTATAATAATTAGTGTATTAAATGTTTTCTGATGAAAACCAAGTGTTTTGCTGAGTTTTTTATATGTTTTACAAAATTCCATTTCGTTCCTGGTTTGAAAAATTTAAATTTTGTGTTTTTTTTCTGATTTTCTTTCATTACATTACATTTCTTGTTAATAGAAAATGTTTTATTCAAAAAATCACGTTTATTTCTTGATTTTTCACATGTTTTTCATGAGTTACCATTTTGTTACATTTTCTTGCATTAAGTTTTTTAACATAATTTTTCAGTTTCTGTGCCAAAACGTGTATATTTTTAATTTTTTATGTTACATTTTACATTTGTTTTAATTTCATTAATAAATGTTTCCTTATTTCTAGCATTTTTTTACAATTCATGTTTTTTAATCTATCAATATTACTTTTTCAGATTCAAAGACCTAGACAATCTATTAGAAACAAAGGAAGATTACAGTGCCACACTACAAACCAAGTAGCCAACAACACCAGCAACGATAACAATTAATGCAACAACTATAAGCAATAATTAAATAAATTATTTAAAAAAAAAAAAATCAACGTCACTAAAATTCAAATGTGTGACAAAAAAAATCTTATCAATTTGAAAAGTTTTTTCTCAATGAAGGCAATAATTTGTGAAAAAATACAATAACAAAAATAACAATAACAATTATATTTTTTAATAATTGTATATAATGGGTTTTTTGTTAAACAATTACTGCATTCATAATTAAAACAAAAAGATTAAAATTGTATACATAGTAAAGAAAAATACTCAGACCCCTTTAAAAAAAAACAAAAACAACGAAAAAACAAAATTTATGAACCAAAACAAACTCTCAAATAAAATAATCAAATTAAAAAACAAACGATTGCCATTCGCGAAAAATTATTCAAAGTAAATAATAGTAAAACAAAAAATTATTATCTGCGATATACAAAAATAAAGTGTTTAAACTTATTTCTGCTCATATTGTATGTACAACACACACTTCGGAAAAGTTAAAAAGGCAAGCAGCATATAACAACTTCAACACAGTCCAGTCTAAGTGGGTCAACAGCTTGGACGCGCTCCATCGAATATAGAGAAGAGACTTGCAATTTCAACAAAATAATAAAAAATTGTTAAAAGACGTTAAAAAAAACAAAAAACTTTAACAAGTGTTGTGTATTAACTAGTATTAGGTTTTGTTGCAAAAAATTACAAGAAATAATAAATAAAAAAAAAATAAATATTATTACATCAAGTTGCCTCATAGAGTTTACACAATATTACAACAGCAATAAATAAAGCTAGACAATTTAAAACCTGTGTGATTGCAAAATATTTACATTCAATTCAAAGACAGCTAGAAATATAGAGAAATAATTAACAAAATGTGTTTAAGAAGTCGTGTAAAATGCAAAAATCTGTGGCATTTTATGTTTCTTACACTGGTGTTACAATATTTTGGCGCTCAGTTAAAAATGGCGGAAGCATTTAAAGTAACGGTAAGTTTTATATTGATTAAGTTGCTCACAACAAAAAAAACCAACAAAATTTGCATACAATACCACACATATATACAAACAACTCAAGACAATAATAACAACCATCATAACAATAAACATATGAGTAATCAGCCATTTTCAAGTTCAAAGTTACCATTGATTAAGAAGAAGAAGAAGGCGAAATGACAACCAAAACAAAACAAACATACATACACACATATAGACAGACATCTGTTTTAATTATCATGTCTGTTTTCTTTTGCATATTTTACCGTTAGCTTTAAGTTTATGAGAGTTAATGAATGTTTATCATAGGAAGAAGCAAATTATGAAGAATGTTTATCATAGTGATGACCTTGAAGAAGAGTGGCAAAATTTATTTTGTTGTTTAATGTGACATTAAGGTGAAATAAAACAGTGTAGCTAAGTAGTTTATTTTAAAAAGTAACTGAAATTTGTATAAAAGCACGTTTTAAAGCTAATATAATAAATTTTAATTGAATTGCATTTAAAGAAATAAAAAATACTTTGCAGTTTTATAAAATGTTCGTACTTATTTGAATTTCGTAAAACTTAATTCGCTAAACAATGAAAACTTTTTTTATAAATTCTTAGTTAAACTATAAATAAGGCCTTTAGTTTTTTAACAATTTATAAGACTTGACAAAACTTTTTATTATAAACCAAATGCTGTTTAAAAGAAATTTTACTAGGTATATTCTTTTGAAATAGATAAGTTCCTTTTAAATTGTAAACATTTTATATTGTATTTTTGTTAATTTTAAAAACTTAACGAAACTTCATTTTTTAAAGATAAAGTATTTGAAGAGAGTTATTAATATATTCTTTAAACATTGAACATTTAACATTAAAATCAAGAAAAAAAATAATAATGTTCGTAATTTAAAAAATTTAACGAAACTTTATTTTTGAAACCAAAAGCATATGCAAAGAACTTTTGCCATATTCCCTTAACTCAGTTAAGCTTTTATATAAATCCTGAACTATTTCAAATTTTTGTGCATCTAAAAAACTTGACGAAACTTTATTTTCTAAACTAAAGATATTCAAAAGAAAATTTTCCTAATTTCTTTAAAAATAAAGCAGCTTTATTTAAGATGTAGAAAAATTTTGAATTTTTGAGAACTTAAAAAACTTAACGAAACTTTATTTTTTAAACTAAAAAATTTTAATATAGTTATTAATATATTCTTTAAACATTGAACATTTAATATTAAAATCATGAAAAAAAAATAGTTTTAGTAATTTAAAAAATTTAACGAAACTTTATTTTTGAAACCAAAAGCATATGCACAGAACTTTTGCCATATTCGTTTAACTTAGTTAAGCTTTTATATAAATCTTGAACTATTTCAAATTTTTGTGTATCTAAAAACTTAACGAAGCTTTATTTTCTAAACTAAAGATATTTAAATGAAAATTTTACTCTATTCGTTCAAAATAGAGAATCTTAATTTAAAATCTATAAAAATTTGGAATTTTTGCGTACTTAAAAAACTTAGCGAAACTTTGTCTATTTAATAGAAAATTTTACTATATTCATTAAAAATAAAGCAGCTTCATTTAAAAACTAGGAATATTTAAAATTTTTGTAATTTAAAAAACTGAACGAAACTTTATATTCTAAACTAAAATTATTTGAAGAGATTTTTAGATATTCGTTAAACATTAATTCCAAATAAATAAACGAAACTTTAATTGTCTACCTAAATCCTTAAAAAAAAAAAATTTTTTCATTATTCGTTAAATCTCATTAGGCTTGTTTTAAAATATACAGTAAACAAATTCTTTTAAATAACAAACAACGAAAATTTTATTTTATTCATTGAAAATATATAAAAGTTCTTTTAAACACCA
The DNA here is from genome assembly GCA_942486065.2 of Calliphora vomitoria. NCBI lineage: Eukaryota > Metazoa > Arthropoda > Insecta > Diptera > Calliphoridae > Calliphora > Calliphora vomitoria. The sequence goes on along the minus strand of OW818030.2, from coordinate 11,358,718 downwards.
TAAAAATTCACATTGTTTAAATGATTACATTCAATATTACTTCACAATTCCAAAAAAAAACAAATTCTTTAACAAAAACAAACAATTTCATTATCCCTTTATATTATCATACACAAATTGATGTTAAATGAGCAATTTTAAGTTATAATTTTCTCTAAATGCCACTTCAAAACAAATTGCGTTCTTAAAACAAATGACATCAATCATTATCCCTTTAAATTTCAAGCGTTTATTTATGTTTAAGCAATTTCTGGAATTGTGTAAATTTCAGTATAAATACTAATAAACAAACAAAATCATTTGGAAAAAGCTTTTTTCGCTTAAAAAATAACATAAATACAATAACAAGAAGGAAATCATTTAACGAAAATGACACCATTGTTCGAGAACAAATGTAAACAATAACAAAACGGGATTTTATTACAGCTCTCAACAAAGTTGCCATATGCAAGAACGAAAAGGTTTGGAATAAGCAAGGATGGCGAAATAACGGTATTTTATTAGTGCTCTCAAACAAAGTTGCCTGATACAAGGGACATGTTTTGGGATAAACAAAAATTACAATTATGATGTTTATGAAGCAATGTTATTATATATGTATTAGATAAAAAATTATTGAAAGAAGGTTAAAATACTAAATGTTTTAAAATTCCAAAGATTTTTCATAAAATTATTAAATTATGGTAAAAATTTGTTAACAAATTTGTTAAACTTTTGCAAACTTTTTATAAATTATTAAAATTTTGTGACAAAATGTGTTATAAATTTAATGTGTAAATTTGATTTATTTTAATATTTCTAAATATTTGGAAAATTTTTTAAGGTCTTTAAACTTTGCCTCTACCAGACAGACGCTAAATATCTTATCTTTGTTGACTTCTATTAATTAATCGTCTATTAACAATGTACTTTAATTTCAAATAATTGTGTAAACAAGTTCTTTTGTTGTTTTAATCTTAAAATGCAATTGTTGTTATTGCATTAATCGTTGACACTTGAATTATATGTGACATTAACCAATTTATGATTTAAAAATAGATTTTGGTGTTTACTCACAAAATGCATTTATTAGTTAACGTGATGACACATACATTAGTATGCATTATTACCATCAGTTTTAGCAATAATTCAAAAGATGAGAAATGGATTTTGTTTAAATAATAGATTGCAACGATTAGTTGGGTGTAATTCGTAATGTTTTTTAATTGATATTTACTGTGTAAACAATTTATTTAAATGTTTAATAGAAAATACAATTCTTAGTTATCTGTGACACATAAATTAATTTGAATTATTCACAATAATTTTAAAAGAATTTCTTAGTTTTTGAAATTGACTTTGTATAATTAATAAGTCTGTTCAGTATTAAACAATTATTATAAATTATGTATTATCAATTCTGGAAAATTGTGGAAGTTTTTAATTTTTTTTCATTTTTGTAATAATTCGTAAAATTTCTTTGTTACTTACAATTAATAGTAAATTGTTTGTTATTACTGAGTTTAACAGTGTTTTCTAAATTCCAGTTATTGTGTTAATAACATTTATAAATTGTACATGCAATTTAAAGGCATAATTATGGATTTGTTATAAATCAAAAGAAATTAAATATTTATGGAATTAGAATGACTACAGGATAGAAAATTTTACTGCAAATTTTCAAATTTATAATTATGTTTTTTCAAAATTCAACAAATGGGCGAAAATAGTAAAAATTTTATAATTTTCCTAACATTTTATTAGTATTCGTTAATTTTAAAGTAGTTTTGTGGAAATTTTAAATTTAATAGAAATTTTGTCTTAAAATTTCTAATTTCAATATTTTGTAAAAATTTTAAAATTTAAAAAAAAAGTAATAATTACAAGAAAATATTTACATGTTTTTATATATTTTGACATAACCTTTGCTTAAATTAATATGTTTTGTAAAATATATTTTTTTTTTCTCAATTTATACAATTTTATTTACAGTTTATCTGTTTTTGAATATCATAAAATTTTTTCAAATAATTTTATTAATGTTTTTTAATAAATTTATCAAAAATTCTTTAAATTTTATCACATTTCCTTGCTTTAAATACATTACTCTTTTTTAAAGCTAATTTAGTTAAACAAATTATTCCATATTCTTAATTTTACAATATTTAAATGCCTTCCTTGTTTATCCTTACCATATCCCTGTCATCTGGCAACTTTGCTGTGAGCACTAATAAAATACCGTTTTGTTATTGTTTACATTTGCTCTCAAATAATGGTGTCGTCATTATTAAATGTTTTCCGTGTTATTTACGTTCAGATTCTAAGCTGAAATGCTTTTTTCTAAGTGATTTTTGTTTGTTTGTACTTTTAGCACACATTCTTTTTAAATTAATTTGCATAATTCCAATAATTGTTAAAGAAATTAAGTAATAAAGAAAATTGTTGTTGTTGAATAGAAATTATATAATAAAATAATTAAAAACGACGTTAAATGTAAATTATGACTTAAAATTGTTTTTTTAGAATAAAATTGGTGCTAATATGTAAATCATGTTCCAATAATTTACTTTTAAAAGCCTATTTGTTTTTATTTTTTGAATTGTTATAATATTGAATAAAATAATGACTGAAAATTGTTTATAAATAATACAAAATATGTTAAGAATTTAAAAGAAGCTCAACTATTGTAAACTAATTTTACTTTTAAATTATTTTAATTCTTAAACAATAATAGTCATTGCAACAATTGAACGAACATTTGCTAAAAAAAAAACAATAAAATAGTACTAAATGCACAAATTGATGTTAAATGAGCAATTTCAGTTATAATTTTCTTTAAATGCCACTTCAAAACAAATGGCATACTTAAAACAAATCATATCAACCATAATCCCTTTAAATTTATTTACTTTTAATAATTTTTGCAAGTGTTTTATTTATACAAATACAATTTTATTATTAAATGTTTGCAACAATTTCTGGAATTATGCAAAATTCTGTATAAATACTGATTTACAAACAGAATTACTTAGAAAAAGCTAAATAACAAGGAAATCATTTAACGAAGATGACCACATTGTTTGAGAACAAATGTAAACAATAACAAAACGGAATTGTATTACAGCTCTCAGCAAGGTTGCCATATGTAATGACAATAATTGGGATAAACAAGGATGGCGAAATAACGGTATTTTAGTAGTACTCTAGCAAAGTTGTTTGAGAACAAATGTCAACAATAACAAAACGGGATTTTATTACAGCTCTCAGCAAAGTTGCCATATGTAATGACAATTATTGGGATAACAAGGTTGGCGAAATAACGGTATTTTATTAGTGTTCTCTAGTAAAGTTGCCATATGAAAGGGAAATATGTGAGGTAAACAAGGATAGCAAAATTATGATGTAATAAAGAATTTATGGAGACAAAATTGTTGAATTTTACTAAGAAACTATTTATTATTATATTAAAATTATAACTTTTTAAAAGTTTTGTATTTATTAAAAAAAAAAAATAACCATTTAAAATATGTATACATTTCATTTATATTTCATATAACATTTTCTAAACAATTTAATATAAAAAACCTCTAAAACAAAATCACAAATTACCACTTCCGTTCCTACAAATAATTATTAATTTTTATTATTTCCATTAATCAGATCTATATCAAATTTTTAATTACCTTACCCGGGCGATAATTATATAAGTAGTTGGCTATAAATGTTTTTCAATTATTTTTAATTAAAAAGTATGACCAATATTAAGTGTTCATATTTCCTTAAAAATATCTTATCTGCTGCTAAAAACTAATCTACACCCACCACCTAATGTCAAGTGGTCGAGATAAGTAAAATAAAATCATAATTAACCACAATTATTATACCGTAAAAAAAAACTATACTGAATTGATAAGATTTATTTTTATAGACGTATTTTTTGTTAACTTTCTAAAAAAAAAATGTTAAAGTCCAAAGAAAGAAAAACTAACAAGTTGTAATAAATAACAAATAAATAAAGATAAGATGTAAAAAAATTAAAAAAAAAAAACAGAGGCAACTAAAATGTATAAAATTGAAAAACGTTTTTTATAGCAAGGGAGGAATTTGTAAGCAAAAATCGCCTGATTAAAAAAAAATATAGGACAAAGAAACTACAAGCAACTTGTAATAATAATAAAGATAAGACCTAAAAAATATTGTAAAAAATCCATGGTAACAACTTTTTTAAAGCTAAGGGAAATTTCAAGCAAAAAACGGCTGATTTTAAAGGAAAATATAGGCCATGGAAGCTATCTAAGCTATAATAATTAAGATAATATTAAAAAAGAAACCGCTTTTCACCTTTGTATTCTGGAAACATTATAAATTAATTTAACAACTTTTATTGTTTTCTTTTTGTTTTTAATTTTACTTTAACTAAAAAATATGTAACTATTTCAATATCTTAGCAATTATTATCAACTCTATTAACAATATCAAGTCGCTTTGCCAAATATGTTCTAGAATTGTGCACCCTTTAATTTATTGTTTTACTATAATTTCACTTTATCTTTTGATAGTTTTGTTAACAAACATTATTATTTTATGATTATTAATTGCAACAAACAAATGATAACACTATCATATGATTTTTTTTAAAACAGAAGAAAATAATGAAAAAACAGCCCATTGAAATTAATCAAATATTTATAAATACTACTTATGTATCGCCCTCTAAAAGAGAGAACATGCGTCTGAAAGACCCCAAACAAATTTGAAAACAATCGTGAGAATCTAAAACTGTAGGCGATAAGAAAAAAAAATAAAACAAAACTACAAACATATGTATAAAAGAAATTTGAGGCAAAAGGTTTGTTTTAAATAAAAGATTGATAAGAAAATAATGTTGTATTAAAGAACACAATAATTTAGTTTTATAACATGGATTTGAGGGCCTCTTTTTAGATTTTTTTTTTAACAAATTTTAATAAAATATGGATTTAAAAAGTTCATATTTTACTATTATTTATCTAATATTTTCTTAAAACTACTCAATTTGTATTGAAAATAAAAATTAAATCCCAGTTAATTACCATCCATATTTCAAAAACTTTCATAAGCTAAGCTAAATCTCTCTGAAATTTCAGCTTTTTTATTATAAAATACTTTAATTTTATTTTAAACAAATTTTAATTTTTATTTCGTATTTTACTATTATTTCTCTAATATTTTCTTAAAACTACTCAATTTTTATTGAAAAAAAATTAAATCCCAGTAAATTATCATCCATATTTCATAAACTTTTATATGGTAACCTAAATCTCCCTAAAATTTCTGGTTTTTTTATTATAAAAAGAATTAAATTTTATTTTGAACAAATTTTAATTGAAAAAATTTTAAATTTTCTTGTAATTTTTTTCGTTTATTTTTATTGAACAAAAATATTTTTCTTAAAAAGTTAAATTTAGAGCCAGTTTTTGACTTCGTATTTAAATATTAATTATATTTAAGTTCCATTTAAATACGAAAATGAGTTTCTCAGTTCTTTTTTAAATGATACTTAAATGGCCAACGTTGGCCATTTAAATTCTATTTAAGTTTCAAAAACTACCATATGTTTTTAACAGCTGTCTTTTGTTGTCTGTTTTTTTTTCACTCTATTGAAGCGCTGTATTTTTTTACGGGATCTAACAAAAACTACTCTTCCGATGTGGTGAAGTTGGGGCTTCTTTTGTGCATTTTCCTACAAATATATTATTGTTTAATAACCTTTTTTTTTCTTATTTGCCAAAATGTATCAATTTTTGTTTTGCTTGAACAGCTGTTTTATACAAAACTATCGATAATTTTTTGATATTTAGTAGTGCTACCACACTTTTATCTTATTTAAATAAGAAAAATTATACAGCACTGAAAAACTCAAACTGTATTTAAATACCATTTAAATTTAAGTAAAAATTAACTAAATACGTATTTAAATACGAAGTCAAAAACTGGGCATTAGTAAATTTTCTTTGATTTTTTAATTAGTTTTTAAATTTTTGTTCTTTTTTTTCATTTTTATTTAAAAAATAATATTTTCTTCCATTTTTTATTGAAAAATCCTTTAATATATTAAATGCCTGTAAATAATCACCCCTTCGTCCTAATTTCACATATGGTAACCTTAATCTCCTTCATCTGGCAACACTTCAACTACAGCCAATGACAACTCAGGTACAAAGGGAAGTGCAAAATAAAAACAAACACTTGCTTCCTCTTCTTCATAAAACAAAAACAATCACCCGTTTGTTATTATTATGATGATGATGATGACACAAACAACCACACATACATACATACATATAAATAGTAAAGGGGTAAAAATAACAAACATACAAACAAAATTGTATGGATGAAGAGGACAGTGGGGTAAAGCAAAAGAATTTTGACATAAACATGTGAAAGAATTCTAGTAAAAGAGGTTTTAGATAAAAGGGGCGCAAATAATAAAGAGCAAAAACAAATTTATATAGAAATAACCGGTAAAAATACGAAAATATCACATTGAAATAAACTAATATGTAGTATATTATGTATAATTAAAAATACATGTGATTTTTGTTTAGCTAACGAATTTAAAATGGGGGAGTGGGGTTTTACAGTAAACAAAGTGTGTGTGTATGTAGGATTTTAAATACGACATTTAGCTGGACTTTGATCTTGAGAATACATAAATAAATATTAGATATAAAAAAATACATTTATATTTGTTTTTGTTTTACGTTATAACTGGTGGTGATGATGTTACTTTTTATAAATTTCTTTTACTTATACACCCACAAAAATTGTTTAATCAATGATTAGCAATCTTAAGGAAATACATATATATTTGTACAATATAAAAATGATTTTTTATTATTATTTATAGTTAATAAACACTTTATGGCCAAAGATATAGAATTTTATAAAATAATTTTTGGGACAAACATTAAATAATATAATAAATTGTTTCCTATTAACCAAATTTTTATCAAATCAAATTTCTGACGCAAATATATTCCCATTTTTTACAAAAATTTATTTATAATAATGTATTAAGTATTTGTATTTTTAATAAGTGTACGTTACGTCCTCAATTTTTTGTTTGTTTTGTGCTTTTGCTGGAACTAAAAGTCATGAATTATTTATTTATTAATTTAATGTTTGTCTGTTTAATTACTTTTAATTGCTGCCAGCCAGGTGAAGACATTAAAATAAATTGACTTTTTTTTTGTTTTGTTTGCAAATTTACAAGTACCTGATACCTAAATATATAATTTTGCAAAGAACTTTGACCAAAAGCTTTAGACAATATGTCTATAAAGAAATACATTTCATCAACGTTACAGATTTTGGACTATGGCCCTGAAATGATTAATATTTAACAAGAAATTTCAAATAAAAACAATAATTACAGACTATTAAAAACTTAAAAACACATTTAGGGGAATTTGTTTATGACACATTAATTAATTTAATTAAAATAAACGGTTTTTGTTCTTACAAGTTTTATACAAAAAGTAATCTTAATAAATGTTTTCATTAATTCTTAATTGTTTGTATTAAAATAAAGGAAAGTTTCATGTTTTTAATAACCTTTGTCTAAAGCTTTATTTTAAAAAAATTTAAAAGCTTTTTAGGCAAATAACCAAAAACAGCTACATAGCTTAAATCACATGAACCAGGGTGTGACATTTACCATAAACATTTCTAAAAAATCGAATTTTAAGCAAATTTGAGCATTAAGCTTTCGCAAGCTTTAGATAAGATTTTTAAAAATTTCATAATTTGTTAAGCTTTCAACTGACTTAATGAAGGTTTTATAGCTTTAATAAAAGAATTACTTTTAATTTAATAGATTAAAAAAAAACAGAAATTTAAATTCTGCAACTAGTAACTCGGAGTTTTAAATAAAGAAAGCTTTATAGTTTTAGTCATAGTATTTATCTATGGTTTTAGTTGGATAATTACTTTTAATAAATTTCCAAAAAAAACTGAAATTTAATTTATTCCCTCTTTTTCTTTAACTCATTTCAGGCCAAATTGATCTCTAACTACAATTATCCCGTGGAGGAGCATATGGTACATACCCCCGATGATTATATATTAACCATCTACCGTATACCCGATTCGCCCAAATTGAAATTCCACAACAACACCGAAAAGCCGGTAGTATTCCTGCAACATGGTATTTTGTGTGCCTCCGATGATTGGATTATTAATGGACCGGAAACCTCACTGGCCTACATGTTCGCCGACATGGGCTATGATGTGTGGCTAGGGAATGCGCGTGGCAATACTTATTCGCGCCAGCACAAACATATACATCCGGATTCTTCGGATTTTTGGAATTTCAGTTGGCATGAAATTGGTGTTTACGATTTGGCCGCCATGCTGGATTATGTTTTAGAGGAAACGGAACAGCAGTCGTTGCATTTTGTGGCCCATTCCCAGGGCACTACGACATTTTTCGTGTTAATGTCTTCTTTGCCCTGGTACAATGAGAAGGTGCGCACGGTGCACTTATTGGCCCCCATTGCTTTCATGCGGAATCATTCGTTTATGTTGTCGAAAGTGGGTGGCATCTTTTTGGGTTATCCCTCGTTTATGAGCATGATTTTGGGCGGTTTGGAGCTGTTGCCGACGAGCAGTATACAAAAAGTGTTTTGCGAATATGTGTGTTCACCCGAATCGCATTTTAAGTTTTTGTGTACAGGCATATTAAATTTTATAGGCGGCTGGGGTACTAGGCATTTTAATCATGTAAGTAGTTTAAGGCTGAAGGGAAATTAAATTGAATTATTATAAATGTTTTATTTTTTTTTTTAAATTTCAGACTCTTTTGCCTCATGTTTGCGAAACTCATCCCGCCGGCGCTTCCACCACACAAATTATACACTATTTACAGTTATACACCTCCGGTGATTTCAAACAATTTGATCATGGCATTGATCTAAATCTCAAGAAGTATAACCAGAAGACTCCACCCCACTATGAGGTGGGCAACATTAAAAGTTGCGTCAACATGTATTACAGCAACAACGACTATATGTCTGCTGTGGCAGATGTAGAATACTTGGCCACTTTGTTACCTTGTGTCAAACTCTATCGCATACCTTTTGATGATTGGAATCATTATGATTTCCTGTGGTCTGTGAATGTCAAAGAAGTGATCAATGATAGGATCATAGAAAAGATCGAGGCATATGAGAAAAATCACAGTCCTTTGCAAATTTTATAGTTTTTCTTTAAAATACTCAAAGAATTTGTAAAATTAAGATTATGATGATGATGATAGAACGCAAGAGGAAAAAGTGTAAATACTCTTTTTGTGTAGCTAAATTATATTAGTTTTTGTATTTAAGACTTTTTTTAATGTAAAACGAACAGAATTATTAATGACAACAAAGAACAAAGTGATACTATTTAATAGGACTTAATTAACGATAAAAAACGCTTTTTATACATTTAGTATTAAGTAACCCAGCACACAAATGATTAAAATAGAAAAAAAAAAAAAAAAACATTAATGAAATTAATGTAAAAAATTGTATATATGTAATGTAAAAAAGAAAGTTAGGTTAAGGTTTTGTATAAAAAGAAAGAAAAAATAAAAAAATTGTAAAACACAAATTTAAATAAACAAAGTCTTCTTAATAAATAACTTGAAATTTAAATTTAATGCAAATTTGTATTAAATTGTTTACTGTGCAATGCAAAATATTTTATTTTACTGACAAAATATTAATACAAATTTAAAAAACCTGTATAAATCCTTTATAATTTACTTAATTTAGGGTAAAAAATTCAAAGTTTTTACGTTTATTTAAAACAAACACTACAAATCATTTTTAATTTCCTTAATTCAGGCAAACATTCTTAATTTCTAATAAAATCTACTTATTTATTTAAAAATGCACCTTAAATCCTTTTTGATTTGTTTAATTCAGCTAAAAATTAAAAAATATTCTCATAAAATCTACTTAAATTAACGTTTAATCAAATAAAAACAACAAAAACCTTCCCACAACTACCCAGCGCCCTCTATATGTCATTTAAAACCAACGTTTACCAACACTAAACACTCTTACTCAACAAACCCCCTCTCTTAACAATATGGCAACACTCTCCACACATGCAGTGTGAGAAAAATTGTACATACAACAAGCCACACAAAAGCAGCCATATTTAATAGAGAATAAAACGCCATAATAGACGTGTCGATTTTTCAAGGTGTATACCACAGAGAGAGAACAAGAAAAAAATTTCATTTTTTTTTGTACAAAATTTCTACATGAAAATTAATTTTACCAGAAATTTTTTAATGTGTAAAAATTAAACGAAACAAAATAACAAGAAAAAAAATCATAAACACAAACAAAATTTTAAACTAAACAACAAAAACCAACGATTGCTTTTCACACAAACGTTTTGTTTAACAATTAAAAGTGAGCAAAAAAAAAAATCCAGCAAAAAATGTGATAATTACGAAAAGAAAAAAACTAACTACAAAATAAAGCAACAAAGAGCAATCAAAAAATAAACTACAAAATATTTGTTAATAAAAGTAAATACCTATTAGCGGCAAGCGTTTTAATTTAAGGTTATTTGTTAAAATGGGTGAGTTTTGTTATATTATTTACAATATTCTTATAATTATTGTTAGTTTTATACACTTTTTCACTAGTTTTAGTTAATTTACTGGCGGATTGTGAACTTTTTATTAAAACTTCTTGTTGTTGGCGGTGTTCATTACTTTGTTTCCCACTTTTTTCGTGCTTTAAAACAAGTGTCAAAAAAAAGTGCCGCTAGGTCAGGGATGTGTATTTGGTTGGAATTAAATTGTGTTTAACCTTTAAATGACCAGAGACGGTTAGAACTAGAATTTTTTATAGAAAATTGTTTAAATTATTGATCTAACATACAAAATTCTTGCCGCTAGAAATAAATGTTCTTCATTTTAGCATAAATATATGTGTTAAAGCCATTGGAGTTGAAATTAAAAATTTTAATAAAATTTCTGATTAATCTGTTATTCGATTTGCATGAGGAATTAAAAAAGTTTGATTTATTAAACGAAATTAATGAAATATTGATTAGTCTGAAGAAATTTAAATAATTTGGTTTCAAATAAAGTTTTCAAATTTGATAAGTTATAATTTCATTTATTTTATTGATTATATGTAGTTCTGGGGGTTATTTCGTAATTCCTTTCAAAAAGAAAATTGTTTGAATTAGTGTGATTGTTTCGAATCGAGTTACATAATGTGTAAATTTCGAACAATTTTATTTTCGAAACGAGTTACAAAATAATGCGTCAGAACCATGGGGTCCCAGCCAATGTAATCTTCTATTGACATTTAACATTATGTTGTCATTGAGAATCCACCACTAGACTGTAGCACTATTGACTATGTTGTTATTTTCTATACCTATTGACCACAGCATAATAAAAAAAAACAAAACTATTGACGCTGTTGTCTCTAACGTATCTCTTCTGAAGCTTTAAGGAAATTTGTCGACATTTTAACAAGTACACATGGTTCTACAGGGATATGTTGACTACTTAATTGATCAGAATGGTTAAACATGATAAAAAATTTAATAATATTCCATTTGAACTTCAACTGCATTAAACTGTATTTCACTTGTATTAAAATATTGAAATAATCTATACCGAGAAATTATGTATATTTTTACATATTTTTGTATCACCCTTCCAGCCGACGCTAGCGCCGCCTCAACATCTTCAGCCGCTGCTGCAGCCCAACAAAACATGCTTGTCAAACTCTCCACAGACGGTGTTCCGAAACTTTTCTGTCCCGTCTGCAACAAAGCCTTAGTATCTCTAGCCGGCTATGTGAAACATGTCAAGAAACATGATCCGCCCGGTGGTTTCATATGTCGCTATTGTGAGGCCCGTTTCTGTTCCGATGAGGAACTTAAAAAACATCGTGAATCCGAACACACCACCATAGCCTGTCGTCTATGCAAAGATACCACTTTCACCAATGAAGATGATTATCGGTCACACATTAGAGACATACACCAGGGTGTCGATAGAGAAATATTTACGTGTGAAAAATGTGGGGCCGCCTACAAGACCATAGATCCCTATCGCCGGCATATGGAAACCGAGTGTGGCCGCATTAAGCCCTACAAATGTGATAAATGCCAGATGGCTTTTGTAACCAAATACAATTTGAAACAGCATTTGGATAATCATTCGGGTGAATTGAAATTCTGTTGCAGTTATTGCGGCCGTAATTTTAAGCAAAAGGCTCGTTTGGTGGAACATGAAAGGACGCATACGGGTGAGAAGCCGTATAGTTGTGATGTAAGTTGGTATTTGGGTAAAAAAGAAGGAATATGGGTTTATGGTTAATCAGAAAAAATTAAATTTGTTGGCAAAAAAAAAATGTTTGAGAAAAAAATTCAAATACCAATATTCCAAAAAAATAATTGAAAGAAAATTAAAAAATTAAAAAAAAAAAAAATTTAAAATAATTAAAAAAAAAATCGTATGAAAAATTAAAATAATTCAAAAGTCAAATGTAAAATTTTTAAAATTTTCCCCTCCCAGGTTTGCGGCAAAAGTTTCTCTCATCGTGAAAGTATTGTTACACATTCTTCCATTCATACCGGCATACGTCTGGTAGAATGTAAGGGCTGTAGTTCCAGATTTTCTTGTTATTCCAATCTAATCAAGCATCGCAGAAATCGTCCAGATACCTGTGGTTTGCCGCAGTTTGATCCCCCCAGGAATCGCATTAGAAAACATACTTCAAGAAGTAAGTTCAAAACTAATTGACACAAAATATGAAATTGTTAACAAATTCTATTAAATATCTTACAAACTTTTAGTTCCGGCTACATTAAATCCCACCTCCGAAATCAAAGTGGTAAATGTCAATAAAATCATTAAACCTGATGATCAGGTGAAAGTGGCAAACCTTAAAAAAGAATCGCCCAACAAACCTGCCAGCAGCAAGCCCGTGAAAACAAAACCCACGGCCCGCAAGCGTACGGGAGGACCCGCACCCGGACCACCCACTTTGCGCAAGCGCAGTCCACGGAAAAAGATTGTAGATTTCGATATTATCGAAGATGAAGACTTAAAAGTTGAGGAATTTATGGCCGAAGACATGGATGATGATGAGGATTACTTGCCGCTTAAACCAAAACATAAATCGGAACTAAAAACTCCCGAAGAGACATATATAACACCACCGGAGATCGGCATGACTGATAAACCCTTGCAAAATCAAACGACTACACAATGGTCTGATGACAGTGAGGATGAATATGTGCCAGATTTTGAGCCTGCCGATTCGGATACCGAAGATGAGGAGGATAAAGCCCTGAACGATTTTAAAATACCTCTGCCTACAGCTGGCATTAAGCAGGAAAACTATGATGATGAGGATGATGTCGCAATAACTACCAATATACAAATAGAACCTCTGGGAGAGTTTGAATACACCCGCATGGATTCCTACACCGCTGAGGTGAAGTACGAAGATGAAAAGGATAATTTATTTGATGAAAAAGATCGCATACTAGAGCATTTGTTAAATGAAAACGATTATACCACTTTGGAAGAGCTACGAGAAGACAAATCATCAACCCAGCAAATAAAACGAAAAAGAGCACGTAAAACTTGTGAATCAAAAGATAGCCAAGATACTGATGATATTTTGAAAGAGGCGGAAGTAGCCTATATAAAATATGAAGATAGTGATGAGGTAGAAGAACCGGGAGAAGATATTTTAGAAGAAAAATATAAGGTGAGTGAAACCCAAAAGTAACAAATTTAAAATGATTTACAAAATTGTATGTATATATTATTATTACTCTTCTTAGGCCATAGAAGCTACCCAGGATGATACTAAAGCGTGCTATGTTTTACTAGAAGATGTTACCAACTGTTTTCCTGCCCTAAAAGAAGCTCCTAGCGTTAAAGTGCCACGCAACTTTCAACCTTTCTTCTCGAAATCGGAAAAAATCAAGAAATTCATTAAAAAGCGTGGGAAATATCGCCCTAGACGTCCCAAAGCCGAGCCTGGCTCTGATGATGATAACAAAGCGGGTAAATCTTATCGTTTAGCTTCCATTTCAGCCAAACAACTAAGGGAGCGCATGAAACTGTTGAAAAGACGCGATAAATCGTGGCAATGTGCCGACTGCATCAAAATCTATTACATGCGCAAACCCTATGAAAAGCATTTACGTGATGATCACAAAAAATCGGAAGAGTTTATCAAGGAAGTATTCAAAAATGAGTTGGACAATGTACAGACCGATGATGTGTTCAAATGCCATATATGCGATAAAATTTACTTGATGGAAAAACGTTTATTATCCCACATACCCAAACATGGAGCAGACGGTAGTTTGATACATAAATGTCCCTGTTATTGTACTCTGTATTTTGCCACACGCGAGGAAGCCACTGCCCATGCTCATGACAAGCACAAAGACATGTTGTGGTGCGAAATATGTGAGAAATTTATGACGGGATGTGATGCTCTCAAATCACATAAGGCACGCATACATGGCGGCAATAAGGATTATAAAAACAATCGCAATTTGATATGCATGAAATGTGGCAAGAAATTCTTGGGACGCACTCAATTGACGGACCATGAACGTTCTGATTGTGGTCGCTTGCCTTTATATCAGTGTCAAGAGTGTGGCAAATGTTTAACCACGGCGGGTATACTGAAGACTCACATGTTATTGCACAATGATGCACGACCCTACCAGTGTGATTTGTGTGGTAAAACCTTTAAGATTAAGGCTCAATATAAAACACATATTAAATATGCCCATACTGATGAGAAGCGCTTTAAGTGTCATGTAAGTTTTTATGGTATTTTTTTTATTTTTTATTGAGAACAAAAATGAATAGCCGGTTAAATTAATGCTGTGTTGTTTTTTGTTTGTTTTAGCTTTGTCCCAAAGAATATCCTTATCGCGAGAGTCTTTTGACCCATATGTCGGTGCACACGGGCATCAAACGTTTTATGTGCAATGGCTGTGGCAAACGTTTTACTTGTGTTTCTAATCTACAAGCTCACCGCAAAGTGCAGGCTGAATCTTGCGGTCAATTGCCTTTAAATGCCAAGGCCACCCAGTATATGGGTGTGCAAAAGGGCAATCTATTAATGGGTGCGAAACCTGAACCCGGTTTGGATTATGTGGAAACCAGAACCTTTGTAGCCAAAGATGTTATAACACATGATTTACCCATGGCTCAAGAACTCAACAATCAAGCCCGTAATATGCAACAAGACGGCTCCCTAAGTGATGGTGTACCCCTAAACTATGTAACCTCGGGATCTGAAATTATGCTCATGTATAATAGAGATTAATTATTATAATTAATATTATTTATAATTTAGTTAATTTTAAGGTTTATTTAACTAGCAAGCATTATAATTTACAGATTTAAAATCTGTATTTGTAAACAGAAATATAAAATTGATACAAAAAAATAAAACATTTCAAATAGTTGTTTTTTTTTTTTCAGAATATTAGGATTTGTTTTTTATTTATTTTTAGATTTGTAATACGTTTCTCTTTTATACAATTTATAAAAGAAAAATTTAAACAAAAAAAAAAGTAACTTATAGAGTAATCGATAACAAAATGTAATTGTAGTGAAAAAAAAAGTAGACTTTATGTTAAATATGTATATATTTGGGTAAAATGGTAATAAAAAGAAAAATATATATATTTCTAGATATCCTGTTAGCAGTTTCAAACTGTCAGGAAATTTGTTACAACAAACCTTTTATGTTTATTCCACAACAATTTCATGTTCATGGTTTTAGTAATCATCACCACGTGAAACAATTTCTTTACAAGAGGGACGCAACATAATGGTATGTTCGTATTGGGCGGTATAACAACCTTTAATATCGCACAATGGTGGATAGGCCTCGACCACACCCTTGTCGCACAAATCCTTCAATGCCATTTGGTATTTAGTGGCGCCAGCACGATCCAACCAACGCTTACAGAAAGCCAATGTACCGAAGTTTTTATTAATTGTACTTAACAATTTGCTGGACGATTGCAAACGCAATGGCACAAAAGGTGCTTCAAAGTTCTTCATGTAGTGAGAACAGTCCATATCATCGTGAACGAGACCGCGACCAGTGGAGCCGAAAGTCTCAATGGCATAGAATTCATTTTCTTCCATACGTGTGGAGTCGCCACCCTTGACAATGGGCACAGTTTTGCCCGAGTGAATACCTGAGTAGGTTAAGAGAAGAGGAGGAGAAACATATAAGAAATGTTAGTTTTTATAGGGAAATTATAAATGTTATGCAGCTGTGTGTAATGAAATGATCTAAAGAAAAATCTATTAACAATTAAAAAAAAAAATGAATTTTTTTTATTAAATTTTTTTTTTTGTTCAAAAATGTTTTTAAAAAAAGAAATTTTTTAAATTAAAAAAAAAACATTTTTCTGGTAAAACAAACATTTCTTTGATGAACATAAGTTTTTTTGTTTAAAAAAATGGTTGGGTGAATTTTGACCCATTGTGGTTCCGAATTTCTATGGTGTTATATACTTCATTGGAATGTCTATCAGTAGATATCCATATTGTATATATTAATGACAGTAGTAGATCAGATACAAAAATATACAGAAAGAGGTAAAAATCAAGGTAGTGGTGGTTTTTGCGTATATCTCAGGCATTTATGGCGGATATATTGATGTATCAATCATGTTTGTAAGTTGATTTCATCAAAAACGGACATTGCTATATCGACTGAGCTATCTATAACGATCTTTATGGGATGGCAATTCAAATTTTATAAACATTAAAAAAAAAAACAGATCGAGGTGAAAATTTTACCTAAACTGTAATAGTTAGCTCGAAAAGGAAAATGATGATTCAATTAAATTTATTTTTTTTTAAATTCTACTTACGGTATGGACTAATGGAATGACCATTCAAATTACGTATCGCCTTCACACCATAGACTTTACCGTCCAACTCAATTTCATACGATTCCATAACTTCTTGTATGGCAGCGCCAATATCGCATAGACGCACATCGATACCAGCCTCCTTGATGCCAGTGTTGGTGGCATCCTTAACGGCCTGCAGCAAAGGATCGTATTTCTGGTTGAAAGTCAGCGTAAAGGCACAATCGATAATGCGCCCCTTAATGTGGGTACCAAAATCAATTTTGCACACATCATCGTATTGCAAAACAGTAGTATCACCAGCATTTGGTGTGTAATGGGCAGCACAATGATTGAGAGAGCAACCGGTGGGGAAGGCCAAACCGGCTTCTAAACCATTCTCGCCAATCAAACGACGAGCAGTATTTTCGAGTTCTTCACAAATCTGTATCATGGACATGCCTGGCTTAATGTAACGCTGCATATACTGACGAGTTTGTCTGTGGGCTTCAGCCGCTTGACGCAACTCCTGATAGATGTCATTGTGAGCACGATCGAGAGCACGCTTTTCCTCGGAAGTAAAACGATTGGCGGCTACTGTATCGTCGGGCATATGTTTGGGTTTGGGATGTTGCATAATTTCACCCTCGGGGAAGTTGCCATCGGGGAACAGCTCAGCAATGGGAATGGAGGGGGGTTCAGTTTGAACTTTTTTCTGGCCTTTACCTTTGTTTTTATTCTTCTTTTTATTGGCTGACTTCTTTTCAGCATCACCGGTTGTAGCATCGCCATTAACTTCAGTTTTGCCCTCATCAGCTGGGGTCTCTCCTTCTCCACCATCCGCTTTTTTGGCAGCAGCTTCAGCTATACATATATTAATAAAATAAAATATTAAATACAATTGACCCCATCTACATATAATTGATTTGTTCTACTTTACCTTGTCTCAATTTCTTATTATTGGGTTTAGGTTTCTTTTGTTTTTTAACCTCTTCTTGGGCCGCTGCGCTAGAGACCTCATTGGCTTCTTCAACTTTTTCAACATTTGAGGGCACATTGCCATCGACTTTAGTTTCCTCTACGCCCGACATATTGGTGTTTTTGATAAATTGGTTGCTACAATTTTTAATTTATTTATAAAAATATAAAATAATTCCAACTAATTGCACTAATCAACAACCGTACAAATGCAGCTTTTTTGCTAAAAAGAAGGAATAAGGAAGAAATACGAACACGAGTTTTTTTCTTGGGTTCAATAGAAAAGTCAAAAGAACCGCAAGAAAGATAATGACAAAACAACTAAAATAGTATGAAAAACGTTTAACAGCACTGTACAAAAAAAATTAGTAATGAACACAGCCCTCACAATACAATAAATAGGAATTAAAACATAAAATAATTTAACACCATTAAATGTATATATATACAAATTATTAAAAAATATGTTAAAGTAACTAGAAGGTAATATTGTTACTAAAAATAATTGAATTTTTAAGCAGAAATTAATTTCTGATACAATCAACCATTTTACAACACTGTCTATGTAATGAACACCACCCTACACATATGTTTGTATGTATAGCTGTTTATTTTTGACATTTCAGTATATTTTGTAAACAAATCTCTTGAAAACATTGAAAATTTCATTAAAACTTTTTAATTTGCTAAAATAATTGCTTGTAATGGATGATATATTCTTTCCCACACAAAAATCTTCAAACTTAAACGATTCCGATGAAGTGGACATGAAATTTTTTGATTCCCATCTTGATCGCAGTAAAACAACCAGCGAAAGTAGTCAAAATTCCGATTCGGACAATAAAACTGATGATAATAAGGATTCCGACTCCAAAACAGATGATTGTAAAGTGGTAAAGAGGGAAAGTAGTGATAATAGAGATGATTTCGAGGATCAACAGGCATTAAGCCGCAAACAAAAGTCAAAAAAGGAATTGGAGGAAGAAGAAAGAGAAAAAATGCAGTAAGTTTGAGATTAGTACAGAAAAAATTAAAACAATTTTCTAAAAAAAAAATGTAATCTTCAACAGAGTTTTGGTATCCAACTTCACGGAAGAACAATTAGATCGCTATGAAATGTACCGCAGATCTGCCTTTCCCAAAGCGGCTGTGAAAAGATTAATGCAAACCATTACTGGGTGCTCGGTGTCGCAAAATGTAGTGATAGCCATGTCTGGCATAGCCAAAGTGTTTGTGGGAGAGATTGTGGAAGAAGGTTGGTTGATTTTATTAAAGCTGCGGTACATACTTTATTTTAAATATTTTTGAATTATTTTAAGCCTTGGATGTCATGGAAGAAATGGGTGATACCGGAGCCTTACAACCCAAATATTTGCGTGAGGCTGTGCGCCGCTTAAGACAACGCAATCGTATGCCTATAGGCAAATTTCAAAAGCCTTATTTTAGATTGAATTGATGTAATTTATTAGTATTTTTTTTAATTTTGTAGTTTTTATTTTCTAAAGATTAAATTAAACTGCCAGGTTTTAAGTTAAATTTAATAAAAAAAAAAAGAACAAATATATATTTTTTCTGTGAAATTATTTTGTCTTTTAAAAATAACTTTTGTTTCCTTTAAAATTAAGCACAAGGAAAGCCATAAGTATAAGTGAACTTATTGAGTTCCTCATATAAAATCGTAGATATTTCATATAATTACTATGGTGATATTGAAATAATTGAATAAGAATTTGCAGATTATCATACATTTCAAAACGATAAATTTAAAAATAACTATATTTAGGTCAGGTCATGATTCAATAATTCTAGAATGTAGAATCTTTTGGGAGAGTTTTCAATATTTACCCCTACAACGTCAAACTAAGATCTTATTTCTTCACATTTTTATTTCGTTTTCGATTATTATTTTAGTATTTTCTTCTAAATACAAGATCTTCTGCGGGATGGAAAAGCTTTAACTTTAGTTTTGTCCGACTACTTTTCACTCTTCTATGTTTTAAAGGAAATATTTTCCGTACGTAATATTTCAATATGTTTTGTTGTTTTTCTTATTGATTCTGACTAAAACATGTCCCCGTTTTGACAAGCAATTAATTTGTTTACTTTACAAGGATTTCTTTATCCGCACATGAATTTGTCTCGTGTGGATAACTATTGCCGATATTATGCTCTTGTTGAAACAACGTTGTCATAACATTTGTTCGCACAACTATGTCTGCCATCAAATTACATTGTCACACAAAACGTTTTCCTCATACAGAAGAACATTAGCAAATTTGTGACCGTAATTCTGCCAACGTTTTGGTATTATATGCACAAAACGATTGCTCATCAGGTCATGAAGCAATGTAATGTTTTTCTAAAGTTTAATTAAACCATACTTAGAATGCTAATTATGTGATTATTATTCTTTTAAAGTGTTATAACTATTTTTATAAGATATTTTATTTTTTACTTACAATAAAAACTCACCCTAAAATTTCTCTCACTATTGTTTGTTTACAAAATGCAACCATGTAATTTGTTGTTGTTGTATGAAAAAAGAACACAAACAATTTCTAACGGTTTTTTTGTTTCTTTTGTTTTGCTTTATTTTGTGAGTGAAGTTCAAGTGATAAAAAAGAATTACAGAAAATTGTAAAATTAATGTTAAAAAATTAAGAAATTATTGTAAAAATAGTGTTTTAAATATTGAAAAAAGGGTTGTTTTATAAAGTAAAACCCGAGACATTTAGATAAAAACGTGAGTAGATTGTAATAAAACAAAACTAATTTAATGGGAAAGATGGTGGCAGTGGGTACTGTTTTTGGCAATTGCTTTTAAATTAGTAAAAAATATTAAGATTTTTAGGAAATTTCAGCAGTAATTGTTAACTTTTTAGGCAATTTACAATATATTGCCAACAAATATGGCTTTAATCATGTTAAAACATTAATTTTTGTTTATGCTAAAAATTTGCCAAGCTATTCAGTGTTTTCCCCCAACAATAGTTTAGTTTATAATTTCAGCGTTTTTTTTTTTTTTCGAAATATGTATATATAAAATATAAATGGAAACTTACGAAATCTTATAGGAATATTGTGAAATACAATTAGAAAATGTGTGAAATACAATTGGAAACTTGTGAATTACATTTGGAAATGGTGTATATTTTAATATGTATTTACATTTTTATTTCAAATATGTAAGTGCAATTCTATTGTTATTTAAATATAATAAATATTCCTGTTTAAAGAGGTTTCATTACAATTATTCATCCCTCTTATATAAATGTAGAATAACATCATGTTTAAATATTTCCATATCCACCGGCTGCTTAGGTTTCAATTCCCTCCAGCATAGATTATAAGCTGGCGGTGGCTCAATATCTTCATTAACTTCCAGCACTTTTTCCGTTGCATTTGTTAAAGTTGATAATTTACGTTCTAATTTTAATTTCCAACTATCTAAATGATAAGCGAAAAATTTTCCAGTAGCAAAATAGATAATTTCAATATAACTGATAATGCTGAAGCCATACATCAGCGACATAATGCCGCCAAAGCGATCTGTAAAGTATGGTTTTCATAAGAAACTTTATTTACTTAAAAAAAATGCTTGTAATTACATACTTAATAAAACCACCCAATCACCCACAATATCCATTTCAGTGGACAAAACATAACGCTGCTTAAAATAAAGCTTTACAATGGCTAAAGGTTTTGCATTAGTAAGTCCTTCTCTGAAATATAAATGAAATAATAAAATATGTATGTATATCGAGTGCTTATAACCAATATAGTTTATATATACTACAGATATTCCTTGTTGAATATAAGCCTTTGAAATGTTTCATCTATAGCCAATTAGAAATTTCACGTCTCAAGTGATATTTTTGCTAAATTTTTTGTCAACCCATTTCTTAAACTTACAATATGCCATGACTGTAAAATTGTCCATATGTAGACCTCATAGTCATTTCATTCACCTCCAGATTATAATCCACACCATTACAGTTGGGCAAACATTGTGGACATCTGTGGCCAGTGGTAAAATCATCCTTGAGATCTTTACCATTCTCATGCACATATTCAAAGTGATCCCAGCCATACCATATGGCTTTCCACTTCATCAGACAGGGTAAATCTAAAAAACTACAATAGTTGATGTTTTTATTGGTGGCGGCCATGGGTGGTGTAACACAGCCACAATATTTCAACATTGACTGCATGCGACATATGAGCAGGCATTCATCAATGGAGTAATAAGACCTAACATGGAAAAGATATGTATATCAATCTGTACACTAACTAACAGATTATTTTATGTGTGTGAATTACTGATTTAATAGTTTTTGTCCTTCATCTGGAAAATAACAGTTACGCACATGCGGTGCAAACTGTCGTACTCTCTGCGTGGAGCCAAAAAATTCCGGTTCTATGGGTACTTCCACTATGGTGTCGTAGTCGACCAAAATTTCTCCAATACGATTTGATTGTATGGTAGCATAATCCTCTCGGGGGAAAATAAAAAGCTGTAAAATTATTAAAAAAAAAAAATATTGAAATATTTAGATGTTTTTGAATCTGCTAAGCAGAATGACTCATGGTAATGTGAGTAGTACTATTTTTACCTGAAATGCTGTATTATGAAATTCTGTTATGGTAAAATCTTCGGTGTCACTACGCAACACAAATTGTATGGAATTCAATATTGAATTGGATTCAAATTTTATTTTTTCTGCATTCTGAGCAAAACGATTATCAGCTTGGCGTGTTTTCCTATTCAAAAAAAAGAAAATAAAAATCAATCCATTAAAAAATTACAACAAAAAATATATACATATGTATGTTAAAGCACTTACGGATCTATGGAATAACCCCTTCTTTTGTAATTAAACATACAACATACACTCGAAGATGTCAAACGTTTATTGAAATAATCCTTAGTATTAATTTCTTTATCATAAATTGTTCCTCTGATTACTAAGTTTCTACAATCGGGTGCTAAAATTTTCAAATAATCTCGTATCGGATATTTAGTGGTGTTAAACATGAATGTGAAAATTTGGTCCAAACGATAGAGTAGGGTATAATTAAGCGGTTGATTGTCGTGTGGATAGATATAGAAACCTTTGAAATATAATAAATGTTGAGCCATTTCCTGAGTTGTTTGGGCAACATAGTAGGGTTTATAGAGTTGTTGGTGTTCAAAGCTGATAAATGGAAGATAGAGATAAGAAAATTAATAAATATGCAGGGTATGTTTGAAATAAGTTCACACATGTCTACTTAATAGATAGGAATTCTCATGGTATCTTATTAATAAGTTACTAGCTAACCAATCACAGTAAAACTATGAAAGGATTTTTTAAATAATAACAAATAATCTATAAACAGTTATGATGCCATATAAAGACGTCCAAACACCCATTGTTCTGAGCTTCCTTCTTAGACTGTAAAGAAGTATTCTTATTCACTCAGAACTCTCTATACTCTAATTCATGTTTCTAGGTCCATTATTATAAAAAATTCAAAACGTACCTTAGAAGAACGAAAAAATACCATAAGTACTCCCTATATTTGATTCTAATTTCATAGTTTAAAATATTAAAAAAGTACCATTAGGATAAAAATTGCTAATTTCCCTTTTTACTCTGAATAAGTTTTAACGTATATTTTTTGTCATTCCGTATGTAATTTCCACATTATAATTTTCCGACCCTATAAAGTATATATATTCTGGATCCTTATAGATAGCGGAGTCGATTTAGCCATGTCCGTCTGTCTGTTGAAATCAATTTTCTGAAGAACCCAGATATCTTCGAGATCCAAATCTTCAATAATTCTGTCAGACATGCTTTCGAGAAGTTTCCTATGTAAAATCAGCAAAATCCGTCCATAAATAACGGAGATATGAGCAAAAATCCGAAACAACCTCTATTTTTGGTATATTTTTGATCTATGTATATCTCGATTACTAAGTCATAAATATAGACAATAAAGTTTATTGCAACGATGTATATAAGACTATAGTAAGTTGGACCTACAATGGGCCAAAATCGGGAAAAATATTTTTTAACCCGAATTTTTTTCTCAAAAAAAATTTTTTTGTTTTTTTAAACCGAATTTTTTTTTCGCCAAAAAAATTTTTTGTCATAAATTTTTTTCACTACTAAATTAAAAAAAAAAAAAAATTTAAAAATTTAAAAAAAAAAAAATTTATTTTAAAGTATAATTTGGTGAAGGGTTTATAAGATTCGGCACAGCCGAATATAGCTCTCTTAATTGTTTTGTGACAAATTTATATTTTAAAAAAGTACCAAACAAGATAAAATATGAGTGATTACAGATTGAGCTTATTTTCCTTAAAGTTGTAGTCATAGATAAATACACATAGATCGGAAACTCTCCTGTCAAAGTCCTAACTCAGTTGTCAAAAACCTAAGTGATGAGAATGTATTAGTAAAAAAAACCATAGATAAATACACATAGATCGGAAACTCTCCTGTCAAAGACCTAACTCAGTTGTCAAAAACCTAAGTGGTGAGATTGTATTAGTAAAAAAAACTATGTGAAAACAAAAACAACACTCGTATGTGTAACATTTTTGAGTAATTTTTTTGTTTGAGTTTTTTTCTAGTTTCCGCTCTATGTTTCTCTATGAAAAAAACTATGTGAAAACAAAAACAACACTCGTATGTGTGATTATTTTGAGTAATTTTTTTGTTTGAGTTTTTTTCTAGTTTCCGCTCTATGTTTCTCTATGGTTGTAGTATTTACGATTTGAGATATTTGTGTTTTTTTTATTAAAAATCGATTTTTGTTATAAAACATGAGTGATCACAGATTGATATTATTTTCCCTAAAATCGCCGTATTTACAAAGTTATTAACGATTTAAGATATTTGAGTTTTTTTATACTTAAAACCGATTTATGGTATAAAATATGAGTGATTACAGATTAAGCTTATTTTCCCTAAAATCGCAATATTTTTGATCGTACGCTTGTTTTTCCAACAATGTCGTAGCAGTACCATTTCGGGGGAGAATTTGGCACCGTTATACGCCATACCATACCATCTTGAATGACTTAATTTGCACTGAGTTGTAAAGAATGTTTGCAAAGGCGTGAATAATGCGGATACCATACTTAAAAATGTAGATCGCATCTCTCACAAGATATGCTCAGCATATGGCGATGAAGGATGTCATGCCTTCATCGTTTCTGGTTACACAACTTCATTTAGTCATGTTAACACATCCCATGTCGAAAAAGAAAAACTGAGACATAGATGACAACTACAAAGCGGGAAAAATTGCTAGGCTTTCAATTTGTAGGCCTTCTGAAAGACCTGTTTACACATTCTAGAAGATCCAATACTTATTCCACTCTGCCTTCTCTCAGAAGATGTTCTAGAAGGGGTTTGCTTCTGCTTCA
The DNA here is from genome assembly GCA_942486065.2 of Calliphora vomitoria. Lineage (NCBI taxonomy): Eukaryota > Metazoa > Arthropoda > Insecta > Diptera > Calliphoridae > Calliphora > Calliphora vomitoria. The sequence continues at coordinate 11,333,418 of OW818030.2, read as the reverse complement.
AAAAACCTTCATACACATTCAAAATTACGTTGAAAAATCAGGTCTAACGAAATTTATTTAAAATTCTAAAATAAAATTAAAATTTATTCAATTAGGCTTTCACTTTCAGCTTATTTTTATAAAAGCTCTTATGTAGACATTCTGTGAGCCATTACGCGGAAGGTCTCCTTACAGGCTTTCAATGGAAGACCTTCTAATACGACTCCTATCAGCGCAGTAACAGAATGCAAGGCCTTGGCTCCCAATGACATGCTATGTAAAATTTAAACAATTTTGCAGTGTGACTGGGTGTCCTTGTGTCTGCAAAATAAGGCCTTTAGGATGTCCTCTTTACGGTATCTTTTTCCCGCTGTTCTCAAAAACCTAATTTCATTTTTTTCATTGACATTTCTCTCTCCTTTCGTTCTATGTATTGTTACGTTTTAACCTTTTTAAAACGTTGGGTTATTTCCTTTAAATAAACCGGATACTTTTCATTGCAAATAAAAAGCAGTTTTAGTAGTTTAAAATTGTAACAACTCTTTATTCAAATGTACACCAACAACAGTTCAGTGACTACAGTGTCTTTATACACGTTTTTCAATTCGCAGGAATGCACATACACATTATAATGTACAAATTTAAATGTACAGGAGAGTTGATGTTAACTCTAACAGCACCTATGATCAACCCACACACGACTGCAACCTCTGCCACTATTTATACACACGCCATCTCTCGGGAATCTTAACGGATAAACTAGTACATTCGAATTCTAGAGCTTTCGATGCCAATGTTAGCAGCTTAAACATGCAGTGTTACAATACTTACAAACAATGCTTATAACTGCATGCTATCAATATTGTTGACAAGTAGAAGCTTCTACTGATGGACGTGTTTATAAACGTAACAGTATTTATTTTATGAACTTAGTATGCTGGGGAGAGGTTTTCCTGTCATTATTTGTGTAATTGTTTTGAGAAAAACACAGACAGAAGTCGCTTCAAATTAAAATCTATTTTATTTTCATTGCGATTTCGCTAAAGCTCGCATCTTGTCACTATCTCTCTCAGTTAGAGTGGCAATGCTTTTCTTATATTTCACATTTGTTTGTGAATGGCAAGGAAGAAGAAGGGAAGGAAAATGTCTTTATGAAACACAAACAACAATATACAAATGTCAATAAAATCCGCAATCCTGAGAAGAGGAATCCGCATTCAAATCCGCAAGCTTGTGTTTCTACACTAAAGCCAAGTGATATTCTGCTTTCTTTTGAAGTGTTAAGGACTAAGAAATAGTATTATAAATGCAAGATTTCTTTAGATTTTCTGTCCCTTTTCTATTACAGTCTAATATTACAAAGTCTGTCTAAGAATGCCCTCCTTACATTCTCGCAAGAACATGTGTACTTAACCGTGTTTAATTTGTGCCATTTCATACTCAAAATATTACTTGACCTCCTTTCTTTCTGATATTATCTCACTGTTCCCTAAATCTACAAAAATTGTACACACATGATTTTTTTAGCTTCGTTTAAAAGCTAAATTCCTGCAGAACATTTCATTCCCTCTTGAACATGAACTTCTTTTAAATGTGTATATCTTTTGCAATTATCTAATTAATATGCAGACCACATACAAACTTTATAAATAAAGTCACAAATCAATTGAACTGGATTATTGTTGGGCTCGTACTGTATTGTCACATTGTGAGTTCACATTGTGTGGTGGCCTTATCAGTTCTAACTCTTTTTCTTTACGCGATCGTTACTTGGCCAACTGTGTATATGTGTTGAAATATAACTACGTATAATCGCATATCTGTTCCTAAGAAAATGTCCATAGTTTGTTATTGTTTCAATTCCATTTGTTAGTGTTTCGTTATCTTTCATACACGAAAAAACATATAAAAGCTAAGGTTACACTTGCAACATAGACTATTTGTCGAAAGTACGCGTACCATGAAGTATTTAATCGTCGCCTTGGTGGTGGCCATATTTGGTTTGGCCACTGCAACGTCTGCGGACACTAAAGTACGTTACGACAACCATCATGTCTATCAATTGCAGCCGCAAACCAAGCAACAATTGGAGGTGCTTAAGAAATTGGAGGGTGCTCGTGATTCTTACATTTTCTTGGATGGCGTACACTACTTGAACTCAAAGATTCATGTCGTGGTTGCTCCCCATAGTGTGCCAAAATTCGTGCAAGCCTTGGTAATGAACTCAGTTCCCTACACTCTAGTGGACACTAATGCTCAAGCTTCATTGGAAGACGATGTTGTGGCTGATCCCAATAGACGTACCGATGATTATACCTGGGAGGAATACCATGAATTGAATGACACCTACAATTGGTTAAACACTTTGGCTGCTAAATACCCCAAAGTAGTATCATTGTTTGTAGCTGGTAAAACTTATGAAGGACGTGATATTTTGGGTGTTAAGATTTCTTATGGTCCTGGCAGAAAGGGTATCTTTTTGGAGGGCGGTATGCATGCTCGTGAATGGATTGGACCTGCCACTACTACCTACATCACCAACGAATTGCTGACCAGTGAGAATAAGGAAGTACGCATGATTGCTGAAAGTTTCGATTGGTATATAGTCCCTCATGCCAACCCTGATGGTTATGTGTATACCCATACCACCAATCGTTTGTGGCGTAAGACTCGTACTCCCTATGGTGAATGTTTCGGTGCTGATCCCAACCGTAACTGGGGTTTCCATTGGAATGAGATTGGTGCCTCTGATAATCCCTGCACTGATACTTATGCCGGTCCTTCGGCTTTCTCCGAAATTGAAACCAAATCATTGGCTGACTATCTTGCTACCACTTTGAAGGGAAAGATCTTCTTGTATGTGTCCTTCCATTCCTATTCGCAATTGCTGTTGTTCCCCTATGGTCACACTGGGGAATTGCCACCAAACTACGATGACTTGAAGCGTGTATTCGATGTTGCCATTGATGTTATGGCTCAACGTTATGGCACCAAATACACTGGTGGCAACATTTATGATGCCATCTATCCTGCTGCTGGCGCTAGTGTCGATTGGGCTTATGGTACTCAGGATGTTAAATACGCTTACTGCTATGAATTGCGTCCTTCCTCGACTGCTTTCTGGACTGGTTTCAAATTGCCTGCTTCTCAAATTATTCCCACCGGTGAAGAGACTATGGATTCTTTGATGGCCATGATCAAGGAAGCTGGTATTACAAAGTTCATGTAAAGAGTTTATTTTAAATAAAAACGATAATTTTTTTTTTTTGTAAATAATAATAACTAAGTGTAGTTGTTACTTTCCTTAATAACATGAGTTTAAACTGTATTTATAAATATGGTCCTTCGAACCATTAGGGTCCTTCGAACCATATGGGTTAATACATAGGACATAGAACAGAAACATTGGTTAAACCTTTTCTTCTAAGGGGTACAATTTATTGGAATAGGCATCAAAAAACATACTTTAACTTTTAATTTGTTGTTTTTTTTCTGTTCAGCAATTTGTTGTTGCCATTGCCATTTTTAATTTAAAATTAAAATTGTTTTAGGGCCTTGTAAATCATTGCAATATTTGGCTTCTTATCTTCTTACTAAAAAGTTTTCGCTTTCTCTAGGAAATTATTTGTTTTGTTATCGTGTTTATTTAATTAATAAATTTATGATTAAATTAATCCACACGATATTGAGTTTTATGTGGTCAGTTCAAATAAAATGACGTTTCGTTCTCTTGAACTTACAATCTTATCATTTTCTGTTTAAATAATATGATTTATAACTGAGTTTATAGCTAGAATTTATTATAAAGATTTCATGGCGGACCGAAAAATTCCCATAGTAAAAATAATGAGACTTGTGTCTTGTATCATAAAGTTTTCATTAAAGAGAAGTAGTTATGTTCAATAGTTTTTTGAATAAAATGAAAAGTTAATCTAGGTATTTCCCAAAAATGATTAGCAATATTTATGATATGTTTTTTTGGGGGGAACAAAATAACATTAAACTGAATTCTAAGTTTAACAACATTTTTCAAGTTCTCGAGCAATCTTTTAAAAGCAATAGTAGATTAGGTCTATCTGATACGCCTTATCCATCAAATTTCCAGTGTTTTAATTTGTACTAAACTTAAGATTAGGTATATACTTAAATCTCATTTTAATAGTGTTGTTTTCAATCATTTGGAATGTGTTATTTTCTTAACATTATAATTAAACATGATTGAAATCCGATCGCGCGCATTATTGTCAAATAAACTGAATGTATTGTTATACCTAGGAAATTTTGATGTTTGTGCTGGTTCACATACGTCAAGTTTACTTGAGCAAGTCTTTAGTTTGTAGATGAGAGAGGAGAGAAGATTGAAAAGATTTTCCTCTTTTTCTTCCTCTCTCTTCTATAACGCAAATTATTGCTCAAGTAAACTTGAAATGTTTGAACCAGCACTTTTAAATTAATAAAACAGATAGTAAAAAAAGAAAAAAGAAATTGGTCACATTTCCCATGATTGCCCTCGTAAAAAGTATTATTTTCGTAAAGCTTTATCTCGTAGACTAAAAGGTTACATGCATGATTCTGTGACAATATGTTCGCATCCAGTTTAAAAACTAACCAATGTGTTGATGCAATACATTCCTATTGCTGATAGCTTAGAAAGGATTCTGAAAGATTAATTTGCATAACAGGTTCATGCAAATGGTTTTTTTGTTCCTAGTTAATATAGAATGACCTCTACTCATGCAGTATAATGTGTAGTAACTAGGAAAATAAGTTATGTGAGGCAGGGTAGAAGCTGTTACTCAAATTGTTTTCCTTCCTACACCAGTAAATATGGAATGACCTCTGCTCATGCAGTGCACTGCTGTTGTAACTAGGAAAATAAGTTATAGGAGGGTAAAGTTTCTGGTTGAAGTTTATTCCACATATATGACTTAAAAATGCAGGATGGCGTAACTTTTGAACGTGGATTTTGTTTTTAATAACTTATATGTCATTTTGAAGGGTACATATCTGACATTTATTCTCACTTAGTTATTGAACAATATAGTGTAAACAACAAAGTTTTTTTTTTTTGCTTCGAAAGTTGTTTCGAAAACGCGTGATATGCGGGAAGATTTGATCAACTTTTTCAATTTGAAAAAAAAGTGCAGCTGAAGCACCAAAGCTTATGGTGAATGTGTTCCATCGGTTTCAACGTACGAGAGTTGGTTTGTTCGGTTCAGAAGTGGTGATTTTAACACGGAAGGCAAAGATCGTCCAGGACATCCAAAAAAGTTTGAAGAAAAAGAATTGAATGCATTATTCCATGAAAATTGTTGTCAAACTCAACAAGAACTTGCAAAATCATTGGAAGCTATTCAGTCAACAATGTCAAAACATTTGCAAGCAGCAGGGTTCATCCAAAAGCAGAGAAGCTGGGTACCTTACGAATTGAAGCCGAGAGACCTTAAAAGTCGATTTTGCATTTCCGAAATGATGTTTGAAAGCTAAAAAAGAAAATAATTTTTGCATCATTACGTGCGATGAAAAATGGATCCATTACGATAACCCGAAGCGTAAGAGATCGTACGTGAAGCCCGGCCAACCAGCCAAATCGACACCAAAGCCAAATATCCATCGAGCTAAGGCAATGCTCTGTATCATAGAATAAACGCATAGAACGGAAGGTGAGAGTAATATCAATGGAAGAAATACTCTCTTTTCACACAATACATTCTCATGAATTAGGTTTTTGACAACAGACTTAGGTTTTTGGCTCTCAGTTACCATCTAGTTGTCATCTATGTTCTGTATTTTGTGGGAGCAAAATTCTCCTATCTATTATGAGCTGCTGAAATGATTCGTTTGGAGCGAGTTTTGGGCGAAATGCAGCCAGATATGAAACTGTAATATTCCATCATGACAACACTCGGCCACATGTTGCAATATCTGTTAAAAACTATTTAGAATGAAGTGGTTGGGAAGTTTTGCTTCACCCGATTTATAGTCCAGATTTTGACCCGTCCGACGACTATTTGTTTCGATGGAAGCTGAACGTTATCTCTGGGATACGCTTCACAGAGTATTCGATATTGTCTTGATTCTTTCTTGCCCTCAAACGATGAGTAGTTCTTTTGGCTCGGAATCCATATGTTACCAAAAAGATGGGAATACCAATCGATCTCAAATCGATGAATTCTTTTTGAAATACGTAAATTACCTAAAAATGTGACGGTATCGTGAACAAGATCTCTAATTTCTGCAGAACGCATTCCATTGTAATATCGATATAACAGTGAAACACAGCCCACAACAATAGGGTTGGATACCCTATTGTTACCGATAAGCAGCTTTGCTCTCTCCTGTGCAAGTTCATGAAACTCCAAAATAGGCTTTGAAGAAAATGTCCATACATAAAAGATCAGATGGAGTGAAGTACCGTTTTAAAAAACTGACACACTTGAATGTTTCATAAGACACTTGAAAAATGTGTTTAGTCCAGCGGACATCGCACAGTATTCTTATACTCAAAACATCAAGAGCTTCTGATTCCATTATACAAAAGAAGCAACATGAACTGTCACGCGTTTGTGTGTCAAAATATCACAATGAATATTGCGAGCGTTGAAAATCAGCCTTTTTACACGGCCTTATTCAGAGATTGTCACAAGATCTAGATAAAATGATTCATTCATATTTTGCTTCATTGTCCTAATCTCCTATAAACGTCGACTTTAATTGATGTCGCTGACATCTGCAATAGAATAGAGTTGGAAGTTTGACATCAGAAGATCATTTAGAAAAATAAGAAATAGAGTGTGAAAAAGAAGATTGCCTTGCTGTACCTCTGAATTAATCTTGATTGTTTGATGTGATCGCATTAATGGATTTAATATTGCCATTTTGCTGTGCCTTTTGCATCAAGCAAAGTCCAGAAGTACTCTATTCTATTATACGGAATGGAATAACAAAGATGTCTTTAGTAAAAAATACAAGAGTTTCTAGAAGGAGTTGAACCGGCAAACGCCAGACTAACATTCTAGTACTCTATTAATTACACTTGGTGCATAAAAAGAACTTCTTTAGAATGTCTTTTAATTAAAATGAAATTTGGTAAGCTTCCAAAGTAAATGTTGCACTGTTACATGATAATTTTTAATGGTAGCAGGTTTATGAGCACAATAGAATAATCAGTATTCCCTTTTTAGCAGTTGATCACGTTTTATAATTTTTGGTAGTTTAATAGTTTTTTTGATAGTGAAATGATCATAGTTTAGCCATTTTTCAGAAAAAAACACAAAAAGTGCAGAAAAGAGGCAACATTTTTGCCAAAGAAGAAAACGACATAAATCTTCTGAATCATTGTTGTATTTACTCTTCATACTTATGTCATAGTATTTCCAGGGTTCTCACAATTTATATATTATTTTGTGTTAGTGTGCTTACTATGTTTACAATTACAATTTACAATTAAATAAATGTAAATACAAATTGAAGATCGCGTGTTTCAAAAAAGTGATGCTTTAATGTTTACAGTTTTAAAAATAAATTAATATAAATTTGAATTAATTAAACATTTCAGAGGGTTAAAGGTTAACAATAAAAAATTGCATTTAATTAAAGTAAATTGCTTATATATACTTTAATGTATTTCTAAAAATAACATATTTGTTGTTAAAATATACAATACAGCTAGTAAATGTAATTATTTGTTTAATAGTAGTTAAAACCGTACATGTACTTTAAGTTTCTCTGTACTGGTTGGCTATGGTAAAATTATTGATCAGCCACTCAGTGCTGTTTCAAAAAAGCATTGGAACATTCGCTGTGCCATTTGCTAAAAATTTTGAAATTTCAATAAAAGTATTGAATTTTCGAAAAATTATCTCTTCAAATTATTTGCATGAACTATTTTCTTGCTTTCTATAGAGTATTTTACCAGTCAACTTCTATGTGTAGAATATTTTTAATTGATAAGCACTTTAATCTTATCAATTTACCTTAATCGTTTTCCAATAGAAGGGGAAATTAGGAAAAATAAGTTCAAATAATTTGAACAGAGGCGTAAGTTAAATTTTGTTGAAAAATTTGAAAAAAAAAATTAATTATGTTAAAGCGGGGATTTATTTTTAAATCACAAATTTGCAAAATTTTAATAATCTATTCAGACGATGGGAAATAAAAAAAAAAAAATTAATTTAGGATTCATGAAATCCTCCAATATTGTCAGTAATTGCCATCTTCCACCGTAGTCGATTATGAGTTCGTTTCAACTGTATCGAAATTTGCAAAATTTTAATAATCTTTTTAGACGTTGGAAATTTTTATCTCGAAAAATAAAAAAAATTTGAATGTAGGATTCATGATTTTCTCTTCAACATCAGTCTCTGAATTTTCGTCCGCTTAAACTATGTTGTGCGAGATTCAATGGTCCGACGAGAATTTCCTTGAATTATCAATACTTTTGTTTTTATTGGGTATATTTTGAAACCAGCGTCAATCAAGTTCGCATGGAGATTAGCAAGTAAAGCGTCGGTGGTAGAACGGACATCAGCTTTAGGAGGGAAGCCGAGGCCACGAAGTGCTTTTTAGATACAGTCATGGCCTTTCCAAATCCAATAAACAAAATAAATTTGATTTGTATTGGACGTTCTGATCGATGATCAATCCGAGTATATTTATATCTTCAGCACACAAAAAGGCGGTAGCCTAAGCCGAGCTTTAGGACTCTTCACGGCATTGGAGTTTCAGAGACTGATGGAGATTAATCTTCACGATTTTTTTCATCAACTTCATCACCGCATCCTGAGCATATTCAAAAGAACAGCTTAAAAGCCTTCTCAAGGGCAGCTGATCATGTTTCGGAAATGGCACTTTGTTCCTGAGTACGGATGATAGACCAGCTATTAGGAATACAGGCCTGCAACCTTAAATATTTCAGCATTTTTTGGGAGTCGTGTAAGAACTTAGAAATTTAGATTTGATGGATTTCGTTGGTCAAAACCTATAGAAGAAGGCTGTCTTACGGTTGAATATAAAGAAGTTGCAGGAGCGGGGGACTAGCCATTAGGAATGTTGACCTACATTAATAAATATTCCAAAATTTTTTGGGAGTCGTGTAAAAACTTTGAAATTTAGATTTGATGGGTTTCGTTCTTCGAGAGCTCTAGAAGAAGGCTGTCTTATGGTTGAATATTAAGATGTAGCAGGAGCGGTGGACCAGCCATTAGGAATGTTGACTTACAGTCTTAAATATTCTATCATTTTTTGGGAGTTGTATAAGAACTCAGAAATTTAGATTTGATGGATTTCGTTGGTTAAGACCTCTAGAAGAAGGCTGCCTTATGGTTGAATATAAAGATGTAGTAGGAGCGGTGGACTAGCCATTAGGAATGTTAACCTACATCCATAAATATTCCAGCAGATGTCGTGTAAAATCTTAGAAATTTAGACCTCTAGAAGAAGGTTGTCTTATGGTTGACTATAAAGATGTAACAGGAGCGGTCGTGAGTTTCTACTAGCGGTGAACTGATCACGGAATTGTTATACTTATCTACCACGGTCAATCATGCGTGAATGCAGCCTTTCAGTATCAGAATGTTAGTTGGACCTTTTTTGAGATTATCAGGCATGATGGCAGTTTGAAGGACGTTATGTGCGGTTTTGTATCAAATTAGTGGATACTATGGCTTTTATCCTTAAAGTCAGCGAAATCAACGAATAGTCAGGAGACAGAAGAGAAAAGATAGAAGACAGAAGATAGAAGAGAGAATAGAGAAGAGAAGAGAGAAAAGAATAGAATAGAAGATATAAGAGAAGAGAGAAGACAGAAGAGAAAAGAAACATTGGAATCCTGTTACTAGGTCAGTTTCTAACATATAGAAACAATTAAACTTGTTAACGAACAATTTAATTACTTGGACAGTAACCTGTAATTCTCAAAATGGAATTCTTTGTCGTCACAAAAACATCATAAAACTTTTGAAAGTTAATCGCAGTCATTAAAAACCAAACCAGACACTTAAATTCTTACTGTACGTATGTATGTCTAGAATGAGATTTATATTTATAACTTAGTCAATTTATGATTTGTGTTATAAAAGGATTTATTTTGATTGAAAACAAACAGACGCGCAAAACGGACGATAAGAAGCCAACATTTAGCAATTATTAAAGATAGCCGCCAGTCTTTGTATAGAATATTCGAAACAAAATAAATAAAAATACCTTTTTAAAAGATTTTGCAAAATAAAATTTGAAAATTTACAACCAACAAGCGATATTTATTTGTATAATAGACAAACACAAAAAATAAAACAAAACATTTGTGTTATCTTGTTGTTACTGTTATTATCAATTTAACCCAGTCAAAGCTCTACAGGTTGCAATTTATTTGAAGTTGTAGAGAAACGAAAACCGTTTACTATAAAAGTTATGTTCTGGGCCCAAGTACAACATTCGCTTCTGCGATTACAAGCAAACAACAACAATGGCATTTAAATTTAACCTTATTTTGGGTGTTTGCCTTTTGGCCGTTGCCTGTCTGGGCGAACGTGCCCGCTACGACAATTATCGCGTGTACAAAACTATCGCTTCTAGTGAGGCTGAATTGGAAGTCTTAAAGAACTTGGAAGGTGCTTCGGATTCTATAATGTTCTTGAATGGCATACACTCCATTAACAAGCCCATTAATGTGGTGGTAGCACCCCACAAGGTGCCCGATTTCTTGGAAATTATGGGTACTAGTGAAGTTGAATATGAATTGGTGGAAAGCAACTTGCAAAGTCAATTGGAAGATGATGAAGAACAAGTAGCCAAAACGAATCCTCTTGCTCGTGCTGTTTCCTACAACTGGAATCAATACTATGAGTTGGATGACACCTACAAGTGGTTGCAACAATTGGCTGTGGAGTATCCCGGTGTTGTGACTTTGATTGAAGCTGGCAAGACCTATCAAGGACGTTCAATTTTGGGTGTTAAAATCTCCAAGAGCAAGTCGGAAAAGCCCGGTATCTTTATGGAAGCTGGTATACATGCCCGTGAATGGATTTCTTCCGCCACTGCCACCTATATAATCAACCAATTGCTAACCTCAAACGTGGCCAGCATTAGCGAGATAGCTGAGAACTACAACTGGTACATTTTCCCTCATGCCAATCCCGATGGTTATGTTTACACCCATACCACCGATCGCATGTGGCGTAAGACTCGTACTCCCTATGGCAGCTGTTTTGGTGCCGATCCCAATCGTAACTGGGGCTTCCAATGGAATGTTGTTGGCTCTAGCAACAATCCCTGCTCCGACACTTATGCTGGTCCTTCTGCCTTCTCGGAAATTGAAACCCGCTCTTTGGCTGACTACCTGAAATCCCTGGAGGGTAAAATTGCTTTGTACATCGACTTCCATGCCTATTCTCAATACTTGTTGTATCCTTACGGTCACACTGCTTCCTTGCCCGCCAACTACAAGGACTTGAAACAAGTTTTCGATGTTAGTATTGCTGCCATCAATAAACGTTATGGCACCAAATACACAGGAGGCAACATTTATGATGCCATCTACCCCGCTTCGGGCTCCTCCGTTGATTGGGCTTACGAAAATGTTGGCACCAAGATGGCCTTCTGCTATGAATTGCGTCCTTCCTCAAACTCTTTCCTGGTTGGTTTCAAATTGCCTGCCTCACAAATTGTATCCACCGGTGAGGAAACCATTGACTCTATTGTGGCCATGGTTAACGAAGTCCAAAAATTGGGTTACTTCAAATAAATAACAACGACTTTCTTTAAAGGAAATGGTTTAAATAAATTGATATTAAATCTGCGATAATACAAATATGTAGTTTGTTTTTCTTACTCCACTTGATTGTTGGTAAAATCTTAAACAAAAGTGTGACCTATATATATTTTTTATCTTATTTAATATTTTCTTACTAATTAAAAAATTGTGTTATTTTCTGTGAAGCTCTTTAAGATTAAACAAGAATGTAAATAGAATATGTTATGAGTACTAATTAATTTGTTGCTTACACTGTGCGATTGGAAAATGTTATCTTGCTGGTTATATATTGGATAAACCCAAGATTTTAATGAGAAACTTATGTTTTACAGAACTAGAACTGAACTAGAACTAAACTAGAACTAAACTAGAACTAAACTATAACTGAACTATAACTGAACTATAACTGAACTATAACTGAACTAGAACTGAACTAGAACTGAACTAGAACTGAACTAGAACTGAACTAGAACTGAACTAGAACTGAACTAGAACTGAACTAGAACTGAACTAGAACTGAACTAGAACTGAACTAGAACTGAACTAGAACTGAACTAGAACTGAACTAGAACTGAACTAGAACTGAACTAGAACTGAACTAGAACTGAACTAGAACTGAACTAGAACTGAACTAGAACTGAACTAGAACTGAACTAGAACTGAACTAGAACTGAACTAGAACTGAACTAGAACTGAACTAGAACTGAACTAGAACTGAACTAGAACTGAACTAGAACTGAACTAGAACTGAACTAGAACTGAACTAGAACTGAACTAGAACTGAACTAGAACTGAACTAGAACTGAACTAGAACTGAACTAGAACTGAACTAGAACTGAACTAGAACTAGAACTGAACTAGAACTGAACTAGAACTGAACTAGAACTGAACTAGAACTGAACTAGAACTGAACTAGAACTGAACTAGAACTGAACTAGAACTGAACTAGAACTGAACTAGAACTGAACTAGAACTGAACTAGAACTGAACTAGAACTGAACTAGAACTGAACTAGAACTGAACTAGAACTGAACTAGAACTGAACTAGAACTGAACTAGAACTGAACTAGAACTAGAACTGAACTAGAATTGAAATTATGTAGAATCCTTTTAATACTTACACCTTTTCCGCAAATTTTAGAACTTTAGAACGACTCAACTTATTAGCACTACAAACTGCCACACCTGGGAAAGGTGTATTGGAAACATGTACCATGTTTGTAGACATATGCACCTCAGTTGGCTGTTGTATATATTGGAAAGTTAGAGATATTATTATAAAATGGGTCCAAATTATAACAGCAAATATAAAAACTGTCCATAGAAATCTAGAATTTTTAAAAACAGTAAAAATGTAAATATTTTTGTAATTTTATTGTAATTACCTGGCATATTTAAAGCGAGTATAGTACAGCAACAAACGCAGGCCATGTATGGCGCTTTGGTTAAGAAAATCTTTTAAATGTTTACTTTTTAATAGAAGGTCAAACATGTTCATACTAGAACTGTTAAGGATTTCAATTTGTTTTGAGGCTTTTATAGGATTTGTTTTTGAATAGTTATTAATTACTTGCTTTATTGGTCAGGAGGAGTTATTTTGTAGAGACAGGTGGTAATTTTGTTTGATTTTTAAATAGTAATGTGTCAATGTGATTGTTGTGATGGGTATATGGTTACAGAAATGTAAGATAACATAATGTTATGAAAGTAACCAGACAGTATTTTAGTGTTTTTTTATGTGGGGTGCAGAAATTCCTTTAAACAATATTTGTTTAACCTTGTCCTAGTAAAACTTCACAAATTTATTAACTTATTTAAGGAACATTCAAGAATTAAGGTGGTAAGGTAAACTAATGGTGTCTCGTAGACGGATGCTTCTCCAAAATGAAATTTTTCCAATTTATCCATTTAGTTATTTGTAACAACAAAGTTGCTAAACATTTCGAATTAATAACAATCATACGCCTGCAGTTCATATTTATTTTTAACACGTTTATTATTATTTATTATGCTAGTTTTTAACAATTAAGCTTAACGATTATTAAAATAATTAAATATTGGTCTAAATGTAAGAAAATATATAAATTCAAAGGCAGTAACAATGCTAAAACCCATAATCAAACCCAAAAGACCGCCAAAAGAAGCTGTAAATGAAAAAATAAAAAAATTAAGAAAAGTTGCTGGATTAAATGTGAATAAAATTTACCCAAAGCCGATAACCAATTCTGATAGATTTCCTTGCGATATCTAGTAGACATAAGATCGCTATAAAATACATGCAGCAAAATATTGTTATAATCATTGGGTATCTTTCTAAAAAAAGATAAACCTTTAGAAAAATGTTTATTTTAAAAATGACAAAACAAACAAATTCCACTCACAAATCATTTTCCTGCTGAAAAGATAATTTAACATTTAACTTGCCCATGGTGATTTCAGACACATAATGATTTGACTCACAGTCCGGCAAACAATCACACGGAAACTTATCCGTGCTCAAAATAGTGGAAATGGTTTTATTGTATTCATTTAAGGCCCGGGTAAAGATTTCTATAATTTTAAAGTTTTTAACATTAAATATTTACTTGAAAACTTTGGTTTTTCTCATGTACCTCTACTATCCAAAACACACTGCAATTCCTTAATGCCACACTTGGGAAACGAACCATTATTGGGTAGATTTTCCGGCACACAACCACATTTATCCACAGCCTTGCGTATGCGACACTCTGACATACAATTGATAAATGAGTAACGTTGCATCACACCCAGTTCACGTTCATTGGAGAATAAACAATTTCTTAACTTTAAATCCATGCTCTTGACATCACTGGTCGCATAAGTGGACTCAGGGCTAATGCGCACAAAACTCTCTCGCGTAGAGGTGATTACTTTTGTTTCGGCATTTTCATCGGGAAAATCATAGGCATCATGTATCATGAAACGAAAACCATAGCTGCTGAAATAGGTACCAAAATAGTCATAGGCCAGAGGGTTAAGGAGTATGGAGAGTCCGGTGGGGTAACCACAACCCGTAACGCGATAAGGTCTTTTGGGTACTTGATAGGCTATTTTTCTGAAGGAAAAGAAACGAGAGAAATATTTAATGAAAAAGAAATAGAAAGAAAATGTAGTTAGAAAAGAATATATTCTTGAAACAGCATTAATGGGATCTAAAAGTTTCTAGCAAGTTTCTTGTCATTTTTAAAGATTCGTTAGGAATGTTACTCAAATTCATTTAGCCTTCGAAAAAAAATATTTAAGTAATTCTCCCTGAGTTTGTTGAGGACCAAATTGTTGTAATATTTCTTCTAGGAACTAGACATTGTCCCATTGAGGGGCATACATAACGTAAAATAATGATTTTTGTCCAAACTGTGGGATTGAGAACAAAGACGAAGAGAGCTTTATATCATACACAATTCCCCCGCGATGGTGACGAAACAAATGTTCTTGGGATAAACTGTCTTTTATTCTACTATTGAATATTAAATTGCATTTTTTTAAATGATGATTGATAGGTGTGTAGTAAAATATCAATCACACACGTATACGAAGGGTTCATCGGCAGTATGTGTCAGCAGTATGTGTCTATGGGCCCCTTAAGTGTTTTTTGGTTCATAATTTCTAATGAATTTAGCCTAACGAGTCAGATAATTTAACCAACATTAAGTGGTGAGGCAATATTTTGTTCATCATCAACAAATTTGTATTACATGTCTTAAAATCCAAGATTAGATTAGAATATCCAAGCATCAACTGTATAGATTAATATCGCAATATAAAAGGATAGATCAATCTACTTAAATGTTCTTCTGAGATTCCGCACACACGAATATAATATTCAATATTATAGTACGAAAGGTTGTAAAACAAACGTTTTTTATTTAAACTTCTTTAATATCTAATCAGATATTTTAGCGGTACATTGTTTTCCAAATGGCTTTAGTTAAATTCAAATATTGCGTTGTAGAGTAGCAGCTGGTATTGACTAATCTTGATTGTGTAACCCTGTTCATTCCGATATGTAGAACCGGCGTTCCCATCGGCCACACTATTCGTCATCTGGACGTAGAAAGATTTAAAGCTCGATATTGACGTCCTAGTTGATGGAGTCTAAATTTTGACTGTGAATCTGCTTTGACATAATCTTTACCACCCAAGCAATCAAACACAAATTGCAAAGTAGAAACCATTTTCTCTAAAAGCTGGCCGGTAACATTAATAAAGAAGGTGGGTCGTCTCCTGGAAGAAGGATTTAATGCTTGATATTGGTATCCTAGTCGATGAAGTTTAAATTTCTCTTTTCAAGCAATTAAACACAAATTACAAAGTAGAATCCAGGTTCCCAATTAATAAAGAAAGGTCGGTCATTGAGTGTTACCAGCTCGGAACACCTTTTACACAAGGTAACAATGGTTCTATCGGAGTCAGCCTAACTACAACATCATCTAGTTTGAGTATCCACTGAAATATGTAAGAGAAGAACATATAGGGTACATTGGATAGCAGTTCGTATATGACAGCTTTATACGAGAAACAGACACAGAGAAAACATAATCGTAGTAGCAACCGAATTTGTTGCCAAATTGAATGATTCGGTTGCACGCATAGAATTCGTCGGTTCTATCAACGGAAAGTCTGTTGATAAAGAAGAATTTCAATTATAGCAACCAAACTTTTGTTCGGTTGCTACCACGAATCTGTTTTTTCTGTGTAGAGACAGAATCAATTCCTCGATCGCAGGTTACCTCATGTATGTCGTACTTGGACACCGCACATAGCTACGGAAAGTACGAACATTTCCTAAAAAACTGAGATTGGGATAGAGCGCAGCTTGCGCTCAAGGTACTACTAACAATCAAACATATTCAACTGCACAGCAAACTCCACTTCTCTTCGTAGAGTGGAATTACAAACTGGTTTGGTAAAAGATCCATGACATTGCCCTCAATACAGAACCCCCAGATTAAAAACATTCCAGCCAATGTTTTCAGAATTCCGAAAGCTTTTGAGACAAAACAGATCTTCAAGGAACTGGCATTTTTGATGTTGCACTCTATCATTTTAAAATCATTCTATCGTTTATGCAGTTTGCATTCTGAGAGAACGAGAAGATTGTAAAATTAATATTGCAAGCTGGCGTTAACATATTTAATGTTGGTCTTCTTGAAGATCAAGACATTATTGACATATTGGTAGATTTTCCCAGCCATTTAAGAATATTTGTTTAATTATACTCCAGAGGAACTATTCTGAGGGAATCTATTTTGTCAATAAAGTGGTTTCAGTTTGAAAGTTCTGGAAGGTCATACAAGACATTTTGAATTGTTCGGCTTTCATTCTTGCCAGGTTAATAAGCAATCACTGAATATGATGGCAATGGATGCTGTTGAAAGGCCTTTGAAATAATTAAAAAATAAGAATTCGTTTTAATTGTTAATCTTTAAATGTTTCTAGAGGTATATAATTTCATATTGGCAACTTTTTATTTTTGGCTTGCCACTTTATCATGAATTGACGAACTCCAGAACCACTATACTGCACCTTGTGCCAATGGCCATTCACATAATGGCCACCTCTGCCTACAGCGCAGCGAGGCTTCATGCATCTGGTTGTTGAAGATCGAGAACATATGGCCATGTGGGGATTCTGAGCCTATTGCCTTCGATCGTTCTCCAGCCTTCTGACTATATTACTCCATACACAGACTTTGATAGGGTGTTCAAGGTCTTGATTCTCTCCAGGAGTGAGTGGGGTAGTGGTAATCTCGTGTACGAATACGACACTAGGATATAGTATATATATACAGACGGTTCTAAAATGAGCTGTGGGGTTGGGTCTGGCGTTTTCTGTGACGAACTTGGGGTAGGCATCTCATTTCGTCTTCCGAATGAGTGTAGTGTTTTCCAGGCGGAAATCTATGCAATCATGGTAGCTTGCAATACTCATGATCATCATACTCTTTGTCGACTCTCACTGAAGGCCTACACAACTTCATCTTCATTAGTCAGGCAATGTAAGAATTCTCTGTCAAGGCTAGGTCGTCTATCTGACATTACTTTGGTTTAGGTCCCTGCGCACAAAGGCCACTATGGTAATGAACAGGCAGACGAACTGGCCAGAATGGGATCTGCCTTAGACACCTCCAATGCGGTGTCATTAGCAATTCCACTAGGAACTATCAAAGGCATTATCTTCAGACACTTTCTTACAAAGGCTGAGAATAGATGGAGTAATTTAGACACATGTTGGGTAGCCAAGTTGATGTGGCCATCTTTTAACGAAAAACGTACTATGCAACTGATAACCCGGAATAGAAGGGATATATCAAGGTTGCTGGCAGTATATGGGACACTGGACGTTAGGCAAGCATGCAAATCGCCTGGGACTCCCTTTTAACGACCATTGTCGCAGATGTATGGATAGGGGAAAAGAGGAAACGATTTTCCACCTGGAATATACTTCTACGATATCCTTAATTTAGTCACTAAAATATGTCTATTAGCAATTGGAAAGCTTTGTATAAAATGATTTAATTTCATATAGTATCTAACTTACTCCGGAAAATTATTTTTCACTTGGCCAAAATAATTAAACGAACAACAAACTCCCTCAATGGTGGGTATCCTCTGGAACAAACTATCGCATCTCGAATTGGTGCCCTTCCAAATACACTTGGATACCATGTCCAGACAGTTGGGCGACAAACGTTCCGATAAATCCGACAACGACATGTTATTCAACTCCAAAATCTTTTCGGCCAATGTAAAATTAACATTCGATTGATTTAGGGCGAAACTATAATACATGGTGACACGAAATGAGCGCAGTACTTCCTCTTCAGAGGTGTTAGAGGGACGTTTTCTATATAGAAAAAGAAACATATAAAAAATGTGTTTTGAACTTCCATTAAAATACTTACAACACCTTTACCAAACTCATGGCTCTATCGCGCGATATTTTATTGAAATTGCAAAATGTTACCGCTGGAAATGGTATATCCCAGGTGGGATGATGAGAACTTTCTATCACCGTTACCGTGGGTGTTTCACGATTCCATAAATATGATACTATCACCAAAACAATGGACACTATTATCGAAACAATAACCACAAAAAGCCAAAAATAACGTTCTTTTTTGGTCATATCGGAACGTGTTAAATAGTTGAAGCCATGCAATGAAGTGGTATTACAATAATTGCGCAAATTTTGCATAAACCAATTTTGTATGGCTTTTAAAGTTAAAGGATTTTTCTTTTTCTTGTGGGATTTCGTGGATATAAATGTGGTGGTCGATGAGGTAAAAGAGTTTCTTTCAAATTTGTGCTTGTAGTGGGTGTAGGGTAAGACATTGCGTACGGTGAAAATAGGTTGTATTTTATTAGACGACATTAGCGCTAAGTTTAAACACACGCAGGCCAAGGAATCTATTAACAGACTAAAACATAAAAGCCAACAAGTGATAGGTTAATTTAATTAAGGATTGTTGCTTGACCTCTAATATTTATTTGGATTCCTTTTAATGCTAATTTAACTTAATTATAGGTTTTTTGTCATTCTTTTACTATTAGACTATTTATTTTGATGGTTTTGTTTATGATTGTTTTATTAAGTATTTCTCATTTGTTTTTGTTAACGATGTGACATTTAACCTAAATAATCTGGACAATAAGGCCTCATACGTAAAAATGCCTCTATACGTTCTTGTTTTTCCTTTTCCTGTTCCAATTTCTTTTTATTTTCTGCCTCTCGTTGTGCCTTCTTTAGCCGCTTTTTAATGCGATATCTTATTTGTTTTTTAGTCAACCAATTGCAGGCTGGTCGTACGAACACAAAGAAGATTAGCTCAAATCCAGATACAAAACTATAACCCATATGAAGACCGGTTATGCCACCAAAAGTTCCTATAAAGGATAACCAATTTTCATAGACATCCAGGCGTAAGCGCTCGGCATATAGTTCACCGAAAAAGACGTGCAGCAGTATGTGGTTAGTGGTGTTAATGCCTTTGCTGTAAATAAAGAGGTAAGTTTTAATATGTTTTATTTCTTAAGTGCATTACTTTATAACACCTAAGCACTCCTAACTATAATCCATAGTTCTCGAATGTTAATACTTAATGGTATTAACTTTCTGCAAGGGTTTTAAATGAATCACCTAATACTATCTGATTTATCGATTCTATTAAAATACCATTTTTTTTGAATAAAAGTTTTAAAACAATATTTCAATGGCTTAATTCTCAAGTTCTAGATACAAATATTTTCTTTCTCAACAATGAGGGAAATTTAGTCTCAATTTGTGAAATGATCTTATTCTCAAGTTATTCATAAACGTTTTACCTAGAGCGGAAACCTTCCTGTCAAAGACCTAACTCAGTTGTCAAAAAACTATGTGGTGAGAATGTATTAGTAAAAAAACTATGTGAAAACAAAAACAGCACTCGTATGTATATAACGTCATAGTAAGTCGGACCTACAATGGGTAAAAATCGGGAAAAATGTAGTTTAACCAGAATTTTTTTTCACCAAAAATTTTTTTCTCAAAATTTTTTTCACTAATAAATTAAAAAAAAAAAATATTAAAAATTTAAAAGAAAATTTTGAAATAAAAATAAAAAAATAATTTTGAAAATTTTAATTTTGTTTTAATTTTGTTTACCCCCCTAACCCCCATCAACACGAAGTCTGGTTATGTGTTAACTAATTGTTAAACTGACAGTTTTCATACTAAAATAATTTTAACCGACAGTATAACTATTAGTTAGCACATAACCAGACTTTGTGTTAATGGGGGTAAAAATATTTAAAATTTTTATTTTAAAATTTAATTTGGTGAATGATATTAAGATTCGGCACAGCCGTATATAAATCACTTACTTGTTTTTGCTAATACATTCTCACCACTTACTAGGTTTTCGACAACTGAGTTAGGTCTTTGACAGGAGAGTTTCTGATCTGTACTTAAATGTATTACAATTATTGAATGCAACTAAGTCGCCAAAATATAAATTTGATATCAAACTGCGAATTTTTTATTTTTCCAATATTTTTCTTCATTTACACATGTCTTCAGGTTTGAGCACATTTTGAGAATTACTGTTAACATAGAGAATAGACATAGAGCGGAAACTCTCCTGTCATAGACATAACTCAGTTGTCAAAAACCTAAGTGGTGAGAATGTATTAGTAGAAAAATCTATGTGAAAACAAAAACAACACTCGTATGTGTGATTACGTTGAGTAATTTTTTTGTTAGAGTTTTTTTTTCTAGTTTCCGCTCTATGACTATCTAATTCAGTAAATATAATTTTTAGAATATGTTCTAATGAATTTGAAAATAACAGTTCCCGTTTCTCAAATCAACATCAAATCGAATTCAATTTTGAAAATCAAACCATTATTGCCTAGCTTTGAATTATGTTTGATAATAAATGTTAAGGCCATCAACATTTGTGCCAACAGTTGTGCCAACATATTTATGCTGAATATTCCATTCAAATGATATCTTTCGATAAAAGTAGTGAAGTAGTATTTGTATGAACTGAAAAATTTTAAAAATTAATTAAATTTGGAAACTTCATTTGCCTGTCGTCATAATTCAGGTTTTAATTATTGGAATTTAAATAGAAATTCTGTTGATTTCATCCAACTTTTTTCCTTAATTTTTCTAGAATGTTAAATAGTCACATACTTGTTAACTCTCTATCGTGGGGATTATTGAGCAAAACCACTCTTAAACGCTCTCAGTTGTGAAATAGCTTTGACGTGAATCTTTGAGCCTTAATAGTTGGAAAAATCGTAAGATAAAAGTATGTCTTCACAGCAAACTTAAATAAATTTCAAAGTGAATCACTTCAATCTAACAAACAAATTTTTGACTGGCGAAAATACATCGTCTGGGGAATTGAAAAGTTATTAAGAGATCATAATCTCTATTTCAATCTCCTTCTTTAATTCTATCTCCATCTCTATTTCTATCCATTTCAATACCTTTATCCATCTCAATTTCTATCTATATATCCATATTCATCTCTATCTACATTATATTTCCATCTCTATCTCCATTTCTATCTTCATTTAGATAAACATCTCTGTCTTTATCTCAATCTTTATCTCCATCTATCCATTTCAATATCTTTATGTATTTATATCTCCTTCTCTGTTTTTATCTAAATACAGAAATATTCATCTCTCTTAATATCTACTTCTTCACCTATATCTATATGATATAGAAATATGATCTCCATATTCCTTCCTGTTTCTGTCTCTATATCCATCCCCATTTCTATATCTAATTCTATTTCCATCTTCATCTCTATATTCTATCTCCCTTCATATCACAATCCAAATGTATTTTTCTTCTCAGTTTCTACCTCAATCTCCCTTTCCACCTCTATTGCTATCTTCGTCTCCATCATAATAATTAATCTTAATGAAGATAGAAGTCATATCTATCTACATCTACATCTCCATTTTTATCTTAATCTCCATCTCCATCTGCATATCCATATCTATCTCAATCATTTCAATATCTTTATCCATCTTTATCTCCATCTCTATTTCTGTCTCCTTCCTGTTTCTATCTCAATCTATATTTCTATGAAATAGAGATGAATCTATTTCTATCTCCATCTCTATTTATACCTGTATCTCTATCACCATTTCTATCTTCATATCTATATAAAGGGTTTTCCAACAAGATGTGTTATTTTGAATCAACCGGTATTTCGGTAGCAGTCACTTTTGAAACTTTTGTTCTTTGACAATTGACAAGTAGAAACTACGCCATTACTAAAAATGGAACGATTCACGCTTCAACAACGCATTGAAATTATTAAAATTCACTAAAAAAAATGGTGAAAATCTTGCAGTCACAGTTCGCAAAACTAAAGCATTTCGTCGTGAAGCACCTTGTTGGACCGCAATACAGAAATTGGTGGTAAAATTCGAGCTGTTGGGACAAGTTAGTGATGTGATGAATAAAAAACGTGCACGTCGCTCAAGAACAACTGAGAATATTACTGTTGTAGCCCAAAGTGTTGAAGAAAACCGAGGTTTGTCCATTCCTCCTCGTTCTTTGGAATTGGGCATTCCACAGACGTCATTACACCGTATTTTGGATGATATTGATCTGGACAACGTTTACTTTCAACAAGACGGCGCTACGTGTCACACAAGCAACGAAACCATTGCTATTTTACGGGAAAAGTTTCCGGACCGTGTTAACTCTCGAAGAGGTGATCACAATTGGCCACCGAGATCTTGTGATTTAACACCTTGCAACTTCTTCCTTTGGGGCCACGTGAAAGATAAGGTGTACGCCAACAGCCCAGCGTCGATTCAAGATAGAATTCGTGAGGCTATCGCGGACATAGGGCAGCCACTTTGCGATTTGGTTATGGAAAATTTCATGAAAAGGATATGGTCCTGTACCTTCATACCTTCCTCTTTATTATGAAATAAAAATCCGATCATTTATCTCAAAAAATGCCATTTTTCTTTGAATACCAAAATAACACCTCTTGTTGGAAAACCCTGTACATCTATATCTTTATCTCAATCTATATCTCCGTATATATCTCAGTATTTATATCCATCTATCCATTACAATGTCTTTATTCATTTACATTTCTACCTATATCCAGCAATATTTATATATTTATCTCCATCCCTAATTATATCTCTATATAAATCCTATTTCCATCTTCATCCGTATCTCAATTTCTATATCCTTCTCTGTTTCTATCTCAATCAACTCTTATCTTTATCTATATTCTGCTGTTTCTCAATCTCTATCTTCATCTACATCACAATCTATATTTCTATTTCCATCTTCAATTTTATTTTCATATCTATCTCGATCTTTATTTCTATCTACATCTCTATTTATATTGTTATCTTCATCTCTATATCCATATATCGCTCTATTTCTATTTTTATCTCAATATTTATGTATAAATTTTAAATAAAACTTAGATTTATTTTCAATGGGACTATAGGACTTGTTTCTGTTAAGTTTGGTTTAAAATACTTACAAGAAACGTTGATCCGTTAAGGAATACTTTCTCATCAGTCTTCCCGAATCCATGGCAATGCTATACATATTAAAATCACACAACGGATAACAATCACAAATAAATTGCTCATCAAAACGATTGGATTTGGAAAATTTCAATTCTGAGATCAATAAAGCTAAAATTAAATCCAATGTAAACTTTAATCTTCAATTTAATAATATCCAACACTCACATTTATATTTCTTATAACATTTACTCTGCTGCAAAGTACACACAGTCCAATTTTCCATTTTAGGCCAATTTGGCATAGCACAGCCACACCTATTATAGATCATAAGCGAACGACATTCAGCCAAACAATTCACCTGGGAATATGAACCAAAATAAAATAATTTACGTTCGGTGGGTAAATAACATTTACGAGTAGCCAAAGATTTTCTGGATATATAGCTAGTGGCATAAGTTTGCTGAGGCAACACATGTATCTTATTATAGGTTGTGGGTGTTATGACACGTTTCATGGCGTTATTATCGGCATAATCATGTGAATCATGTACTAGAACCTGAAAACCAGGCGTTAGGCTTAAGCTAGCTTGATAATCCTCCAAATGAGGATCTAATAAAACGGAGAGACCAGTTTTATAACCACAACTAGTAATATATTCCACATGATCATTTAGCACATAATCGCTACGTTTGTTAAGAGTTTCCTGCAAAGCTTTATAGTTAAAGGAACAGCACTGGCCATATGCTGTTGGTATTTTTTGAAATAAATGTTTACATCTTATAAAGTGACCCTGCCACTTACATCTTAGGAGTTCATGGTCACAATTAGGTGTTATGTCATCTAATAATTTGGAGAGGGTATAATTGTTAATTTTTAATATAGAGTTTAAATGGTTGTAGTCTTGTGAGGAGGCTTCAATGTTGAAGGATGTGGAGAGAGCCATATTAAAGTAGTTGGTCAGTTCCGGAAGGGTAAAATTTGAGGTTTTTTGACTGATAAGAGGAGAAAAGAAGAAAGTGTGACAAAAGAATATATTAAGTTAAATAGGACATACAAATAATACTCACAATTTTTGAGCCAAATCTGCAGCCTTTTTCTTCGATATCAGATTCAAATTGCAGATGGTAACCGCTGGAAATGGTATGGACCAGGTGGGATATTGAGTACTCTCGGAATACAATATGGTGGGCGTATTAGTGTTCATAAAATGCGACAACAGCAAAATAAATCCCGACATTACCACAGCACTCAGCACCACAAAAAACCAAAATGCTCTCTGCCAAGTAGTGGCGCCCACAAAATTTATGAACCCATGAATACTGGCCATTTCACAATAGATCTCAAAGCCCGATTTACGCTTACACAAGCCGTCATCGTTGCGGGCTTTCAGAAACGACAAAAACGGGGGCAATTGTATGCTGCCAATGGTGAATCTGGAAGGTTTATTGAATGTTTTATTGTGCCAAATGGTAGCAATCTTGGTTATTTTATCATAACTTTTACAAGTGGCCTGGAGTTTAAGGGGTTTTTTAGTTTTAAAAACTTTCTTCATCTTTTCTGCAAACAATTGCCATTTAGATTTGCGACCCGCTATTAACACCGGATGTTCCAATAGTTTTAAACGCATTTGATGAGATTTTTGTAGAGTTTGATGGCTGAATAGTAGTTTGTGTTTTTTAACTGTTTTGGGTTTTAAATAGTCCTCAAAGGATAAATAGTAGATAGGTGGTGCTGCAGATTCCACTGTTTTAGGCGTTTGGTTAGATTTAGCCATAATGTTTAGTAGCGTTGCTTTAAAGGAATAAATTTATTTCAGAAATTCCCTAGAGTTTTTATAGTAAATGAAACCAAATAGTTGTTTACCGCCGAATTAACAGAAACACCTTTTTAATGTTGTTGATAAACAATCCCTGATTATTAATTTATTTTATACCGCCTAAAAGTAGGCATTATTTTATTACAAGTAATAAATTATTATAGAAATTCTATAGTTTGTGGGCCATTGATATGGGCTGTAAATCAAAGTGTTTTTGTGTGCCACAATTGTTTACATATTCTTAAATTACCCTACCTACCTCTTTCCTGCCCAATAATTTTCTTCTTCAATATCCGCTCTTCACCTTTCTCTTTTTCATACCACTAATTACTCACTTCAAGCCAAATTGTATTGTTTTCTTTTGCCACTATTTGGCTCTTCATGTTGTTTATTTGTTTTCTTCGCTTTATTTACTGCTTAATCCATTATTTATTAAACTAGCAAATTGGAAAAAATTACAATATACATATATTTTCAATAGAAATTCTATGAAAACAAATATTTCTAAAACTCTATTTTATTTGCAAAAGTGTTTACATTTCATGAGGAAGTACGCATAAATTCTATGAATCTGTTTAATATTTAATTCAATTTATTGTGTTGGTCTAAAAAAAAAACAATATGCGACGCGTACGACAGTCTTCGTTCTTGCTGCCTTAACAATATCCATGTGAGGCGTAAATGAATTCATTTGAATTTTATCATTAATGGTTATGTAAATGAATAAATTCTGGGGAATTTTATGGAAAGATTTAAAATTTCATTTAAACTGGGGAAATAATTTTTCGGACTTCCGTTGCATCTATCAAGAGGAATTCTTAGTGATAACAACGTTAATAATATGAACATAAAGCCTTTAGTTTATTTTACACATACTATACTTTTCATTGTTGGCGGAGTCTTGGTTGAATCATGCAAAATTATTCACATTCAATGCTCCTGGGACAATGTTTCACATCGTAGTGGCAACTTTGCATCGTAACTTTATTTCCTCGCCAAAATTAAACAAAATCCCAAACCATTGTTCTGTACAGAACAAACTTCACCGTATAATAACCCAATTTTTGTGTTACTAAAACGTACAGGATCACGAAAGGAAGTAGCTGTAGCTGTCATAATCGATGTAATCCCTACCATAATCATAAGCACCGATCACACTCTTAATTGGATTCCGGAGTTTGTAGTTCAATTTTAATGGCCTCCAAAAGAAAATCAGAAGTCCTGGTTCACCATAATCTTTGAAATAAAGGTCTGTGGAAAGCAAGGGTATTTCATCCCGATATTAGAACTTTACCGAATGGTAAAGGTACTTGGCTCTGGTTGAATCATGCAAAATTATTCACATTCAATGCTCCTGGGACAATGTTTCACATCGTAGTGGCAACTTTGCATCGTAACTTTATTTCCTCGCCAAAATTAAACAAAATCCCAAACCATTGTTCTGTACAGAACAAACTTCACCGTATAATAACCCAATTTTAGTGTTACTAAAACGTACAGGATCACGAAAGGAAGTAGCTGTAGCTGTCATAATCGATGTAATCCCTACCATAATCATAAGCACCGATCACACTCTTAATTGGATTCCGGAGTTTGTAGTTCAATTTTAATGGCCTCCAAAAGAAAATCAGAAGTCCTGGTTCACCATAATCTTTGAAATAAAGATCTGTGGAAAGCAAGGGTATTTCATCCCGATATTAGAACTTTACCGAATGGTAAAGGTACTTGGCTCTGGTTGGTTGACTATTTGAAGAATTCTCCTTCTCAACTCTGAATGATAATGAAACCTACACTGTAAATGCTCTTCATTGCTGCATATTACAATTGAAAATTGTAATCCGATATTTTGCGGGACAAGAAAGCGTTTTCATAATCATTTACCAAACGATTGATCTTCTGATTCTGTTTAATGTGCATAAAAGCCAATGATTTCATTGAACTGCCCATCCTTTAAATACCCAATCTGCTTAATGTGCATAAAAGTAGCAATAACTTACCTTTGAACGCCCGAGGTATGGGAACCAAAAGAAGACAAGCTGACATGACTTCAGAGAATGCAAAAATCACAGTTTTAATGATCGTCCAAATCGCTTCATATCCGTTGTTCCTAATGATCCCATACATTTCAGCTAAGCAGAGAATATTTATGTAAATGATAAATTTGCTGCCGCAATCTCTATTATCCACGGATCTTCACATTCCCACAACAACTGGATCTTTGCTCCGGAAAAGATAGCGACAGCTGTATTACCGCAATTTTAATCGGTAACAGTAAAATGGTTACAACAACCACCAAATAAACGTTCCCACGACAATTGCATCTTTGTTTCGAGATGTCGCGAATCCCAATCGACCAAAGACCGTTTTTTCAATACAAAAGAACTTGTAACAACAAAGGAACTGTTCAAACAACAAAAACAACCCAAGAAACCTTGAGCTGTAGGCAAATATCAAACAGGTTAGAGCAGGTCAGCAACTTTAGAGCTGAACTATTTCACGTTGCAGTTTCTCTCCAAGCCGACATAGAAGGATCACATATCGACCATTAAGGATATTGAGGTATCAGATAGTGGGAAGGCGAAAAGAAGTGTAAACTTTACAAATTTCAAAGAACGGTTCAAACTTTTCACGCCCACTGCGATTTCAGTACCTGAAAACGGTGCAATACGTAACAGTAGAAAGCCTTGTGAGAATCTTACTGATTTGTAGTGAATGAGATGGTCCTATTTATTGGCTGTTTGAAATAATGACTATTTATTTAGTTTCCGGCGATGTGATTGTTTCCAAATCACACCAACCAAGAAGCCTTTAACAAAGCAAAGCCTTAAAAACTATTGATCGTGTTGGCGAATTTTCATTTCATATGGATGTAGGTATGTGTACTTGACATTGTGAAACCTTGTAAAAATGGTGGTGAGATACTGCTCCTAAACCCCGAGAAAAACGCTACTCAGGGGAACACATCATGCTTCTTAGATCGAACATGGTTCAAACTAGCAAAGCTCACTGAATGACTTTTGTTTTGGGGGTTGACGTGTGGGAGGAATTCGTAACCTTCAAGCCTGCCACACTCCTCCAGGATATCCTCCTGTTCACAATGCCCAGCAACAAGAAATGATGTATCGTAGATTATCAGAATCAATGTTTATTAAAGGGAGATGCTAATGGCAATTGATTTGTTATAGGCATAAGACACTGTAACACACTCTTCCAGACTATTTTGCACTCTTTGAATGTATGGAACGTAAAATATCTGCTTGATTGCCAGTTGTCTGAAGAGTTAAGGGACAACTGTTGAAAACATGGCAGAGTTAATATAGCACTACTTCTGAGCGGTTTTTATTCCAATTATGGGCGTAACTTTAAACGAAGCCAAATCTTCAAGAGTTTCGTTGTCCTTTGACCTGTCCGCTATGATCCACTTTTTTAGGACATATGTATTGTATTCCACAACGTCCAACAATATAAAAAGATTAATTGTGAATTATCTGAGTGACAGCGAAATAATTGTAGAGTTAAAGGCAAAATCCCTCAGAGCATTATTAAACCCCTGGAAATACGAAAATCAAGGGGAATTATAGAGCAAAGATCAATGCTGGTGTTTGATAAGTCAGCTTTGCTAAATTCGTTCAGAACATATTGTAGTCAACAGTGATTCCTTGAAAATACGAAAGTCAAACCCAAAGTTGGCGGTTGTCAGCCCTGCTCCATGCTTTCAGGACATCTTACAGTTAACAGAGCCCAATTACATAAAAAAATTAGTTGTGAATTAGTTGAAATAAACCTGCAAAAAACTCGATTTAGGTAAAGAAGAACTTTCTCAGAGCGGGATTGTCACTGAATAAGTTTAACATCAGCTTGTGATGTCAAAAGTGGTTGATGAGCTTTTGTAAGCAGAGGACTGCTTCATTATTCATGACTACCGGTATTAAAGCAGATGATCTATGTGGTCTGAAGTCACCAGACTTTTCGCCAGCTGGACGAAGGAAGTAGAATACAATTCTATTACTGTGAACTACATTTAAATGATGAGATTTAGACCATTTGCTAGAGGTAACAAATACAGGGTATGGAGAGGTAAACCTTAAGGTAGACAGTAGTATAAAGTACTAATTGATCATATTAATGACTTGGATCCTAGGAAAATTCCTGAAAATAAATCGTAATTCAATATTAACGGAAATATCATATGATCTGTCTTCCGATCGATCGTATAAAAATCTTAATAATAACAAAATGAAATGTATGTCTGATTTTCTGAAGGAGGTCTTATGAGGGCTAAGTTCAATTATGGACCGATCTTCATAAAATTTAGTAAAATGATTAAAATTCATATAAAACTCGTTCATTTCGAATTTCATCACGGTACTAATGATTGTTCATTTATCATGTCATTGATGGTGATAATGATCATGATCGACATATTTATCATTGTGTTTCAATTAATATTAACAAACCAAGAACAACAACAACTATACAAGCAATTACAATGAATTTTCACGTTAAACATCTGCGTGATTGTTTTTTAACACATTTTTTTCTGTTTTCTGTTGATTTTATTGTTTTATATTTTATGTCACACTTTTGATTTAAACAATTCAATATTAAATGAATTTGTGTTGTATTTTATTGTGTTGTATTTTTGAGATTGTTTTTTTTTTCTCGTTTCTCAAAATACTCGTATTCTTTGTACATCACATGTTGCTGATGTTTAAATTAAAGTGTGTAGTTTTTGTTGTTGTTGCTGTTGTTTACAAAACAACAAAAGTAACAACAAAAAAAGTACAGAAAAACATCAAAACAAAAAACTTTTGAATAAATGATTTTTAATTGAATTAAATGGAATAGTTTTGTTATGGGATTTTTCATTAGTGTTTAAAAAGTAGAGAAGGTTTTTTTTTTTTTTTTTTGCAACTCATATGAGAACTCCAATAGAAAACGACGGCAAACGATGCCGACTAAAATTATTCTTAAAATAGAATTCAAAAGCAATTATTCAAAGTACATAATTGCTTTTGAAACTAGCAAAAATAATTTTGCGCCATTTTGTAGCTGCCACACAAAAGCATTGAAGAAAATAACAAAAAAGAATTAAGGTCGCTGGACCAAAAATTCAAAATTTTTTGATATTTGAACAAAAATTTGTGTTAGAGTTGAAGAGTAAACAACATTTTTTTAACTACGTATTTGTAGTCTTGGAAAGTCTTTAGTAGCATATTTCAAAACCAAAATATGAATTTTAGCTAAATAGTGAACAGATTTAAAAAAAAAACATTTCATGAAGATAATAGAAAGCTACAATGATTTTCAGTTAAAATACAGATTTCTTAATAACAATAAAAACGGTAACTCGTTTAAAATTTTGTTAATTTTATAGATAAGTGTATGTAATATTGTTTGGAATTTATTTAAATCGATTTTACCTTAATAACGAGTTATTTTACTTTTGATAAATTTTAATAATAAGTGATAAATTTCATCATTAATTACATTTTTGAACTGCAATAACAATTACTTTTTAAAATAAATTAAACTGTTACTCGCTTAAAAATTGTTAGTTATTCCAAAATGTTTAAAGTAATATACTATAAATATTACATTTACAGATATTTCGCATCAGTAATGAACTTTTTTCAAAATGGTTACTTTTGGCTCTTAATGATTTTGAGTGAACTATTTCTTTGTTTTTGATTTTCCTACCTATTTATAAGAAATTCTACTAAAACTTTTGGCTAAATTAATGGTTACTTTAAGAAATATAAACGGTTACTCGTATAAAATTTCGTAACTTCGTGAAAAAATTATACGTCATGTAAATAAGAGTTAATTTAGATTAGTTCTACATAAGTAACGATTAATTTTCAAAATGGTTACTTTTGGCTATTAATGATTTTAAGCGAACAATTTCTTTGTTTTTGATTTTCCTACTTATAAGAAATTTCGCCTAAACTTTTAGCTAAATTAATGGTTACTTAATCAAATATAAACGGTTACTCGTATAAAATTTCATAATTTCGTTGAAAAATTATATTTCATGTTAATTAGAGTTGATTTAGATTAGTTCTCCATAAGTAACGATTAATTTTCAAACCGGTTACTTTTGGCTATTAATGATTTTAAGTGAACAATTTCTTTATTATTACTTTTCCAAAATATTTATAAGAAATTTCGCTAAAACTTTTGGATACATTAATGGTAACTTTAAAAAATATAAACGGTTACTCGTATAAAATTTCGTAACTTCGTGAAAAAATTATACGTCATGTCAATAAGAGTTAATTTAGATTAGTACTACATAAGTAACGAATAATTTTCAAAATGGTTACTTTTGGCTATTAATGATTTTAAGTGAAAAATTTCTTGATTATTACTTTTCCATAATATTTATATAGAAATTTCGCTAAAACGTCTGGCTAAATTAATGGTTACTTTAAGAAATATAAACGGTTACTCGTATAAAATTTTATAATTTCGTGAAAAAGGTATATTTCATGTTAATTAGAGTGGATTTAGATAAGTTTTTCATAAGTAACGATTAATTTTCAAACCGGTTACTTTTGGCTATTAATGATTTTAAGTGAAAAATTTCTTGATTATTACTTTTCCAAAATATTTATAAGAAATTTCGCTAAAACTTTTGGATACATTAATGGTAACTTTAAAAAATATAAACGGTTACTCGTATAAAATTTCGTAACTTCGTGAAAAAATTATACGTCATGTCAATAAGAGTTAATTTAGATTAGTACTACATAAGTAACGAATAATTTTCAAAATGGTTACTTTTGGCTATTAATGATTTTAAGTGAAAAATTTCTTGATTATTACTTTTCCATAATATTTATATAGAAATTTCGCTAAAACGTCTGGCTAAATTAATGGTTACTTTAAGAAATATAAACGGTTACTCGTATAAAATTTTATAATTTCGTGAAAAAGGTATATTTCATGTTAATTAGAGTGGATTTAGATAAGTTTTTCATAAGTAACGATTAATTTTCAAACCGGTTACTTTTGACTATTAATGATTTTAAGTGAAAAATTTCTTGATTATTACTTTTCCAAAATATTTATAAGAAATTTCGCTAAAACTGTTGGATACATTAATGGTAACTTTAAAAAATATAAACGGTTACTCGTATAAAATTTCGTAACTTCGTGAAAAAATTATACGTCATGTCAATAAGAGTTAATTTAGATTAGTACTACATAAGTAACGAATAATTTTCAAAATGGTTACTTTTGGCTATTAATGATTTTAAGTGAAAAATTTCTTGATTATTACTTTTCCATAATATTTATATAGAAATTTCGCTAAAACGTCTGGCTAAATTAATGGTTACTTTAAGAAATATAAACGGTTACTCGTATAAAATTTTATAATTTCGTGAAAAAGGTATATTTCATGTTAATTAGAGTGGATTTAGATAAGTTTTTCATAAGTAACGATTAATTTTCAAACCGGTTACTTTTGGCTATTAATGATTTTAAGTGAAAAATTTCTTGATTATTACTTTTCCATAATATTTATATTGAAATTTATCTAAAACGTCTGGCTAAATTAATGGTTACTTTATGAAATATAAACGGTTACTCGCATAAGTTTCATAATTTCGTGAAAAAAGTATAAATCATATAAATTAGAGTTGATTTAGATTAGTTCTGCATAAGTAACGAATAATTTTCAAAACGGTTACTTTTGGCTATTAATGATTTTAAGCGAACAATTTGTTTTTGATGTTCCTCCACATTTATAAGAAATTCCATTAAACGGTTGCTCGCAAAAAATTTCATGATTTCTCGAAAAAAGTATATGTTAGATTAATAAGAGTTATTGAGGGCAATTCCACATACATATGTAACGATTTATTTTCAAACCGGTTTATATTATATTTATTAAATTAGCGTTACTGCTTGTTTCATATTTGTTACCTCATCTCATAATAATTCACCATAAAAAATTAACCGTTATCCTTAAATCGTCATTATTATTTTAACAATAATCGAGTTCTTAAAACATGACGTTTGTTGTACAATTGAAATGATGAGCATATCATCAGTTAAATTATTCAAGCGTCATTATTAAAAACACTACACTTTTAACACACATTTCAAAATTAAAACAGATGAGCAATATGACAAGTACATGAGACGACATGTCTGTAAATCTTCATTAAAACAAAAGATTTGTTTTGTTATAGTGGAGCTCATAATAAAATTAAACAAACAAACAACAAAAAAAAAAAAAACAATTAAATAAATATTAAAAATATCATGAAATCACTCAATCAAAAAAGTACGCATGTAGATTAACAGGGAAATATGTTTATACAGTAGTTGCGGTTAGATATTGTATTAGTGGAAGAGTGATTTCTTTGTAATTATATAATGTGTCACAGAATTTAGTTATTGAAATTTTTTTTAAAGAAACCCTTGTTAAAATAGTAAAATTCAAATTTGGCCAAAAGTAACCACTTTAAAAATTTATGTATTTATATGTAGAACTGCTACAAATTAACGCTGATTAACCTAACATTTACTTTTTTCCAGAAATTATAAAATTTTAAGCGAGTAACCGTTTATATTTCGTAAAGTAATCATTAATATAGCTAAAAGTTTTATCGAAATTTATTATAAATATATAGCAGTACTAATAACAACAAATTTTTCATTTAAAATCATTAAAGCTTAAACAATTTTGTTGTAAAATTAAAAATTTACCAAAAGTAACCACCTTGAAAATTAATCGTTACCTATGTAAAACTGCTCTAAATCAACTCTGATTTACCTAACACATATTTTTTTCTGTAAATTATGAAATTTTAGGCGAGTAACCTTTTATATTTCGTAAAGTAATCGTTAATTTAAATAAAAAGTTTAGGGAAATATATTATAAACATTTATTAAAACTAATAATGTAAAAATTTTTTACTTGAAATCATTAATAGCCAAAAGTAACCACTTTGAAAATTAGTC
Source organism: Calliphora vomitoria (assembly GCA_942486065.2). Taxonomy (NCBI): domain Eukaryota; kingdom Metazoa; phylum Arthropoda; class Insecta; order Diptera; family Calliphoridae; genus Calliphora; species Calliphora vomitoria. Next base: position 11,298,866 of record OW818030.2, on the reverse strand, counting down.
GTTACATATGTACAACTGCTCTAAATTAACTTTTATTTATCTAACATACTTTTTTCAAGAAATTATTAAATTTTAAGCGAGTAACCGTTTGTATTTCGTAAAGTAGTCGTTAATTTAACCAAAAGTGTTAACGAAATTTATTATAAATATTTGGAAAAAGCATGGAATAGTATTTTTTTAACTTAACATCAGTAATTGCGAAAAGTAACCACTTTGAAAATTAATCGTTACATACGCATAACTACTCTAAATTAACTCTGATTTACTTAACATGTACTTTTCTGTAGAAATAATGAAATTTTAAACGAGTAACCGTTTATATTATGTAAAGTAATAGTTATTTAAACTAAAAGTGTTAACGAAATTTATTATAAATATTTGGAAAAAGTAATAAACATGAAATTTTGAACTTAAAATCATTTATAGCCAAAAGTAACCACTTTGAAGATTAATCGTTACATACGTAGAACTGCTCTAAATTAACTCTGATTTATCTAACATATACTCTTTTCAAGAAATTAGGAAATTTTAAGCGAGTAACCGTTTATATTTCGTAAAGTAGTCCAAAAGTGTCAACACAATTTATTATAAATATTTGGAAAAAGCATGGAATAGTATTTTTTACATCAGTAATTGCGAAAAGTAACCACTTTGAAAATTAATCGTTACATACTTAGAACTACTCTAAATTAACTCTGATTTACTTAACATGTACTTTTCTGGAGAAATAATGAAATTTTAAGCGAGTAACCGTTTATATTACGTAAAGTAATCGTTTATTTTGCTAAAAGATTTATTATAAATATATAGGAAAAACAAAAACAACGAAATTGTTCACTTAAAACCATTTATAGCCAAAAGTAACCACTTTGAAGATTAATCGTTATATACGTAGAACTGCTCTAAATTAACTCTGATTTAACTAACATATACTCTTTTCAAGAAATTAGGAACTTTTAAGCGAGTAACCGTTTATATTACGTAAAGTAATCATTAATTTAACCAAAAGTGTCAACGAAATTTATTATAAATATTTGGAAAAATGAATAAACCAGAAATTTTGAACATAAATTTAGTAATTGCGATAAATAAATATTACATATGTAAAACTAATCTAAATTATTTTCTGTTTAATTACTTATAATTTTTTCAAGAAATTATAAACTTTTAAGCGAGTAACCGTTTATAATTTTTTGAGTAATCGTTAATTTAGCTAGAAATTATAGCGAAATCTGTAATAAATAGTAGGGAAACGTAATAACAAAGATAATTTTCACCTAAAATCAATGATGGTTCAAATTAACTACGTTGAAGGTTAATCGTTAGTAATGTAGAACTTCTCTAAAGAGTAACCGCTCATATTTCGTAATGTAATCGTTAATTTAGCTGAAAGTTTAATTAGTTTTTTCATACATATTTATTTAGAAAAATTAATAACCACAAAATTTTATTATCAACATTTTGCAAAAGTAACCACTTTGAAAATTACTCTTCTTGAGTAAACAGCTTTTAACAATTCCAAATAGCGTACACAACTTTATAAAAAATAATTTAGAAACCAATTACTTAAACAATATTTCACGTGATTTGAAAATGTTGCAAAAGTAACCATTTTGAATTCCCAAAATATACCGGTTTCATTTTAAATTAACGAATAACTATATAATTATGTGGTATATTAAAAGAAAACAATTGAAATCAGTGAATTTTTAATATAAATTTTATAACATTTGTTTTTCACAAAATTTTAGTTAAAAAATCCACAAAATTTACGTTTTTTTTTATTTAAAATGTATCTGGTAACTCTCTGTCGCAGTGATGCTATTTTACAATGTTGCCATATGTTGTTGTAGTATTATTAGTATGGCCCTTTGTAGTAGAAACACTATCTTTCTCTTAACCAATGATTAAACATACATACTTAACTTAACTGTTGTCTGTTAAACGGTGCGTCCATTGTTTGAACCTTCACCATGACTAAAGTGATTAAATAAAATAATAAAAAAAAAAACAAGCACATTTCACTCTACAACTGGTAATAAATTTATACACAAGAAATAAAAAAAGAGTTATTGACGTCAATTGAAACAAAAAACGATGATCAACAACTTCAAGAAAGAAGCTTTTTTTTCTTTCATTTAAATCTTTTGCTTTGTTCTTTTATGGGAATTTAATTAATGATTTATTTATTATAAGTATGTATTTTGTTTTTCTGTTATTTTTGTAATTTGTGCGATTATTTAAATGCTGTTAAAGACATTATTTTTAATGGTAGACAACAAATAGAGGCAATATGTTTCTCATTTATAACAAAACAAATTTCTAAATTGCAAAGAAAATAATCATTGAATAACTTTTGTTAGTGTTTAACGAAGAAATTTCTATAATTTGTTTATTAAATAATAGATACATATATGTATAAAAAAAACATTAAATTGTTTTTAAGCAAATATTTGCAGTAATAATAAACAAGACATTAAACAGTGGGTTGGGGTGTATCAAACAATTGAATGGTTATAGATACACAGTATTTCAAAACTATTTTTATCAGTTGGTACAATATTTGGAATGTTATTAGAAGAGAAGTTAGGCTATCTGAATATGATTGGCAGAGATGTGTAAATAAAACCCAGGAGAAACAAGACCATTTTGATTCGCAAATCTTCTAAATACGTTTTGATTTTAAAGATTTTGTTGGTATTTAGCTTAGCGGTAACGTTATCCAAACTTAATCGCCTCATTAGTTTCTGTATTTCTAATTTATGAGGATGTAATTGTTGTGTTTGCCATTTGTTTGTTTTCTTTTTCTTTCTTTTTTGCTACCTGACTAGTGCAGATAAGTTTATTTAACAATTAAAATTTTGTTATTGTTTTTACTTAAGCTTATTTTATTTATTTTGTTGTGGTTTTTGTTTTGCCATTGAAATATTTATTGCAGGCGTTTAAATTATAAATACAATTCTAATTCCAATGAATATTTCTTATTTTTCTGTTTGCTATTAGAAAAATAAACGAAACTTGTGTAAACTTTGGGTTTTTATGGAATTTCAAATATTTGCTTTCATGGGAATACATATATGACAAATAACAGTTAAAGATATACAGTTTATTTAAAAAAAAAGAGAAATATTAAATTAAAACCCCAAGCAAATAAGTGTGGGTCAACAAATGGGTTTTAGGAAATTAAACTAGGGAGGGGGGTCTTAATATTACTATTAAGGTAAGGTTTCACTAAATTCCATTTCGTTCCTCTAAGAAAAGAGGGGGGAAGTTGAAGTTTAATCACTTCAAATGTGTTTTTTATGTTGTAAAATTATGTTATGTTAGAAATACTTAAAATTTTGGCCATGTTTCACTAAATTCCATTTCGTTCCTGTCTTAATATTTTTAAATTTGTCTGTGACTTTACTTTAATATAAAGTAAATATTGAAATTATTAATCTAAATTAAGAAAATACTTAATATTTGAAATGTTTCACTAAATTCCATTTCGTTCCTCTAACAGAAAAGCTTTTCTTTAATTTTCCTACTGTTTTTTACGTAGTAAAAGTAATAAATGTATAAATAGAGATCTGTTTCACTAAATTCCATTTCGCTATTTTATGTTGTAAAATAATGTTGTGTTAGAAATCCTTAAAATTTTAGCAATGTTTCACTAAATTCCATTTCGTTCCTGTCTTAATATTTTTAAATTTTTCTGTGACTTTACTTTAATATAAAGGAAATATTGAAATTATTAAGCTATATTATGTAAATACTTAATATTTGAAGTGTTTCACTAAATTCCATTTCGTTTCTCCCTTAATTTTTCTACTGTTTTTTAAGTAGTAAAAGTAATAAATGTATAAATAGAGATCTGTTTCACTAAATTCCATTTCGGTTCACTCTTAATAAATGTTTGTGTAAACTTACTTAATAAAAAAAAAATATCAAAATTATACTTAATACCTAATATTTTAAGTGTTTCATTAAATTTCATTTCGTTCTTCTAATTTTTTTTTCTCAGTTTTCTTAGTTTAATAAAGTGTGTTTTTTATGCAGTAAAAATATGGGTCTACAACTGACATGAAATGCTTAACAATAACACTAACATGATGTTAGAGTTAGGTATAGACCCATCGTGTTAGCGTTTTTCTCATGTTTTAACATGGTTGTTAAACCATGTGTTTTAATAACTCTTTTATAGCATCATGTTTTAACAGCATTTCATGTCTTTTGTAGACTCAGTGTAAAAATTTAGCCGTGCTTCATTAAATTCCATTTTGTACCTTTAACAAAAGGAAGATTTTTTTCTTGAAATTTACTATTTTAACTGAGTTAAATGTGTGTTTATGTACTTAATATAATTGTTATTAGAAGCCTTGTTTCATTATAATCCATTTCGTTCCTCTAAAAAAAATCAGGATCATTTTCCTATTTTAAATGCTTTAATTGGCTTTTTATGCACAAAAAATCTGTTTAGTTTTATGTCCTTACAAATTAAGCCATGTTTCACTAAATTCCATTTCGTACCTCTAACAAAAATACGAGTTTTTTCTATTTTAAATAAGTTAAGAATGTGCATATGATAAGATTTTTGTTAGAAGTTCTTAAAAATGTTTCACTAAATTCCATTTCGTTCCTTTAACAAAATTACTATTTTTCCATAAATACGTATACAATACGAATATAGCAATCCCTAGAAATTTAGGCATGTTTCACAATTTCCATTTCGTTCTTTTATTATAAATTGCAACGTTTTAGTAACGAGTAGTTTGCAAAGTGGTTACTTTTGGCCATTGTTAATGTTAAGTGAAAAATGTCTTGGTTATTACTTTTCCTAAATTTTGATAATAAATTTCACAAAAACTTTTAGCAAAATTAACGATTACTTTACGCAATACAAACGGTTACTCGCTTACAATTTCATAATTTCTCGAAAATATTATATGTTATATAAATCAGAGTTAATTTAGAATTATTCTTCATATGTAACGATTAATTTCCAAAGTGGTTACTTTTGGCTATTAATGATTTTAAATTAAAAATTTCTTGGATTATTGCTTTTCATAAAAATTTATAATAAATTAAGGTAAAACTTTTAGTAAAACTAACGATTACTTTAGGAAATATAAACGGTTACTCGTTTACAATTTCATAATATCTCGAAAATATTATGTGTTATATAAATCAGAGTTAATTTAGAATTATTCTACAATTTCCAAAGTGGTTACTTTTGGCTATTAATGATTTTAAATTAAAAATTTCTTGGATTATTGCTTTTCATAAATATTTATAATAAATTAAGGTAAAACTTTTAGTAAAACTAACGATTACTTTAGGAAATTTAAACGGTTACTCGCTTAAAATTTCATAATTGCTCGAAAATATTATGTGTTATATAAATCAGAGTTAATTTAGAATTATTGTACATATGTAACGATTAATTTCCAAAGTGGTTACTTTTGGCTATTAAAGATTTTAAATTAAAAATTTCTTGATTATTGCTTTTCATAAATATTTATAATAAATTAAGGTAAAGCTTTTAGTAAAACTAACGATTACTTTAGGAAATATAAACGGTTACTCGCTTTAAATTTCATAATTTCTCGAAAAGATTAAATATTGGGTAAATCAGAGTTAATTTTAATAAGTTCTACACATGTAACGATTAACTTCCAAAGTGGTTACTTTTGGTTGATGTTGATTTTGTGTTAAAAATTTCTAGTTTTCTTACTTTTCCTAAATATCATAATAAATTGAGGTAAAACTTTAAGCTAAATTAACGATTACTTTAGGAAATATAAACGGTTACTCGCTTAAAATTTCATAATTTCTCGAAAAGATTAAATAAAGGGTAAATCGGATTTAATTTAAATAAGTTCTACACATGTAACGATTAATATCCAAAGTGGTTACTTTTGGTTGAAGTTGATTTTAGGAGAAAAATGTCTAGTTTTCTTACTTTTCCTAAATATCATAATAAATTTAGGTAAAACTTTAAGCTAAATTAACGATTACTTTAGGAAATATAAATGGTTACTCGCTTAAAATGTCATAATTTCTCAAAAAAATTAAATGTTGGGTAAATCAGAGTTAATTTAAATAAGTTCTACATACGTAACGATTACTTTTGGTTGTTTTGAAAAATGTTTTGTTTATTACTTTTCCTAAATATCATAATAAATTTAGGTATATTTTTAAGCTAAATTAACGATTACTTTATAAAATATAAACGGTTACTGGCTTAAAATTTTATAATTTTCCCGAAATTATGAAATTTTAGTTCTACATGTAACGATTAACTTCAAAAGTGGTTATTTATACAAAAATTCAGTACAAATTTAGGCTAAATTATGGTTTGTAACAAGAGTCTTTCGTTTTCAAATTTTGGAAGCTAAATAAAGTCTTGGTTATTAATAAACAATCTTATAGGATCTGTGTTGAAGTTCTATATTTAAAAATTTGTAACGGTTAAATATTTGAGAACGTAAATGGTGACTTTTTACAAAAATTCTTAACTTTAATTAGATTCAAAATAAAATAAAACATTTATCGGTTAAATTATTGATTTTAACTGAAAATAAATTTAAGCCAATAACAGAAGTCAGTCAGTCAATTAGTTGAACAATTAAATTTCAACAAATGACGCCCAACAAATGTGTCATAATAATATCTGACAGAAGGTAAACAAACATAATTATGACACTCATAATACTTTAACACTTAATTAAGTTTAACACTTTGCGTTACGTCGTTGCACAAGTTTTGTGAACAAAAAATTGTAAGCCGTGTATTATGAAACTGGAAATAATGACGTAGTCCGAGTCTTTATAATTGTATTTATTACGAATAAGTTTAATGATCTTTTGGCATATATTTTTTCGTGTTTGGTTCAAGTTTTTTCCCCCTGATTATTTTTTGTTTATTTTTATTTTATTAATTTCCCAGCAATTATATGTATTTAAACAAAATGCATTGAAATTACATAAAGTTTTTTTATTTTTTTATTTGTAAAATAAAACCTGTATTTTGAAGGTATACATTTATAAATTTAGATTTTTGTTTAAAGATATAAATAAGTGTTTAAGTGATAAAGAGAAATTTTGTTAAAAATAAATTTTAAAATTAAAATTACGTCATAGCAAATAACGGTTAATTGGCGGGATGAGTTTTATTTTTAATGAGACTTATGACAGTTTACGATGAATTTCTGTTGAGAATCATTCAATTTTATGTTGAAAATACAAATGACTCATTTTAATTGAATTGTTTGTAGTTAAAATTCCTAATAAAATTTAACGTATAAAGGCGTTATCGTAATTTAGTGGTAATGTAGACTTTTACATTTATTATTTTCAAAACTCTTTAGAAATTCAAATCAAATGTATAATGTATAATGTAATAGCAAAATTTGATATGTATCATTAAATTCCATTTCTATTTTTATACTTAATATTTGAAATGTTTCACAAAATTCCATTTCGTTCCTCTAACAAAAAAAAATCTATTTCTCTATAAATTTAAATGCTTTAATGTGTTTTTTATGTAGTAGAAATCAGTTTTGTTAAAAATTCTTAAAAATTTTGCCATGTTTCATTAAAATTTCATTTCATTCCTCTTCTAAAAATTTCAATATTTGGCTACTTTTTCTAAATATTTACTGAAATATAAAGGAAGTATTGAAATTATTAACTTAAATTATATAAAAACTTAATATTTTAAATGTTTCATTAAATTCCATTTCGTTCCTCGAACAAAACAACAGTTTCTCCCTTAATTTTCCAAGTTCAAATGCCGGAAATTTTGTCATGTTTCACTAGATTCCATTTCGTTCCGCTCCGAAAAATTTTCAAAACTAGCTAAATGTCTCTAAAAAGTTACTTAAATATAACGGAAGTATTGAAATTATTAACTTAAATTATGTAAATACTTAATATTTTAACTGTTTCATTAAATTCCATTTCGTTCCTCTAACAAAAAAATATATTTTTCTTGAAATTTAAATAGTTTAGTGTGTTTTTTATGTGGTATATTCAGTTTTGTTACAAATCCTTAAAAATTTTGACATGTTTCACTAGATTCCATTTCGTTTCTCTACTAAAAATATCAAAATTTGGTAAATTTTGATATTTTTAGTTACTTAAATGAAACGGAAGTATGGAAATTATTAACATAAATTATATAAAAACTTAATATTTGGAATGTTTCATTAAATTCCATTTTGTTCCTCTAACAAATCAGCAGTTTCTTCCTTAATTTTCCTAGTTTAAATGCCGGAAATGTGTTTTGTATTTGGTAAAAATCTGTTCCGTTAGAAATCCTTGAAATTTTAGCTATGTTACACAAAATTCCATTTCGTTCCTCTACTAAAAATTTTGTAAATTTTGTCTAAAGAGTTACTTAAATTTAAAGGAAGTATTGAAATTATTAACATAAATTACATAAATACTAAATATTTTAACTGTTTCATTAAATTCCATTTCGTTCCTCGAGCAAAAAAGCTGTTTTCCCTCAATATTCCTAGTTCAAATCCTTGAAATTTGTTTTTATTTTATAAACATCTTTTTAAATCCTTTAAATTGTTGAACTGAAAGAACGATTATTTGATGTGGAATAAAACGGTTATTCTTTTACATATGTAACGTTTACTTTTCATAGTGGTTACTTTTGGTTATTGTTGATTTTAAGTTAAAATTTTCTTGGTTATTACATTTTCTAATTCTACATAATAAATTTCGCTTACAGTTTTAGCTAAATTAACGATTACTTTACAAAATATAAACGGTTACTCGCATAAAATTTTATATCTTGAAAAAAATATATGTAAATCACAGTTAATTAAGATCTGTTCTACATATGTAACGATTTATTTCCAAAGTGGTTACTTTTTGGCTATTAATGATTTTAAAAATTTCTTGTTTATTTCTTTTCCTAAATATTTATCAGAAATTTCGCGAAAACTTTTAGCTGAATTAACGATTACTTTACTAAATATAAACGGTTACTCGCTTAAAATTTCATAATTTCTTGAAAAAAGTATATGTTATGTAAATCAGAATTAATTTAGTTTAGTTCAAAATATGTAACGATTACTTTTCAAAGTGGCTACTTTTGGCTATTGTTGATTTTAAGTAAATAATTATTTGTTCATTTCTGTTCCTTAACTTTTATAATAAAATTCGGTTAAATTTTTAGTTAAATTAACGATTACTTTACAAAATATAATTGGTTACTCGCTTTAAATTTCATTATTTCTTGAAAAAAGTATATGTTATGTAAATCAGAGCTAATATATAATAGTTCTACTTATGTAACGATTACTTTTCTTAGTGGTTACATTTGGCTATTAATGATTTTAAATTAAAAATTTCTTGTTTATTACTTTTTCTAATTCTTTATAATTAATTTCGCCTACAGTTTTAGCTAAATTTACGATTACTTTACAAAATAAAAACGGTTACTCGCTTAAAATTTTATAATTTCTTGAAAAAAGTATATGTTGTGTAAATCACAGTTAATTAAGATCTGTTCTACATAAGTAACGATTTATTTCCAAAGTGGTTACTTTTGGCTATTGTTGATTTTAAGTTAAAATTTTCTTGTTTATTATTTTTTCTAATTCTTTATAATAAATTGCGCTTACAGTTTTAGCTAAATTAACGATTACTTTACAAAATATAAACGGTTACGCGCTTTAAATTTCATAATTTCTCCAAAAAAGTATATTTAATGTAAATCAAAGTTAATTTAGATTAGTTATACATATGTAACGATTATTTTTTAAAGTGGTTACTTTTAGCTCCTAATGATCTTAATTGAAAAATGTCTGGGTTTTTACGTTTCTTAAATGTTTTTAAGAAATTTAACTAAAACTTTTTGTTAAATTAACGATTACTTTACGAAATACAAACGGTTACTCGCTTAAAAAATGTTATAATATCTCGAAAAATGAGAATATACGAAAGTTTGTCATTATTGCTATAAAATAAAATAAATTGAAGATCTTTTTCTTTTATCCCTATTTATTTAATTTCCATATTGTTTTACAACTTAAGCAATTGACGTCACGGGCGTATGTGAATTTGTTTTCTTTTAAAGCTGGTAATTTCTGTCTGGAGTTCTTATGTAGAAGACCTCTTATGTAAATTTCTGTGTGAAAAACAAAAAGAGTTCATTGAATTTTTGACTTTGTCTACCTACCACCCTAAAAAATAAACAAAATCTTAAAAATCTTTAACTTTTTTTCTTAGCGATTATTTTCCTTTAAATTTATGTTTTTTTAGGCGGTAAAAAGGAATTAATTTTGTCTGGGTCTTTGACCGTTATTTTAAATACTTGCGTACGTTTTGTTTTTACCAAATAAAATACAAATCAAATAACGTACAATGACTTAAAAACCAAATAAATAAAGCGTACATAAAATTATCCTAAAAGTAATCGAAAAAAAAAACAAAAAAAAATCTTTAAAATAGAATCAAAAAAACAAATCGTATGATGTTTTTATTTTAATTTCATACAATTATAAGATTAAATATAAAAAAAGAAACAATAAAATTTATATATAATAGTTCGGTGATAATACACTAAGTCGCGAGCCATCATCATTGATTATAATGTTTATTATATACGTACTAGATTGTATATATTTTATAAAAGCCTTCGATTTTTTTTTTTAATACGTCAGTTTATTTATAATATAATAACTAATTTGCTTAGAAAGCTTCATCAAATTTGAGGGATATTTTAGATTCCCAACCTTGGTATGTAACATTGATAAATAATGAAAAACTTCCAACTCTGTGAGAGAGAAATTAAAGAGAAATTCCTCTTACCCCTCTGTCATGACTGGTCATCAATTTGTTCACTCAGTGAACAATTTTGTGTGCTCATCTTTTGTCAATGTTATGTTCCTATTCACACAACACAAAATCATGTGTGGACAAGAAATTACCCGCTTAGTAAACAAATTGATGGCTTGTCAAGACGTAGTCTTAGATATGCTATATTGTTATTTGCTGGGGAAATCCCATGGGGTTAAATTTTTGTTGATAAAATCCCAAATTTAAATTCCCAGATTTCAAACAAAAGTTCCCGCAATGAAAATGTCTTTATAATTTATCGGTTTTTATTATTTATGACTAAAATATGCAATTTATATATATTTTTAAAACTTTTCTGTTTGTTTTAGAAGTGCTTAGGCAAGTCGTTGCTACTAGTTAAATTATTATTAAAATACTGTTACTTATTTCTTTATTTAGTACCATAAAAACAAACAATTCTTTGTATTTAGTTTAATTTTAAACTAAAGCTCGTATTTATTTTATAACTAATCATTGGTATTGGTATAACAGGGAAATTGGGTTAAAAACTCAAGGGGGTTTCAAACCGTAACTATACTAACACGTCAGAGAAAATTGTACTGATTAGTATGAAATTATTATTATTAATAATAATAAAAGACAACGGATGTGCGTCACTTCTTTTGATCTCTCCCTACGGCGCATACCACAGGCAGCAATTTATCATCAGTCAATAAACTTTAATTTCTTTTTATATTTTGTCTTTATTTCTTAATCATTTTTAGCATCTGTAGTAAAAATAATAATTAATAAAATCACACCATATGTTAAAAATTGTATTATTAATAATCATTTATACACATTGTTTCTTTCATAGTTTTTAAAAACTCAATACATTTGGGCGTTTCAGGGGAAATAATCAGTAATATTTATATAGAATGTACTTGCCTACGACTATAACTTCTCAAAGGGTATTTACGTTTTAAGCTGTAAAGAAAATCATGCCATAAAGTTTGGAAAAGTACCAGGTTTTGTTTTTTTTTATTTACTGAAATACCAAGAAAAATAGTGACGTCTCTTACAAGATTGACTATCAATACAAAGCTATAGTGTCGTAATATTTATCATCTCAGGCTAAATATTTTACCACAAACATTTCAATAAATTCAAAGTGAATTAATAAGTTCATTCACCATAAATTTGTAACGTTGCAATGTTAAGTTGTCAATTTTATTATTTTGTTCAACACATATTTATGGCACCAATTTCTAAAGTCCTTTGAATGGCCATGAACTTTTATTCTTTCAAATGCACAGAAATCAACACACAAGAAATATGCAAAATAATATAAAATAAGAAAAAAAACGAATTATTTTAAAGCATAGAATTTGAATTTCAATTATTTGAAAAATTTTGCTGCATTTTGATTAAATTGAGGAGAGCAACAAAAAATGTGAGTGAACTTTTTTGTTTTGAATTTATTTTGTTTAAATTATAAAAATAAATGATAACACAGTGCGACAAGTTTAGATTTTAGTTCAATTCTTGTTCAGATTCTAGTTCAGATTCTAGTTCAGATTCTAGTTCAGATTCTAGTTCAGATTCTAGTTCAGATTCTAGTTCAGATTCTAGTTCGATTCTAGTTCAGATTCTAGTTCAGATTCTAGTTCAGATTCTAGTTCAGATTCTAGTTCAGATTCTGGTTCAGATTCTAGTTCAGATTCTAGTTTAGATTCTAGTTCAGATTCTAGTTCAGATTCTAGTTCAGATTCTAGTTCAGATTCTAGTTCAGACTCTAGTTCAGATTCTAGTTCAGATTCTAGTTCAGATTCTAGTTCAGACTCTAGTTCAGATTCTAGTTCAGATTCTAGTTCAGACTCTAGTTCAGACTCTAGTTCAGATTCTAGTTCAGATTCTAGTTCAGATTCTAGTTCAGATTCTAGTTCAGACTCTAGTTCAGATTCTAGTTCAGATTCTAGTTCAGACTCTAGTTCAGACTCTAGTTCAGATTCTAGTTCAGATTCTAGTTCAGATTCTAGTTCAGACTCTAGTTCAGATTCTAGTTCCGATTCTAGTTCAGATTCTAGTTCAGATTCTAGTTCAGATTCTAGTTCAGATTCTAGTTCAGATTCTAATTCAGATTCTAGTTCAGATTCTAGTTCAGATTCTAGTTCAGATTCTAATTCAGATTCTAGTTCAGATTCCAGTTCAGATTCTAGTTCAGATTCTAGTTCAGATTCTAGTTCAGATTCTAGTTCAGATTCTAGTTCAGATTCTAGTTCAGATTCTAATTCAGATTCTAGTTCAGATTCCAGTTCAGATTCTAGTTCAGATTCTAGTTCAGATTCTAGTTCAGATTCTAGTTCAGATTCTAATTCAGATTCTAGTTCAGATTCTAGTTCAGATTCTAGTTCAGATTCTAGTTCAGACTCTAGTTCAGATTCTAGTTCAGATTCTAGTTCAGATTCTAGTTCAGACTCTAGTTCAGATTCTAGTTCAGATTCTAGTTCAGACTCTAGTTCAGACTCTAGTTCAGATTCTAGTTCAGATTCTAGTTCAGATTCTAGTTCAGATTCTAGTTCAGACTCTAGTTCAGATTCTAGTTCAGATTCTAGTTCAGACTCTAGTTCAGACTCTAGTTCAGATTCTAGTTCAGATTCTAGTTCAGATTCTAGTTCAGACTCTAGTTCAGATTCTAGTTCCGATTCTAGTTCAGATTCTAGTTCAGATTCTAGTTCAGATTCTAGTTCAGATTCTAATTCAGATTCTAGTTCAGATTCTAGTTCAGATTCTAGTTCAGATTCTAATTCAGATTCTAGTTCAGATTCCAGTTCAGATTCTAGTTCAGATTCTAGTTCAGATTCTAGTTCAGATTCTAGTTCAGATTCTAGTTCAGATTCTAGTTCAGATTCTAATTCAGATTCTAGTTCAGATTCCAGTTCAGATTCTAGTTCAGATTCTAGTTCAGATTCTAGTTCAGATTCTAGTTCAGATTCTAATTCAGATTCTAGTTCAGATTCTAGTTCAGATTCTAGTTCAGACTCTAGTTCAGATTCTAGTTCAGATTCTAGTTCAGACTCAGATTCTACTTCAGATTCTAGTTCAGATTCTAGTTCAGATTCTAGTTCAGATTCTAGTTCAGATTCTAGTTCAGATTCTAGTTCAGATTCTAGTTCAGATTCTAGTTCAGACTCTAGTTCAGATTCTAGTTCAGATTCTAGTTCAGACTCTAGTTCAGATTCTAGTTCAGACTCTAGTTCAGATTCTAGTTCAGATTCTAGTTTAGATTCTAGTTCAGATTCTAGTTCAGATTCTAGTTCAGATTCTAGTTCAGACTCTAGTTCAGATTCTAGTTCAGATTCTAGTTCAGACTCAGATTCTAGTTCAGACTCAGATTCTACTTCAGATTCTAGTTCGGATTCTAGTTCAGACTCTAGTTCAGATTCTAGATCAGATTCTAGTTCAGATTCTAGTTCAGACTCTAGTTCAGATTCTAGTTCAGATTCTACTTCAGATTCTAGTTCAGATTCTAGTTCAGACTCTAGTTCAGATTCTAGTTCAGATTCTAGTTCAGATTCTAGTTCAGTTTCTAGTTCAGATTCTAGTTCAGACTCTAGTTCAGATTCTAGTTCAGATTCTAGTTCAGATTCTAGTTCAGATTCTAGTTCAGATTCTAGTTCAGACTCTAGTTCAGATTCTAGTTCAGATTCTAGTTCAGATTCTAGTTCAGACTCTAGTTCAGATTCTAGTTCAGATTCTAGTTCAGACTCTAGTTCAGACTCTAGTTCAGATTCTAGTTCTAGATTCTAGTTCTAGATTCTAGTTCAGATTCTAGTTCAGATTCCAGTTCAGATTCGAGTTGAGTTCTAGGAATTAGCGTTGCCCTGTGTAATTGTTTTCGCTACAATTGTAAACCATTGATTAAAATCAATAAAATATTGTTGTGTTTTTCTAGCAATCCATGTGTAAATAAAACAATACAAATAATTTTAATAATAAATCTCGTTTTATTTTTAAATAAATTTGGTACAAAATTGACGTCATTAAGATGACTTCTTTGCACTTTTGTGAAATAAATCGAAAAACAAACGAAATTAATCGAGCATTTACCATAATTTGTGTGGATTTTAAAAATTCAATTAACTTTTTTGAAAACAAACAAAAATAGATTTTTATTAATATTTAAATTACGGTGTTATGCACTCGTATTTCAATTGTGAAACTGAATTATTCTGGAAATTAATGTTTAAAAAAAACATAAAATTCCCAGCAATCAAATATCACATTTGTTAAATAAACTAGGTCTAATTAATCCGTGATGGTTTAACTTAAGTTTAAACAGAGTATAAACAGTTTAAAAAATTCCATATGGGAATATTGAACATTCTTAATAAATTCAATAAATGGCCATCATTGCAGCTCAGTAAAACAGAAAGGGTCAAACGTTTTGTTAAAGCAAATAGTTGGCAATTATATCACACATTTTTGCAGACGCCAGTTTAAACCTTAGTCAGAACTGTCTCCTTAAAGCAGCCTCTTATTAAACGTAATTAAAATTTCCTATGACTTTCTTTACTCACACCTTAATTAGCTTCCCTCTACGAAAATAGAATTTTTATATTCAGAAAAAAAACACACTTCAACTTATTAAAATTCTTCAGGTTATTTGTTTATCACTCCTATTACAATATAATTTTTATTGTGATTTTAAATAAATAATGATTTTGTATGCATTTAGCTAAATATTTATAATTAATTTAGTATTACATTAACAACAGCCATAAAAAAAAGCGACAACAACATTTTATTTTTATCCACTTCATAATTAATGACGTAAATCAGCAGAGACTTGAATTACTAATTCAAAAATGGTTTTTTATATGAACAAATCTGCTCTTCTATTGATCAGTCTTAAGTGATTTTATCAACAGTCGTAGTTCACACGTACTGGTAGAATAAACAGTGACAATGTTTTAGTGCTTTTGTGAAAAACACTTAAAAGAAGCAATTCAAATTTTAACACTTTAACAAACATTTGAAAATTTTGAAATAAATTTAAAAATTTTGATTTTTTTTTTCAACTTTAACAAGTTTAAAAATATCATGATTGACATGACCGTTTAACAACTACAACATTAATAAACTCTGGGTAAGTGAATGAGTTATATTCTTTATGTTTTTACAGCAAAAAGTAGTTGACATCACTTCTTAACATGTTAGACCTTTGTTTACATCATCGCTATGATCCTTTTTAATAAAGTTTTATAATAAATTGTATTGCTTTGCAATACATTTTTTAAATTTTAGCGCTTCCTTTAAACAGAATAAATTGATTTCATCGCAAATAGCTGTATCACTGATTCGCAAGAGGAAGCATTCTAGTTCAGATTCTAATTCAGATTCCAGTTCAGTTCTAGTTCTAGTTCAGATTCTAGTTCAGATTCTAGTTCAGATTCTAGTTCAGATTCTAGTTCAGATTCTAGTTCAGATTCTAGTTCAGATTCTAGTTCAGATTCTAGTTCAGATTCTAGTTCAGATTCTAGTTCAGATTCTAGTTCAGATTCTAGTTCAGATTCTAGTTCAGATTCTAGTTCAGATTCTAGTTCAGATTCTAGTTCAGATTCTAGTTCAGATTCTGGTTCAGATTCTAGTTCAGATTCTAGTTCAGATTCTAGTTCAGATTCTAGTTCAGATTCTAGTTCAGATTCTAGTTCAGATTCTAGTTCAGGTTCTAGTTAAGATTGTAGTTCTGATTTTTTAGTTGTTTTAAAGAAAAAACAAGCAATTTTTCTAAAAGATCATGACTCTTGACACTTAAATAAACCCTTGTTTACAAAAATAGTGCATGTCAGATAGTGACAGACAAAAAGGCCCGTCATGTTTGGCCACTACACTTGTCATACTTCTCGTTTGCGTACGTCATTTAATGAATAGTTAATTAGCGAAATATTTAATAAACATTTTTGGCTCTACAATGATAATAAAATAACATGTGATATTTTGAAACTATTTATATTTGAATGTATACTCTAAATATTAAAATATAACTCGTGCATCTATTGCCAGTTAATATATTTTTTTGTAAAATGGTGTTATTAAATGTCATTAGCTTGTGCTGACATTTAAGTTATATTGCGGCCTTATGAAGGAGCTAAATTTTGAATTTAAACCCCTTCAATTTATGTAAAGTTGAGGTCTTATGAAAGCCTTCAATTGAAGCCCAATTGTGGGTTCATTAACGCTTTTAGTTGAATCAAAATTTTGGATTTATGAGGACCTTCAATTGAAGCTAAGTTGTAACTTTATAAACTCCTTCTATTAATACTAAGTTGAGTACTTTTAAAGACCTTCAGTTGTGACTTTATATGCTAAGTTGAGTCATATAAAGACATTCAATTAAAGCTAAGTTGAGGCCTTGTAATAGCCATTAATTGAAGCTAAATTATGCGTTTATTAACTCTTTCAATTTAATCTAAATTGTAGCTTTATTAGGACCTTCAATTGAAGCTAAACTGTGTCTTTATAAAAGCCGTCAATTAATGCTAAGTTGAGTCCTTATACCTTTAATAGAGGATGTATAAAGACCCTCAATTGATGCTAAATTGTGGCTTTACAATGACCTACAATTTCCAACTGGAAATTGAATATCCAACTCTTTATAGTTACAACATACCTTTCAGTTCTAATATTAGTAACACTCAGATATTCAAATTCATTCAGTTACATTTACGTCGCAAATAAACAAAACCAAACAACACCACAGTTTGTGAAAACAATAAAAATAATAAAAAAATCTATAACAAAACAATGCCTATATTTGTAAAAAAGAAAAAATTACAACACAAAGCGCGCAATAACAAAATTTAATAAATTAAACAAATAAATATTTAAACGAATAATTGGACAAGCAAACTTCATTTGTCATGTAAACATGGCAGTAAAATAAGTAAACAAATAAACAAACACTTTCATTACTACTCACATACACCTAACAAGAGATTCAACTTTTTATCAGAATCCCAAAATTCTAGACTGAACACCAGCTTATTACAAACATGTGTATGTTTATACTTACTAGCTACATGCCATCTTGATCTTCATCATCATTTACTGCCATCTGTCATAACGTCAATATTTTGCATTGAAATTAACACGATTGATTGACCTCGACTTGTTTTAAATCTGTGTGATATAAAAAACTAAAGGATTTTGACACGAAAGATGTGTGAATTAATACGTTCTTTTGTTGTTGTTAATTGTTTTTTTTTTTTTACTCCATTTAAATGCAATGATGCATGTATGTACATATGTAAATAACTAGAATATAAAGCAAACACGAAGAAGAAAATGCTGAAACAAAGTTAAATTGAATAACATTTGTATTGTTGTTAGTTATTCTTATTCTTGGCTACTTTTTGCATTCGATTTGCATAGGTTTTGTAATCTACAATAGATGTATGCAAACAAGAAAAAAATAAATCACAATTAAGACAGAAGGGCTAATAGATGAAATCCCAACGATTGATGCTAGTTTAGGGTTTTTTAAAGACCTCTGATAGACAACAAATTGAGGCTACCTATGATTGAATACAAATTATGGCTTAATTAGGACCTTCAATAGAAGATAAATTGTGGCTTGAAAAGTACTTTCAACTTAGCAAATTTGCCCCTTCAGTTAAGGCTAAATTGTGGTTAAAAAATACCTACCATTGAAGCTAAATTGCGGCTTTACAAAAACCTATGGTTGAAGCTGAATTTTCCGTTTCTGAATGCCTTCAGTTGAAACTTAATTGCGGCTCTATGAACGGCTTCAGTTGAAGCTTAATTATGGCTTTATGCAGAACTTTAATTGAAGCTAAATTGTGGCTTTTAAAATACCTATAATTGAACCTAAATAGTGGCTTTATTAGGATCTTCTATTGAAGCTAATTAAGGCCAAATTAGTAGTCCAGGAATAAGACCAATCGTGGCGCTTTTAATAGTCGAGAAATAGGCTCAATCGTGGATCTTTTAATAGTTCAGTAACAAGCTCAATCGTGGCTCCTTTAGTAGTCGAGGAACAACCTTAATCCTGAATCTTTAGTAGTCCAGGAATAAGCTCAATCGTGGGTCCTTTAGTAGTCCAGGAACAACCTTAATCCTGGATCTTTAGTAGTCCAGGAACAAGCTCAATCGTGGCTCCTTTAGTAGTCGAGGAACAATCTTAATCCTGGATCTTTAGTAGTCCTGGAACAAGCTCAATAGTGGCTCCTTTAGTAGTTCAGGAACAAGCTGAATCGTGGCTCCTTTAGTAGTAGAGGAACAACCTTAATCCTGGATCTTTAGTAGTCCAGGAACAAGCTCAATCGTGGCTCCTTTAGTAGTCGAGGAACAACCTTAATCCTGGATCTTTAGTAGTTCAGGAACATGCTCTATCGTGGCTCCTTTAGTAGTCGAGGAACAACCTTAATCCTGGATCTTTAGTAGTCCAGGAACAAGCTCAATCGTGGCTCCTTTAGTAGTCGAGGAACAACCTTAATCCTTGATCTTTAGTAGTCCAGGAACAAGCTCAATCGTGGGTCCATTAGTAGTCGAGGAACAACCTTAATCCTGTATCTTTAGTAGTCCAGGAATAAGCTCAATCGTGGCTCCTTTAGTAGTTCAGGAAAAAGCTCAATCGTGGCTCCTTTAGTAGTCAAGGAACAACCTTAATCCTTGATCTTTAGTAGTCCAGGAACAAGCTCGTGGATCTTTTAGTAGTTCAGATACAAGCTCAATCGTGGCTCCTTTAGTAGTCGAGGAACAACCTTAATCCTAGATCTGTCGTCGTCCAGGAACAAGCTCAATCGTGGCTCCTTTAGTAGTCGAGGAACAACCTTAATCCTAGATCTGTCGTCGTCCAGGAACAAGCTCAATCGTGGCTCCTTTAGTAGGCGAGGAACAACCTTAATCCTGGATCCGTCGTCGTCCATGAACAAGCTCAATCGTGGCTCTTTTAGTAGTCGAGGAACAACCTTAATCCTGGATCTTTTAGTAGTCCAGGAACAAGCTCAATCGTGGATATTTTAGTAGTTGAGGAAGAAACTCAATCCTGGCTTTTGAAATAGTCGTGGAATGGGCTCAATCGTGGCTTCTTTAGTAGTTGAGGAATAAGCTCAATCCTGGCTTTTGCAATTATCGAGCAATGGGCTCAATTGTGGCTTCTTTAGTAGTTGAGAAAGAAGCTCAAACGTGGCTTCTTTAGTAATTGAGGAATATGCTCAATCGTGGCTTTTGCAATAGTCGAGGAATGGGCTCAATCGTGGCTTTTGCAATAGTCGAGGAATGGGCTCAATCGTGGCTTATGTAATAGTCGAGGAATGGGCTCAATCATGGCTCTTTTAGTAGTCGAGCAACAAGCTCGAACTCCACGAACAAACTCAATCGTGGATATTTTAATAGTCGAGGATAAGGTTCAATCCTGGATATTTTAGTAGTCTGGGACCAAGCTCAATTGTTGCTGTTTTAGTAGTCAGGGATCAACCTCAATCGTGAATCTTTTAGTAGTTGAGGAATAAGCTCAATCCTGGATATCTTAGTAGTCCAGGACCAAGCTCAATCGTGGATCTTTTAATAGTTGAGGATGAAGCTCAATCCTAGATATTTTAGTAGTTTAAGAACAAGCTAAATAGTGACTCCTTTAGTAGTCAAGGAACAACCTTAATCCTGAATCTTTAGTAGTACTGGAACAAGCTCAATCGTGGGTCCTTAAGTAGTTGAAGATGAAGCTCAATACTGGATCTTTTAGTAGTCCAGCAACAAGCTCAGTTGTGTCTCTTTTAATATTCGAGGAATAGGCTAAATCCTGAATATTTTAGTAGTCCAAGAACAAGCTCTATTGTGGCTGTTTTAGTAGTCAAGGATCAATCTCAATTGTGGAACTTTCAGTAGTCCAGGAACAAACTCAATCTTGAGAGATAAAATATACATTTTGTAGTTTGTCGCCTGCAGTCATCATTGTAATTCATCGCCCAAACACAAAGCCATCAGTAGTAGTAATGGCTTGAAACGAATCTTTGTCCGCATCAGAAGCACATGTCAGTACGCGTGCGCTGATAGAAACTTTTTACTCAACGTCTACAAAGACTGCGTAGACAATTTGCATTAAATTACAATAAAAGTCAACAGACTTGTCAAAGGTCACCGTCATCATTTGTTTATACTCGCTCGTAAATTAAACATATTGGACAGAACAGATAATGTAAAGCATAGATGGAGGTATGGCTGGATTGGATGATGGCGCAGATGGGAGGAGGTAATGTTAAATTGTTGAAAATACTCGTAGTATGATTATAGAGTAAACAATTTTATGTAGTATACTAAATATAGAAAACGATTTTGAATGAATGAATTTGAAATGAGCATAAGACACGTTTTTTGTGAAATTCTTATGATAATGAAATTATTTATTTAAATTTGAATTATATAGTAGTTAAAATGAGCGAAATGAACTTGTAATTACAAAATATCAATTGTTATCAGTTTGTGAGATAAGGTTATACGTTTTTAATTTGTTTTGAGATGAGTGCAAGTGTACTTAAATGTTTTTTATGATAATAAGTTTTGAACTAAATTCATATTGAGATTTGTTTGATAAGAATTTTAATTTAAGTGTATACAATTATTTATACATTTATGAGAACGTTTTTGTTTAAAGCACAGTGGGAATTATTATAAAATCATGCACAAATAATTTGCGTATTTATTGATTCATAATTTACTTAAATAATTTTGAAAAGTAGCCAAAAACTTTATTTTTTATAATTCCTAACAAAAGCCACCTATTAATTAATCTGACTTTTGACAAATGTTCTTTAAATTCCTCTCAGTATCATAAAAATCTGAATACACACTTGTGTATCTTACTAGCACAATATTTTCTCACCCAGACAATAGAAAGACGAAGATGATCATACTCAGGCAACTTATCACGAATTAAAAAAGACACAAAGTGTGTTTAAAAAATAAAAATATTTTATTATTTAATTCTGCTTAATATTACGATCAATGCTAATATAATTTACAACCAATTATGACTACAATGGCACTAGCCCACCACCACCAATCGTTGTTATTTGTGTTGCTTAATCTACAGCCAGTGTTTGGATACAGTGTCATGGTGGCATATAGTTTTAAGTCATTCAGTGGACTTATAGAATTTTCAGTTATTTCTTCAATTGTTTTGTTGCTCAATTGATTTTTATCATCAATATCATCAGGGTCATCATTAAAGCTATTTATTGCATCATCTTTACCTTCAAATTTATCCGATTCGGTGGAGTAATTGGGAAATTCAACTAGAATGTGCATAAAAAAGAAATTAGATTTAAGTGGTGAAGAAAAACTTATAAGAATTACCTTCTCCACCGGTGGCAAAACGTAAAATTTTACTACTATCGCTCCAGCCATAATGATTGCGGGCCAAAACTACCACTTGATAGATGCTGGCTGGATGTAAACCATGCAGGGTATAGGTGGTGGTATAAATGGGACCTGTAAAGAAAAAGTTAAGGAGAATGTTAAGTATCAATCGTGGATGTTTTAGTAGTCGAGGAACCAGCTCAATCGTGGATCTTTTAGTAGTCTAGGAACGAGCTTAATCGTGGATGTTTTAGTAGTCTAGGAACGAGCTCAATCGTGAATGTTTTAGTAGTCGAGGAACAGCTTAATCGTGGCTCTTTCAGTAGTCGAGGAACCAGCTCAATCGTGGATGTTTTAGTAGTCGAGGAACAGCATAATCGTGTCTTTTTTAGTAGTCTAGGAACGAGCTCAATCGTGAATGTTTTAGTAGTCGAGGAACAGCATAATCGTGGCTTTTTTAGTAGTCTAGGAACGAGCTCAATCGTGGATGTTAGTTAAGGAGAATGTTTAGTATCAATCGTGGATGTTTTAGTAGTCTAGGAATGAGTTCAATCGTGGATATTTTAGTAGTCTAAGAACGAGATAAATCGTGGCTCTTTTAGTAGTCTAGGAACGAGCTCAATCGTGAATGTTTTAGTAGTCGAGGAACAGCTTAATCGTGGCTCTTTCAGTAGTCGAGGAACCAGCTCAATCGTGGATGTTTTAGTAGTCGAGGAACAGCATAATCGTGGCTTTTTTAATAGTCGAGGAACGAGCTCAATCGTGGATATTTTAGTAGTCGAGGAACAGCATAATCGTGGCTTTTTTAATAGTCTAGTAACCAGCTCAATCGTGAATGTTTTAGTAGTCGCGAAACAGCTTAATCGTATATCTTTTAGTAGTCTAGGAACCAGCTCAATCGTGGATGTTTTAGTAGTCGAGGAACAGCATAATCGTGGCTTTTTTAATAGTCGAGGAACGAGCTCAATCGTGGATATTTTAGTAGTCGAGGAACAGCATAATCGTGGCTTTTTTAATAGTCGAGGAACGAGCTCAATCGTGGATATTTTAGTAGTCGAGGAACAGCATAATCGTGGCTTTTTTAGTAGTCTATGAACGATCTCAAACGTGGATGTTTTAGTAGTCGAGGAATAGCTTAATCGTGGCTCTTTTAATAGTCGAGGAACGAGCTCAATCGTGGATATTTTAGTAGTCGAGGAACAGCATAATCGTGGCTTTTTTAGTAGTCTAGGAACGAGCTCAATCGTGGATGTTAGTTAGGTATTCTAGGAACGAGCTCAATCGTGAATGTTTTAGTAGTCGAGAAACAGCTTAATCGTAGATCTTTTAATAGTCTAGGAACGAGCTCAATCGTGGATGTTTTAGTAGTCGAGGAATAGCTTAATCGTGGCTCTTTTAGTAGTCTAGGAACGAGCTCAATCGTGGCTCTTTTAGTAGTCTAGGAACGAGCTCAATCGTGGATGTTTTAGTAGTCGAGGAATAGCTTAATCGGGGTTCTTCTAGTAGTCTAGGAACGAGCTCAATCGTGGATGTTTTAGTAGTCGAGGAACGAGCTCAATCGTGGATGTTTTAGTAGTCGAGGAATCGCTTAATCTTGGCTCTTTTAGTAGTCGAAGAATAGCTTAATCGTGGTTCTTCTAGTAGTCTAGGAACGAGCTCAATCGTGGATATTTTAGTAGTCGAGGAACAGCTTACTCGTGGCTCTTTTAGTAGTCTAGGAACGAGCTCAGTCGTGGATGTTTTAGTAGTCGAGGAATAGCTTAATCGGGGTTCTTCTAGTAGTCTAGGAACGAGCTTAATCGTGGATATTTTAGTAGTCGAGGAACAGCTTAATCGTGGCTCTTTTAGTAGTCTAGGAACGAGCTGAATCGTGGATGTTTTAGTAGTCGAGGAATAGCTTAATCGTGGCTCTTTTAATAGTCGAGGAACGAGCACAATCGTGGATGTTTTAGTAGTCGAGGAATAGCTTAATCGTGGTTCTTTTAGTAGTCGAGGAATAGCTTAATCGTAGATGTTTTAGCAATCGAGGAATAGCTTAATCTTGGTTATTTTATTAGTCGATGAACAAGATGCATCTCTCATTTAGTTATAAATTGTTATAAACTTTTTGTAATAAAAAATGTGATGACATAAAAATATCAGCATTATGTCATGACATATCTTTCTTAGTAGATTTTTTTTATAATTAAGTGTAGAAAACTTCACTTAATTATAAATTGTCATAGAAATGTAAACAGTGATGAAAAATGTCTTGACATATAAATGTTAGCATTATGTCATGACATAATAACATTATTTGATCAAATTCTTTTTAATATTTGGATTTATATCATAACAAATATTCACAAACAACAAACTATAATAGAAAAATGTTTTGACATAAAAATGTTACCATTATGTCATGACATAAAAATATGTATTTGATTGAATTTTTTCGAAATTTGATTGACAAACAATAACTAATTTATATAATTAAAAAATTTAAGATGAAAAATGTCTTGACATAAAAATGTTATATTATGTCGTGACATAAAACATATATTTAAGTGGATTTGATATATTTTTTTATATTCATTTATAAATTGTGACAAAAATTTTTATAATTAATAAAAAAAAAATCTTGACATAAAAATTACATAAAAATATATAAGTATTTGATTGAAATTTTTCGAAATTTAATTGATAAACAAAAACTAATTTTTATAATTAAAAAATTTAAGATGAAATATGTCTTGACATAAAAATGTTAGCATTATGTCGAGACATAAAAATATGTTTAAGTGAATTTTTTATTAATCAATTATGAATTGTTAAAAAAGTTAGTATAATAATATAAAAAAAGGTCTTGACATATATTTTTTACCATCATGTCGTGACATAAAAATATGTATTTGATTAAAATTTTTCGAAATTTAATTGATAAACAGTAACACAATTTTTTAAAATTAAACAACTTAAGATTATATTATGTCAAAAAATATCGTGACATATAAATTTTACTTTTGTCAGTGTAGAAATATTTTCTGATTGAAATTTTTTTTTAATTTCATGATAAAGAATAACAAATTTTTAAAATTAAAAAATTTAAGATGAAAAATGTCTTGACATAAAAATGTTAGCATTATGTCGTGACATAAAGATATGTTTAAGTGGATTTTTTATAAAGCAATTATTGTTAGTATAATTAATAAAAAAAATCTTTGCATAAAAATTAAATATATATTTTAATTACGAAAAATATTTTACAAAATGCCTTGACATAAAAATATTTGAATTATGTCATGACATAAAAATTCCAGATACATTTTTTTGTATTATTAAAGTTAGTATAACTAATAAAACTAATATCTTGACATAAAAATACAAATATTTTAATTAAAAAATATTTTACAAAATGTCTTGACATAAAAATATTTGAATTATGTCATGACATAAAAATGTCAGATACATTTTTTTGTATTAATATCTTGCCATAAAAATTAAATATTTTAATTACGAAAAATATTTTACAAAATGTCTTGACATAAAAATATTTCCATTATGTCATGACATAAAAATGTCAGTAAGTGGATTAGATACATTTTTTCTATGTATTATTAAAATTATGTATAATAAAATAATTCATGACATAAAAACATTATTTTTATTGAAGTCTGTCTAAATTTTTGGATATATTCAATTATAATGTTGTTTATTTAAAGAAACTTGTTTTTTAAAATCAGTTGTCAAATTGCCAATTTATTTTCCATCTGTTAGAGTTATTTTGTGTTTGACTGTTAAAAAATTACTATACAAAACCCCCACGCACCACAAAATTACATCTAATCACTATATGTACACAACATTCATATTCTTCAAACCCCTGAGAATTTTTCAAGTTTTTTTTAAGTAACAAAACAAATAAAATATTTTCTTACCTATTGATATCGAGGAGGGTATTGTCAGCTCTGTCCATTCAGCCGCATATTGCGTTGTCACAGTTGTTGTGGTGTACATGAAACTGCTGTCTGTGTTTGTAAAAAAATAATAATAAAAAAAATAAAAAAAACGAAAACGTTTTGTTGTGCTCCCCTCAATTAATCAATTAATCTTAATATACACTTTGTGTTACACTTACCAGATGGTACTTGTCTAAATTTCAGTTTAAATTCAATAATTGGCGAGTAACTTTCTGTTTGCCACACCAATATGTGCGCCGTGGGACTCTGCATTTCAGGGCTAATCTTAAATGTACATGGCATTGGTCGGAATGTCACCTCCATGTAGGCACTTTGCACACCCATGGTATTTTCAGCTCTACACTCATACATACCCATATCGCTTTCGCGGGCATTTTTCACTATTAACGAATGTTTCATGTCGGAGTAGTAGCGTTGTTGTAGACCGTTTGTTAGATTGTGATGTGATTGTTCTTCGTTGTCTTGACGGCCAAAGTAGGGACCATAAGTAATGGGTTTGCCGGCATGAAACCATTGTACTTTGGCTAATGGTGCTGATTCTACGAAACATTCTATTTGTAGGCGGCCACCAATTTTGGAGTAGTAGATTTTGCGTAAGGTTTGAATTTCGGGGGCAACTAGGGGGTGAGGTGGGAAATAGAGACATTTTAATATCAAGTGGATTTTATAGTTTTTTTTAATTCAATTAGAATTTTTTATAATAATTAGAAAATATTATGAAAAATGTTACTTTATGTCATGATATAAAAATACTTGATTGCAATTTGTCTAAATTTTATAATATATTATATTACAAATAGTTATTACTGAAAAAATGCGAAAAAAATGTCTTGGCATAAAAATGTTTGTATTATGTCATGACATCAAAATATATTTACACCACCTAAATAATTGTTTTCGATATTGAATTAAAAATTATTACAAAAAAAAAAAAAATGTCGACATAAAAATATTTGCATTATGTCAGACAGTAAAATATTTTTAAGTGGATTTGTTATAATTTTTGTGCATATTCAATTAGAAATTCTTAAAAAAATTTGTATAATTACTAAAAAATATCTTGACATAAAAATTTTTGTATTATGTCATGACCTCAAAATAAGTTTAAGTGGATTTGTTATATTTTTTTTTCGATGTTCAATTAAAAATTATTACAAAAATTTATATAATCATTTTTAAAAAATGTCTTGACATAAAAATGCTTGCATTATGTTATGACATAAAAATATATTTAAGTGGATTTGTTATAATTGTTGTGCATATTCAACTAGAAATTCGTAAAGAAATTTGTATAATAATTAAAAAAATGTCTTGACAGAAAAGTGTTTGCATTATGTCATGACATACAAATATTACTTCATTTGATATTTGTCAAAATGGTTGGATTTATTCAATGGAAAAAAGTTATAATTAAGAAACTATGGTAGTGACAGAAAAAGTGTTTGCATTATGCCATGACATAAAAAAATGTTTATGAATGAAACTTGTGTAAATTTAAAGGCATACATTCAAATATTTATAATTAATAAAAAAAAAATATGTTTAAAAAAGTCTTAACATAATTTTAATAAAAAGTGGATTTGATAGTTTTTTTCATATTATTTTTTTTTTTTAATTAATTTAGAAATTGTTATAATAATTAAAAAAAATATTTCCTGACATAAAAATGTTAGTATTAGTCATGACATAAACATTTTCTAAATTTTATAGTATATTAAATTACAATTATTTATAATTAAAAAAATGTTTTGACATAAAAATATTTGTATTATGTCATGACATCAAAATATATTTAATCCACCTAAATAATTGTTTTCGATATGATTTCGATGAATTAAAAATTATTACAAAATTTGATATAAAAATGTCTTGACATAAAAATGTTATGACATTAAAATATATTTAAGTGGATTTGTTTAAAATTTGTGTGCATATTCAATTATAAATTCTCTAAAGAATTAATATAATTAGTAAAAAATGTCTTGACATAAATGACATTATGTCATGACATAAAAATATTACATGAATTGAAATTTGTTGTTTTGATAAAAAATTTAGTTTTTAGTTAAAAAAAACATTTTTTTTGGTGAAACTGAGTTTTTTTTTAAGTTAAAATTACATTTTTGATAGAAATCAGGTTTTATTGGACATGCATTATTTTTATACCCTTCACCTTCGTGAGAAGGGTATATATAAATTTGTCATTCCGTTTGTAATTTCCACAATATAATTATCCGACCCTATAAAGTATATATATTCTGAATCCTTATAGATAGCGGAGTCGATTTAGACATGTCCGTCTGTCTGTCTTTTGAAATCAATTTTCTGAAGACCCCAGATATCTTCTGGATCCAAATCCTCAATAATTCTGTCATACATGCTTTCGAAAAGTTTCCTATTTAAAATCAGCAAAATCCGTCCATAAATAACGGAGATATGAGCAAAAATCTGAGACAACCTCTATTTTTGGCCTATTTTTTTTATCTATATCTCGATTACTAAGTCATAAATATGGATATCTAATGATAGATATTTCAAAGTCCATTGCAATGATGTATATAAGGCTATACAAAGTTGGACCTACAATGGGTCAAAATCGGAAAAAATATTTTTTAACCCGAATTTTTTTCACAAAAAACATTCTTTTGTCATAAATTTTTTTCACTAATAAATTAAAATTTTTTTATTTTTTTTAAATTGAAAAAAGCTTTTAAAAAACTATTTAAAAAAAAGTTTTAAAAATTTTTTTTTTTAAATTTTATTTTAAAGTATATTTGGTGAAGGGTATATAAGATTCGGCACAGCCGAATATAGATCTCTTACTTGTTTAAGTGAAAATTCTCACGATTTTTTAATGAAAACCGATTTTCATTTTGTAAACAGATGAAAATCTAGTTTTCGTATAACCTTCAGAGTATATATAAGTTTGTCATTTCGTTTGTAATTTCTACATTTCTCATGTGCGTCTCCATAAAGTAGATTTATTCTGGATCGTTATAGATAGCAGAGTCGAGAAATCAACTTTCCGAAGCTCCCAAATAACTTAAATACATAATTCATACAGGAATATATCCGCTATAGTCCCGGTTCCGTTGCTATTTAAATTGGGGAAAATCGGCCCAGAAATGGGTGAGTTATATGCGATTAACCACGAATACCTCTATTTTTGACCTATTTCAGATATAAATCTAGATTACTAAGTCAATGCTAAGTAAATATAAACAATATGGATATCTAATGGCAGACATTTCAAAGACCTCTCCAACTATGTATATTCGGCTTAAACAAAGTAAAAAAATAGTGGAACAAAATTTGATGGAAAAATAATTTTTTGGTGAAATTTTTTATTTATTTTTTTGCGAAATCTAAATTTTTCCGGGGTTTTAGTGACAAGACGATTCTTTCATGAAAAACCGATTTTTTCCTGAAAATTATATTTTTTTCCTGAGAAAAAATACTTTTTTGAGAAAAATGGGTGGTTTTTTTGTTCGGTTTTTGATAAAAATCCACTTTTAGTGAATCTTTGTTTTGGTGAATATCCGTTTTCTAGTGTAAATTCAGTTTGTGGGAAAAAATTGTTTATATTTATGCAAAATTTTTGTTTAAAAATAAAATTTTGGTCCAAAAAATAAGTCGGTGTTGTTTACGGGGATTTTGGCTCTATCTCGTCTATTCATGAACTAAATTGCTGAAATATTCTAAACAGTATTTGTCCTAAAATATAAATTTTTGCCCATAACTCCGACATTTATGTACCAGTTTTTCTTATTACCAAATGGTTTTGAGAACGTTGATTTCAACAAACGAACTGATTCCTAATAAATCGTCTAATAGGGATCCAGAATATATACTTTATAGGGCATGGAATGACGGTATTATTTTTCAAATAAAGAAATATATCAAAGAACATCAGTATGATGAAGAATTCTGAACTTAAATAGAATTTTAATTGCCAGTTTAGAAGTTGTCAATTTATGAAAGATCTAAGATTTTCAGGCACTTTACTAGGTTTAACTAATGTTTACTTTAGAAACCAATAATAATTAAATATTTTAACTTACACAACACCATTAGCTCCACACCATCCGTTACCGCTTGGCCCACACC
Organism: Calliphora vomitoria; assembly: GCA_942486065.2. Lineage (NCBI taxonomy): Eukaryota > Metazoa > Arthropoda > Insecta > Diptera > Calliphoridae > Calliphora > Calliphora vomitoria. The sequence continues at coordinate 11,268,640 of OW818030.2, read as the reverse complement.
ATTCTGACCCGTGCACTCTATACTGCCCGACATATTACGCGATTTGATTTCCACTATATGTATCTGACGATTACCCACCAAATAATCAATAATTGTTTCATTATTATGAGTCCAGGTGACGGCGGGTTGGGGAACACCCTCTGCCTCGCATATAACCTCTAAAACGGCACCAATTGGCATTTCTATAAAACCGCTTGGGGTGGTATAAATGCGTGGGGCATACTGCACTTCTATGGCATGCGCCTGTACATCTTTGCCCGTTGGGGTAACAATTTCACAATAATATTTGCCAGTATCCTCGGCCTGGACATTCATTACCTCCAAACTGCCATTGGCTAGTAAATGAAAACGATCCATGAACACGGGTTCCGATTGGGGGGATTCCATTAAAAAATCTTCATCTTTAAGCCAACGTACCGAGAGGTAGGACACTAAAATTTTGTGGTTTTTTAAATAATTTTTTTTATATATTTTTTTTTTTCTTTGAATTATTTTCTATTTGAAAACTTACACTTGTAACCACAGGGCAATAACACTGTATCATTTTCATAGGTTTTCACTGTGGTTGGCACTGTATAAAAATCTCGACTATATAACTCTTCAGTTTGTTGAATATTTATTTCATGGGCTGAACATATTATTAAAGGCAAAAGTATTAACACATTACTTAAGTTTTTAATAAAAAACATTTTATAATTTTTTTATTATTTTTCTATTTCTATGTAACAATTTTTTTATTTTTTGGAATTCTTAAAATTTTTTTTTCTTTATTTTGTAAATTTATCGTTAAATTTTTTGTTTCTGCCGCTTGTTGTGAACGCTCAATTTGAACTGTTTAATTTGAAGATAACGTCAGACAGATCTTGATCTTGTCATTTTCGGTCACCATCACTACAATTTTCTTGCTCATACAGGGCAGTTAGATTGACATACACGTACAACAACAACAACAACAGCAGCAAGAACAACAAATTACACTCTTACTTATTTACTAATAATAATAAATAATTGTTCGCCTGCGCATTTGTTATTGTTATTTTGTTGTTATTATTATTCAATTAAGACGTGCTTTTGTTGCAGAGGTGCAGATAATGTGTGTTCTCTGCTCGATATACATAGTAAATATTTGTGTGCCACTGTATGTGTCACTTACACTCGCAGAATTCTAAAAAAATGTATCAGAAAGAGAGCGTTTTCCTGTGACATTTATTCTTTCATTCAATAGGCCCCCATCAAATAAATCATTCATCCATCCATTTATGTATGAACTTTAAATACAAAGAATGTTTTCTTTATTTCTTTCTATGTATCTTTTTTTAAAGAAATTTCCCTAAAGGCGGCTTCTTAAATTCATGAAGTTAGTTCGTGTTTGAACTTTGTTCTTTGTGATAAAAAAAATATGCACTTTGGCATTATTTTTGTGTGTGTTTAAAACAATGTTACTTCAAAATTATACAAATTGTTAAAGAAAGTAAAGAAATTATAGTTTTATATAGGAACATATTGAGGAAGTAAAAAAAGCAGCAATTAGTATGCTAATTTTCTTTATAGGAGGATTAAGAAAATTTGCATTTTAATTGATTTCTTTCTTTAATTGAATCTATGTTTACTAGTACCGCCCATTTTAAAGGGCTTATAGAAACTTACTGGAGGATTATGGAATATAACAGTGTGTGTTCATAAACACTGCAGTTTAATACGAAACAACATAATAGTAAAATAAGAAAAACTGTTTTTTATAGATTGTTTCTACAGAAAAACCGTTTTTCTACTGAAAACCCGTTTTTCTACTGAAAAACCGTTTTTCTACTGAAAAACCGAATTTCTACCGAAAAACCGTTTTTCTACCGAAAAACCGTTTTTCTACTGAAAAACCGTTTTTCTATTGAAAAACCGTTTTTCTATTGAAAAACCGTTTTTCTGTTGAAAAAGCGTTTTTCTACTGAAAAACCATTTTTTTTACTGAAAAACCGTTTTTCTACTGAAAAATCATTTTTCTACTGAAAAACCGTTTTTCTACTGAAAAACCGTTTTTCTACTGAAAAACCGTTTTTCTACTGAAAAACCGTTTTTCTACTGAAAAACCGTTTTTCTATTGAAAAATCGATTTTCTACTGAAAAACCGGTTTTCTACTGAAAAACCGTTTTTCTACTGAAAAATCGTTTTGAAAAAGCGTTTTTCTACAGAAAAACCGTTTTTCTATTGAAAAACCGTTTTTCTATTGAAAAACCGTTTTTCTACTTCAAACCCGTTTTTTACTGAAAAACTGTTTTTCTACCGCGAAACCGTCACAGAAAGACACTGCTCTATAGAAAACTATTTCACAATGATACGGTTGTATAGAAAACTGTCTCTCAAAGACACTGTGCTATGGAAAACTGTCTCACGAAGACACTGTTCTATAGAAAACATTCTTAAATATACACTATTCTATGGAAAACTGTCTTCCAAATACACGATTCTATAGAAAATTGTCTCACAAAGACATTGTTCTATGGAAAACTGTCTCTCGAAGATATCCCAGCATTTCTAGGAGACTGTGCCGATCTATTGAGTTTACCTATCATTTAGGGTGACATCTAGTTACATAACTAGCTACGTGACTGGTTATTTTAAAACGTGCGTGTCATAAGCAGGGGCGGGGATCAAGTGACCCGTTAGGATTCACATACCGGTTACATAGAGCCAGTTACCTTACTAGCTACCTAACTGGTTACTTGATCAGCTACATTATTATAACATGTACTGGTGCTAATTTACCTCAAATAATCAGATAAAAATACATCCCAAAGGCAGTCCAATAACCTATTGCTTGTAAGCAAACCTTCCTCCGACAACTCTCCAATAGATTACTTGGGTAAGGTAACTATTTTTTAAAGTGCAGCACAAAATAAACATTGACTACAATCTAGTTTACTTAGAGACACTAAAGTGAAAATTGACTTCTAGGTTACCAATCTCGGTTATATGGGAAGCAAAAGTAAAATAAGCTGTATGCGAATTATATCAACACAATCTGTACAAAACCAGTTTGTACGAATTAATCACAAACAAGTGCAGTACAAAATAAACGTTTAAAGTGACAGCACTGTAAATTACTTAGAGACACATTACTGACAATTGTCTTCACGCTAGATTACATGGGATGTATACAATAACAAATTGTCTTCTCTCTGCACTACAATGAGCACATACATGTCAAATTACCCAAAATCTATAGAAAACTGTCTTACAAAGACACCATTCTATATGGGCATTTCTAGCGAAAAGTCTACCCAGACCGAAAAATTAAAAGTTAATCAATTCAAATCAAATTTCGCTCCTAATAAGTATTATATATACGGTTATTATGGCACCTAATTTTATGATGATCGGTCCATGATCTCCCATAGCCCGCTTCCGAAAATTATTTTAACGAGCATGAATCGCTTCCAACATTTATAAATGTTGGTATCCTCATAAAATTCAACAGAAATAAGTTTCATATAGACATAAATTACGCGACCTAACTTCATGGCGATCGGTTCATAATTGGTCATAGCTCCCATATAACGCTAACTTCCGAAATCATTTACGAAAATAAATTATTGAAATTAAAAAAAATGTTTCACAGTGTAGGGTATTTATGACCATGCTTGACCGAACATTCTTTCTTACTTGTTTTCTTTTTCTTATTTCTTAACCATAAAATATATCAAATGAAAATTTAAATAACGTAACGTTATGTAACGTCACGTCAGATACTAAAGCTACGTACACACGGTTGTCAGATTGCCAGAAACATGCTCAGAAAATGGTTAACACAACCATGAGAACTTATGTTGAAACATATGGTTGTTAACAATTTATTGAACATTTTCTGACAACATTTTATGCATCAGACAGTGGCATCATTGTCCGATAAATTATTTCTATTGGCAACACTGTGCATATGTATTTAAAATAAACAAAAGTGAAGCAACCTTGTAAACTGGCAATTTTTGTTGGCAGATAAAAGTATTGTTTGACAATGAAATTGTAAGATTTTCTTACAATCGTCTAAACTGACAATTTACCTTTTCCTTATAATATTTCATTGGCAGTACATTGCGAGCACATTGCCAGATCTGACAACATTGTAAAATCTGACAACCCTGTGTACATAGCTTTAGGGTCAATTGTTCTAATATTTTTTTTTTTCTGAATAAAGTTGTACTTAATTACTTCGCAAATATAAAAAGTAAAGTTTTTACAAATTTGCCTTTTTCATCATTTTTTTTTTAAACATTTTGTCGTACAAATGTCACGTTACGCCATAATAGAAATGCCCATACACAGAGAAAACAGATTCGTGATAGCAACCAAATTTGTAGCCAATCGAATGAGTCGTTTGCACACATAGAATTTTTCGGTTCTATTAACAGAAAGTATGTTGATCAAGAAGAATTTCGGTTGAAGCAACCAAACTTTTTGTTAACCTAAATTGTTTTTGCCACAACTCTAAAATTCGGTTACTGTCTTACACTGTTCTATAGAAAATTATCTTACAAGGACGCTGTTCCATAGAAAATTTACTCACAAAAGACAATATTGTATTGAAAACTATTTCACAAAGACACCGTTCTCACAAATGCAATAAAACCTAGATCACTACCAGTGTGGAAATGCTAACAAAATGTGTTTTATTAATTGAAAAGCTGTTGGTATACAGTCCATGTCTGTTTTTTTGTTCTTTTAAATTATTAAAGGCATATGACTTTTTAAATATTTCATTGCAATGTATTTTTATAACAACATTTAAATTTTATTATTCTTTTTGCAATTTTTGCATAAAAGCGTCACACACTTTGGTGCCAATGAATTGTTTGCAATATGTTTTTTAGAGCAATAAATCAATATTATTTTATTCACAACAACAAATATTATTTTTTTATTTATTATTCAATACAAAAATAACAATAAAATATGTAAAATAAAGAAGTTACAAAAGAAGGTTCTTCAAACAAGCAAAGAATAAATATGGCAACTATTTTATACAGCAGAGTTGATTTGACAGGATTAACAGAGATGGCAAAATCAGGGATGGGAAACATTGCACTATTCGTTAATAAACTAGGGATGTTAAATAAAAGCGTTTATTTTGGAAAGGATAGACAGATTAAACAAATAATTGTCTATTTTAATTCTTTGACTTTGGGAAATCATTATTAATGACGTGGCAATGAAATATTTATCTAAACATTATTATTATTGTTAAGTATAGTTATGTGATATTATTTTTTTTTTTTTAATTTTTTGTTTTTAAAATTCATACATTAACAAATTTCCTATTTCTATTCATTTCAATTGTTTTATAAAAATAGCTTAACAAATTGTGAATTTTATTTATGCATGTATGCTATTTCATACAGAATTAATTATACTATTTTATTAATTTAAATAACACACACAGCAGCAGTGCGCCAGTGTTTTATTTTTATCATCAAATAAATGGACGGGGTCGCATTCAAAAACTGGATGAACGTGAATAAAATTGTCTATGCAAAAAAAAAAAAATTATTCCCTCTCTACTATGAGTTTTAAAACAAAACAAAAAAACGTGATTATTAGTTTATGTCTTACAAATAAATATTTATTTCACTACATTTTCAAATTATTTTTTTTTTTTGTTTCATTTGAACTATACATATGTATGTAGCCAGTTAGTTGTTTTTATGCAATCAAGTTTTTTTTTTTTTTAAAAAAAATTCTATAAATAAAATGTATAATAATAAAATAAACGAAATTGTATCCTCTTTGCACGACTATTAATTTAAAAATGTCATTAACACGTCCATCACTACATATTAACCCATAAAATTTGATATAGAAAACATAATTTTGGATTTTTTATTAAAAAAAACTTGTTATTAAATCATAAGAAATAATAAGCAGTAACTATGTATTAATTTTATAACAAAATATGAAAAGGCATCCTTTTCACTACGAATTTTTTTGTTTATAAAAGTATTGTTTTAATACAGTATGGCAACATTGTTCCTATCATGAGAGCGAAAAGAGAAAATAAATATAAGTTAGTGTTGCCATGTAAGACCCTGTCTATACTTGACAAATATTTATCATAACAATTAATGACGAAAGTACTAACAATTTTGTTATAACGAAGTAATAATAATAAATATTAATAAATGTAGGCTATACCTGATAATATTTTTATCTTGACAACTACTTTGACGTTTATCATGACAAACATTTATCTAGCATAACAGCTGCCATAAACTAGTGTTGCCAACTATTTTTCAAAGTAAAACATGTAGATGAGTTAATGGCAAGGATGAATTGAACCAGACAGTCCAAAAATAAACTTTGTAAGACACTTTTCTCTAGAAAACTGTCTTACACAGACCAAAAAAAAAAAACTTGTTATTAAGTCATAAGAAATAATAAGCAGTAACTATGTATTAATTTTATAACAAAATATGTATTTCTTATTAAGAATTAATTGATTTCTTCTTTAGGCATCCTTTCACTACGAATTCTTTTGTTTATAAAAGTATTGTTTTAATACAGTATTGCAACATTGTTCCTATCATGAAAGCGAAAAGAGAAAATAAATATAAGTTAGTGTTGCCATGTAAGACAAATATTTATCATAACAATTTATGACGCTTGTTGTCAAGACAAAGTTGTCTGAACAAAAGTACTAACAATTTTGTTATAACGAAGTAATAATAATAAATGTTAATAAATGGAGACTATACCTGATAATCTTTTTATCTTGACAACTACTTTGCGTTTATCATGACAAACATTTAGCTAGGGTAAACAGCTGACATAAACTAGTGTTGCCAACTATTTTTCAAAGTAAAACATGTAGATAAGTTCATAGTAAGGATGAATTGAACCGGAAAAGACCAAAAATAAATTTTGTCAGACACTTTTCTCTAGAAAACAGTCTTACACAGACACTTTTCTATAGAAAAAACTGTCTAACACAGACCCATTTATATAGAAAAGGGTCTACTCCTACATTCATATAAACTCTAGCTAGGGCCATTCCAATTCGACTTAAACCTCATTAGTACTTTCACTTATTAAGTTTATTAACAACTTAATAGATTTAAATATAAATACTTAATACGCTTGACATCAAAGTTTGGCAATAATATATATTTAAGAAATATAATCTTATAAAAAGTAATTAAAATTTAACAGTTTATAAATATCAAATATGCTTTATAATTGTTTTTCCAAACAACAAAACAAGATTTTATTCCAATATCAAATATAATTCCTTATTATGTTGATTAGCTGGGGGTTTGACACAGATTAGCCAAGAAATATAATAACAAATTCTTATTATTCCCAAAGTTTCTGTTTTATTTATTTAAAGATTTTAAGATTCCATTTGATTTCAAATTAAAAGTATCAAAGAAATCTCTTTTCAACATTGTTATTGAAAAAGTAATACAAATTACCGGAAATGGTAGTTTTTTTTTTTTTTTTTTTTTGGACAATTATTAACTATGTACGTGTTAATAACAATACAATGATGCTGCAACATCTTAAATTAACATAAAATAAATGCAACATTAATAATTTCTTTTGAATCTACCGAAATATTAAAGTATTTTTTAAAGAGAACAACTCAACGATTTAAATATAAAAAGATATTAAATTGATTCAATACAAAAAAACGAAAAATAAACTATACTTTGAATATGATGAGGCTTTAGGACAAATTATGTAGAGTTGACAGCGTTTACCTCAGAACGGCCGTATGTTGCAGGCTACAAAGTCTAAGGAATGTCAGAATGTTTTCAGCATGTTGCTCCACCCGAATTTCAGTGTAGTCGGAAGTTGTGTTACAGTAAGATCGGCCTGTAACTCTTTCGATAGTCTCTAAACTAGTCGTATAAATGTCAACCACTTAAATTCATCACGATCTATTTATTGTTATTCTACGTAGGGTTAGAGAGACCTGACTGAAGGCCAGAACCAAGTCCTGTTTCAGTTCTCTAAATATTCTAGGTATATTGCTACTTGTATCCCTGCTACTTGTTATCCTTGTATCACTGGTGGTCGACATTGCAAATGTCGTCTACAAGTCCACATGTCAAGGCTTGATAATACAGACTCACGATTGACATAAAACGAGCTGGTGTGGCAGTTTCCCGAAACTTTCATTTGTCATTGAAGACATAAAATAGTTTCGGGAGAAGACAAGGACAAAAATTATACAGAGGTGTCAAATTTGACGTTTCAAAAATTCAAAATCAGATGAAAGGGCAGTTCTCTTAAAAAAGGATATCAAATATTTTGTACTACAATATCAGTGATGTGTTAAAGCAAAACGCAATATACAATATGGTAGACAAAGTAATGTAATCAAAACAAACAAATAACCAAAACAAAACAATGAAAAAGGCAGTTTATAAAGAAAGAGACGAATAGAAAACGAGATTATTTACTGTCTCGTGACACCTCTGTATACTCTGTGACAAGGAGTCAAAGCCGTGTCGAGTTTCCCGAAACTTTCATTTATCATTGAAGACATATAATGGTTTCGGTAGAAGAAAAGGAGTCAGAGCCGATAAAATCGTTTGTAGTACAATTTAAGAAAAACATTCACCAGCATTCGCAAAGTTGCAAAAGTAAATGAATAGACAATACATCTCTGGTCTTTCCAATATTGGTCATTGAGTTGGATATAGATCTACAACAAGCCTCAGCTAATGTTTCATTTCTCCAAATATCTGATGATTGGATTGCGGAGGTCATATTGGTGACTCGTGACTTGATTCTTTACAGCCTACAGTCGGAAATAGTTGCAAATTTTTTTGTCACCCTATCGTTCTTCCTCGTAGGATTGGAGAGTCCTAAATGAAGACCACAACCAGCTCCTGTTTCGTTCATCCAAATGTTCTACCTATATTGCAACTACGAGATCCTCGAATTGCAGTTGGTCGGTACTGCAAATGTAATAAACAAACCCACAATTGATGTAAAACGAGCTGGTGTGTAGCAGTTTTCCAAACTCTTGTCATTGAAGACCTCGAATGGGTTCGAAAGAAGCGGGAGAATTCAAAGCTGAAAAAATTGTTTGGCCTGTCGAAGAAAATGATTATGAGAAAGTAGTCTGATATTAGAAAAACATCTCGCAGAGATGGGCATTTAATCAGACCAGCATTTCCAATTGCAATAATCTGTGAATTGGTTCAATATAATTCACAAATGCAGCACCCAGTCTTCTCCTTCGAGTTGGATAGTGTCTTGCAATCAGCATCAGAAATTGTCAACTCCTGACCTAATGTTTCAACTAACTGAAACTTGGACCGATTGGAGTGGGTACAGCGAACATCATATCGATGGCTAGGCTAAATAATGGGATGGGCATTTAATCAGACCAGCATTTCCAATTGCCGTAGTCAGTGAATTGGTTCAATTTAATTCATCAATACAGCACCCGTAGGTCTTCTCCTTCTTCGAGTTGGATAGAGACTTGCAATCAGCATCAGAAATTGTCAACTCCTGGGCTAATGTTTCAACGAAATGATACTTGGATCGATTGGGCTGGGTACAGCGCACATCATATCGTTGCCTAGGCTCGACCAGCTGATCTAAAGAGAACTACTGTTAAAGTTATGCGGAACATTGTGCCGACATTGAAGACATAGCTAAACCGTTTGATCGATCTAGAGAAATGTTTTTGGAGGAGGAATTCTAAAACTAGAGAATCTATATATCGGCAGAATGGGAATTTAGTCATAACAGAACTCCCAATTACAATAGTCAAACAGCTGCTCCAGACATCCATAATCGAAGTTTCTTTATATCGACCATCAATTCGTCAATCATCTGTAACATCTTGAGACTAAAAGTATATGATATCGCCGTCACTCCCAATTGCAACAGTCAGTGGGCTGCACTTTGCTGTAGTAGAATCATCGATTCGTCAATCTACTCTTAGAATGCGGAACCGATTTTTGAAAGCCCGATGGTAATCCGAGTATTAGCGGAACGTTACCAATTTAAAGCTCCAACTTACATTCTCCCGATCTAACCGCAAATCTTAAGAGCTTAAGATATCGTTTCTTAGTCTGAAGTAAATACTCATCACTACTCATTTGTTTGTCGATGGTGAACACAATTCCAGAAGCATTGTCGGCTGCTCCATAATTCAATCCTCCAATACAGCATCTCTGTGGTCTTCCCCAAATTTAAGATTCAAAGTTTACGATGTTGCTATTACTCCCAATTGTCAATGATGAATGCAATGTCAGAAGCATTATTTCTAGCTGCCATGACTGTCAAGGAGGGATCCTCAATAATAATCTAGGTATAGCAAAACCCTGGCACCTTTAAGCTCTAACTTTAAGGTATAAAACTGAACTAATTCCAATACCATGGAGCTCAAGATATTGATCTACAAAGTCAGAAGCATTATGGTGTCGCTTTCAAATGGGAATCAGGGTAATAGCGGATCATTAAAGCTCTAACTTTAAGAGAGAACACTGATTGTTCCGCAGTATCTTGGAACTCCAAATATTGAAATAGATCCCTCTGCTACAACAATTATTTCTGTGTAAACTTGACGATAGGGTTGTGCCACAAGATGGAAATCATTATCAAACATAACGAATGTAAAATTCGCCGCAGCGATTGTGAGGTTTTTGACAGAGATTCTGAACATCAATGATGATCACGATCTTTGACGTCGTTCCTATGACAATTGAGTCTACGCTCCGGAACGACCAGAGTCCCACATTAGCGACAGCTGATTCAACTGGAAGTTTTTACCCCAGAAAAGAACTTTTGACAACAACAATTGTAATGTAACTATCAGATAATTCTCTAAGTTCCTAAGATGTTTCCATCACAAACAATGCACCTCTGTTACATTGCCAAATGGTTTAGGAGCATCTGCTTTTCAGAGTTGACAAATTAAATACAGTGTGTGTAAAATTTGAAGATCTCGGATGTGAAACAGATTTCGCAAGACAATTTTAAAGATCTTAAGATAATGTTTATTAGTAAAACCATTAAAAATTAGTATCAAACAAAATACAACATTTTCATGTTTGGTTTATACTTATTTGGAATGATTAACCATATAATATAATTGTGTCATTTATTTTAACCGAGCTTGATAAGTCATCGTATATTTTAGGTGGACAATTGTTTACGATTCATAATAACCCGGGTTTTTCGTCATTCGATTTTAACACTAACCCCATCCTACAATGTTTTGGCTTCATTTTAATTGTCTGCTGTATTATTAATGACATTTTTTTTTTCCAACTTCTGAATGATAACAATTTAAAATAATACTCTTCATTTCGTTTTAGTACGCACAACAATATTCTCTTTAAACAGTAAATAATAAAAAACCATTGAAAACAAATTAAAATACTTGAAAATAAATCGAATAGCAAATGTTTACAAATGCATTAAAAACGATTAAAACCGAAAGAGAGAGAATAAATGAGAAGGAGAGTAAATATTAGGCAGAAAAACGAACGAGTAAATAAGACTATAAAAACGAAGCAAATTAGAAATCGAAGAGTAAATAAATGTAAATCTATACTAAATTGGGGGAGTAGAGGTGGAGAACTCTTTATTTGTTTAAACTTTAAAGTGTTGGTTGGGTAGCTTACTCACCAGAAAAAAAAAAACAGCTTCGTTTGTGTTACAGAGAGTTTTTATAGGGGGACTTCGTGGAAAAAAACGATCGTTTTTTGATTGTGAGGAGTATGTGTAGCTGTTTTTAGCAAAAACTCGCTGTTATAAACGGAAACCAGTTAGTCGTTTTGCTACGAGCAATTGTTTAACACACAGCGCACTGTTAATGGTATAAAATACAAGATTTTTTTTCGTGCCTTAAATACAAAACCAAAATATTTAATTTCAAGCAAAATACTACAACTACATATTGCATAAAAAAAACAAGTTTCATGTAAACTAGCCTGAAAAAACACGCTATAATATACAGCTGGATAATAAATTGTTAAGTGAAGACCTATATTAAATAAAAAGCAATAACAACATAAGAAATAGAAATATTTAAATACAAAAAATATATACAATAAATGCAGTTATGAATTAAGAAAAAAAACTGGTTACTTTATGTAAAAAAAAATTTTACAACAAAATTTTATAAAAAAAAAAATAAATAATATGTTATAAAATAATTTGCAAGTTAACTAAAAAAAACAAAGCCTGAAGTACTTAAATATTTCATAGAAAGTGAAAGAAAAGTGTTTACTTAAAATTATCATAAAACAATTAACTTTAAATTAAAGTATGACTTCAACTGTATTACAACCCCCTACAACAACCTCAACAACAACTACAGAATCTTCAACAATGGGCTGGTCTCATGACAAATTAAGATTTTCCTGCGTTGACAACATTGGTTTGAAACAATTATGGAAACTAATTGCATTGGATACAAATACCAACACAACAACAAGAACAACAGCTACATCTCCCAACAACACAACAACAACAACCGCAACACAATCAGCTACAGCAACAAATAATGATAAGAATAAAAATAATAATAACAACAACAACAACATCAATAATAATAATGAGGTAAGTTGACATTTTCTTTTGTACACGCAAGTTTTTATTGATGTTTTTGTAATGGGGAAAAAAATATTGATTTTACAGCTAGTTTTTTAAGCACTAATATAGATTGGTTTTAGTTAAAAAATATAAATAAGTTAAAATAGTAAAACAAAGAATTTTAAACAAATAAAATAGATTTGCGAAGCAAAATTTTAAAGAAAAATTTTAAAAAATAAAATCTCTAGTTTTGTTCCTTTACTTATAAAATTTGTAGGTTTTACAGGAAAGCATTTCAGACTAAAACTGTCTATTAGTGGCAAACAGCAACTATTTAACTTAGTTTTAAATCAAATGGACTAATTTTGAATTTACTCTGGTTCTAGGAATAAAACTTTTTATAGAAAAGTTAAATAAAAGTATTTAAAATATATTAAGTTATTTTTTAGTAAAATAAGGAATTTTAATAAAATAATAGAACTTTTTGAAGCATAATTTTAAAGGAAACTGAAAAAAAAAAATAAGTTTTTGTAAAAGTATTGGCGAAAATATCATAAAATTATTACTTTGTAATAATTTTATGATATTTTGAAAGGTAAATTTAATAAATTTATTTTTGAAATTAGATTAACACATTTGATACCAATTTTCGAAAATCAGCAGGTAAATTTATTATAATTATAAATTTTAATAAATTTCTCTAAATTATAAACGCTGTTCTCCCAAATTTGAGTCAATTTAACATATTTGATACCTTTATGTTATAATTTTACTAAAATCAACAAAGAAATTATTACAATTATAAATTTTAATAAATTTCTTTTCAAATAAATCTTTTCTTTTTTTTTTGCCCAATGTTTTATAGCTTAGCTTATCTAAAGTTATTTTTAGCAAATATTTCGGTTGCTAAGCCTTACTTAATTTTTATTATCACCACTTTCATTGAAACGTCATTACCTATTTACTTTTCCTTTAATGCTAAAGTATATGCCATATAATTCTTTATTCAAATAAGTATATAAATAACACTTATTTGTAATAAATAAACTATTTAAATTTGTATTTACCATCAGCATGTCTGATTTTTAAATCAATATGCATGAAATAAAACTAAAACACAAACGTGACTTGCGTCACTAGCTCAGAGGAAAAGAAAACCAAACAATAAAACAGCATATGGCAATATTGGTTTTTTTCTTGTTGTTGACATTCATTTGCCATCAATCATACACAGAGATGTATAAAATTATGTAAACAAACAAATAACATACAATTTTACACTTTACCACACACACACACAAACATGCAAAACATAATAACAACTTTCTTTACACAAAAAAAAAAAATAAGAAAAAGAGAGCGATGGTGAAAGAGGGGGGGGAGAGCAATATTTACCATATAAACACGGATATCCGTTGCATGCCAAAGTTATGTGTAAGCCACCTACCAACATGTCATTTAAACTAAAAATAAGCTTGAGTTGAAAGAAAACTTTGACCAACCAACCACATTTTTGTATTTTTAATACTTTTACTAGTAATTTCATACTCATATTGTGTGGATTAAAGTAAATTGAAATCTAAAATATATAAAACACGTATTAAAAATAAAAAAAACCACACACAACAGCCATTAACAGACACAATTGACGTCACAAACGTGCCAGAAACCAAATGATGGTGTGGCAAAAGACAAAAAATAAATATGTAAAAAATGACTGTATTGAAGTGATTACTTTTTATTTGTTGCTAGTAAAATCATAAGTTTAAATGAACTGAAAAAATAAATATAAAAGATTTATTTGTAATTAAGCAACACTTTTTATATTTAAGAAATTGTTACAAATTTTAATTAAAATAATATATAAAACAATCACATACAATTTTTAATTTTAAGCAAAACTTGAAAATTACACTTTTATTTTTTTATTAATTAATGTATCTTAAATTAATTTTGCTTTAAATGACATAATTTTTAGGTAAACTGTTTATTTATAACACTTCTCTAACAAAATTTTAAAACTTTGAATTTTTAAAAAATCATAAAAAAATCTAAACCGACATAAAGCTAAAACATGTTCTGAATAAAATGAGCCATATTTTAATCAAATCTATGCATAATTGTTGATTTTATTAACAATTAAGTGTATGTCCTTTTTAACTGTTACATTTTACACTAACAAAAATCACGTGATAGTGCAACACTATGTCGACATTTACACGTTGATTTAAAGTCATGTCTTTTTTTTTGTTTCTCTTTTAAAACCCCTACGAAAATCTCCATTCATTTATACGATGCCTTTTTTTCCAACCATGCTTGCCTTTTTTTGGCATGTAATCGTATCAATAACCAATCAGAAAAGAGCTCAAAGCTGAATATTAAAAAAAGTCATGAAAAACAGAAAACTTGCCTTTTGTGTAGACTTCACAATTTGCTAGTACAAAAAAAGCCCTTGATTTTAAGTCATGACTTAAAGTCATAATGTAAATGCCCCCTATGACACTGATAGCGTTGCCAACGAGGTTTTTAGCACGAAACACTAAGTAAAATGACGAATGTCAAGAAAACAAAACTATTTTCATGACTAAATCATTTCATTTATTAATTTCTTTTAGGCCAGCAGCACGTTTATGTGTGTTGCCAACCAGTTGCCCTTTTTATTACTTTAATTTTTTTTAATTCTTATTTTTCCCAACAATTAGCACGTAAAACATTAAGTTTTTAATTACTTAAATACACACATAAACTCAAAAGTTTTCATTAACCGCTCTAATTACAAAACACGCATGTTCTAAAAAAAGAATTAAACATTTTAACAAATCTAGACATTAATTTATTTAATTATATCTGAAATCCCCATTTTTCTATTAATAGAAAATAAAGAGTATAATTACTTTCAAGAAACCATAAATTTTAATAAAACAGCAGCACGTGGAGAATACATTATGTATGTTTGCTTAGCAAATTAAAATTGGTTGAATCTAACTTTTTAAGAAATTCCCTTTTTTATTTATATTTTATTTAGTGACCATTTTTATAAATTTTGCTATTTTTATAAAAAATATTTTAAATTTAAAACAAACTAAAAATAGCTTAAGAACAAAAAAATTCCCAAATTTCTTTTTGAAATCTTATCTTTTCAGAACATGCCTTAAAAAGGTGCTTCTCTTTGATTAAATTTTGAACACATTAATTTGTTGTCAATTGTTTTAATTCATTTCATTTCACAATTTTCTGCTCAAGTCAAAGGTGTGTGTAGATGTCACTGCTAAAATATTAATAACAATTTAAAAACAAAATAAATTTTAATATATATATTTTTTTTTTCATGTATATATGTATAAATAAGTGTAGATATTGTTTTATTTTACTTATTTGTTGTTAACAAAAGATAAGAATTATAAAATTTTTGTTTAAGAGAGTTTGTTTATAATTTAAAATCACGTACATGTTGATGTACAATGACTTCCTAAAACGAGACCCTGAATAATTAGAACTATTGTCATTATGAATAGTATATAAGTATAAATATAAAAACCATATAAAATGTACGAGCTAAATGAGTTACGTGTTTAATTGTGTAATAAAAGAACAAATAAAACAAAAAAATAAATAAATCTTAAGTAATAATTAAAACCATAAATAAAGATATTTTAATAAAATTCGCAACAAATTTTCCGGTTTTCTTGTTCCCACAACAATATAAACACTAAAACAAAATTGTGTGTTAAAGTTCAACTGGCAACACTCTAACACGCATACCTAAATTGGAGCGTAAGGCGTTTTTTACTTGTCAAAAATTCTCATGCCCATACAATTTGTATGCAGCATACCGAAATAACGCGACGGCAACGCTTTGTAATTGAAAAATCCGATTTTGACAGCGCGTTTAATAGTGAAGTTAGTTGCAAAACACAACAAATGTAAACACATACATACAAAAGGAGAAACAAATATGCAAGAAACACATTTTTTAAACTTTAATATTTAGTTTCTTTGATAAAATTTTAGTTTACAAATCACGAAACAAAAATCAGAAACACCAATACTGCAATGTACTTTATTGTTTAAACAATCCGGGTTGTTATATTAATTTTTTTGATAACCTTGTTTTTATTGTTTGACGTAGCGTTGGCGCTTTTATTTAGGTATGACATTTCAGCGTTAAAGCTAAGCGTAAAGAAACGTTCCGCCTTACGCTTTTATTTAGGTAGGCCAGTAAGGATTGTTTACTTCGCGTATCTTCTTAGATTTAAAAAAAAAGAAAATTCTCTCACCACTTCTGGTGGGTTATCAATTTATACTGAATACCAAGTTATAAAAATGCCTGAACGAATTTATTAAACTTTAGCTTAAATTTTATAAATATTGAAATAATAAAGCTTTAAATATTTAATTAAATCTTAATCTAAAATGAAATGAGCTAAATTTAGATTAAAAAAATAAAAATTAAAAGATTTTATAGTTTTTTAATGTTTTATTTAGATCACTTTGTTTTAATTCTAATATTAGAAGTCTAAAATTAATTTTTTTATGATTTTTTTTTATAAATATTTATATTTTTAAGTAGTTAAAATACTTAAATGAAATTTTTAAATTTAAAATCTTGTTTTCGTCACATTAATTAGTTATTTAAATAATATTCAAAAGTTAGAGCAAACGTAAGACTATAAAACTGAAACTTTAATGGATTTTTTTTATGTTTTTCAAACCCCCTTAAAAAATTTTTAAATCTTAGTTTAACCTTAAAAGTAATATAATAACAATATTTTAATGACCTTTCCTATTTCATTAAATGTTGGTTTAAGAAAGTTCAAAAACGTTGTTTGTTTTTGTTATTAGGTTCATTTACCTTTAAGTTTTGATTTAAAGATTATCTTGCTATTGTTTTCATTGTTAAGGGAAAAACGTGCAAATGGTTTTCTTTATTTATTTATTAGAAATCATTTTTGCATTAATAATCAATTATTTCCGGCATATATATTTCTGTTTTAATGATAAAATATTTCAAAATAATTCCCACGCCAAAAATGATAAACAAGTTCTAAAGTATCAGTAAAATTAAACAAATTTTAACTGTCAAGGTCAGGTTAACACAATTACGCTGAAAAAACAATAAGAGTTTTTTTTTAAAGAAACTTGTTTCTAAATGATAATTAAATTATAAAAATAAAATTACGGTTATTGACGTAAGTTTTTTTTTTATCAAAAAAAAATAATTAAAAATCTGAAATTTTATTTTTTAGGAAACTGTGAATCCCTTTATTATATAGCTTTTTTAATATTCTTGTCTGCCTTTTCGTTTAGCTTTACTTTAAGATTTAATGAATGACAGCCAAACGCGTGTTTTATTTTTATTATAATTTTTAAGTCATGGTTACATTATGTGTGTAATATTATTTTTTTTATATACAAATTTTTTTTACAACGTATGCGGTTTTACAAGGTTTTTTTGTGGTCTATCTCATTGTAAAATCTTTTGCTTTTATTTTATGATGATGTCTACTAGAGATCTAGAACTTTGTTTGTAGTTCATTTAACTCAAGGTTAGTGAAACGGCAAGCAGTTTACTTAAAATAAACAGGTTTTTAAATGAAATTAAAAATACATAACAGTTTATGTTCTAAAAATAAATAAAAAAAAACTACAACAAAAACTTGTAACATCTTCTTTTATTTAAATGAATTTTTCCTTAAAGTTAATATTTTTAGGTTTTTACAGAAAAATATAATTTTTACTATTTTTCCGCTTTTCTAAGATTTTTTGTATAAAATAATAGGCATCACTGTTGCAAAGTGTCATGTTATAGAAAACAACAACAATAAGGTTAATCTTTGTTTACATCGTACATCCTTGTTAAAAATTGTATGTGAAACTAACAGTTGCTTAAATAAGGTATTATGTAGCAAATATTTGTAATATTAGGGAAATTTTAATAACAAAAGTAAACAATTTAAAGAGAAATATGTAGGAAACAATAAACCAGTAAAATTTCCGTTTAATGACATTAAATTAATATAATATTTATTTATTTATTTAAATGGCTCGAGGAATTTATTAAAAAAATGTTTAATATAAATATTTAAATATATATTTTGTTTAAATAAGAAATACTTAATTGTAACATTGACATATTTTTACCTTAAAAACTTCTTAAAAATGTTGCCACAACAAATTTTTTTGTTGTTTTAGAATAATTTTTAAAAAGTTAACGTTTTTAAATAAAATATATGCTAATAACCTTGCTTTTGTTTTTCAAAAAGTATTCTATAACTTTTTTTAAAATAAAAAAATCTTTTAAATAAATAGCAAATAAGGGAATTCCCATGAAATCATCAGAAAGCTATGGTTTTATTTTCCACAAAAATACTAGAAACACTTGTGTCTATATAAATATATATATTTTTTTTATTAATTAGTAAACTTTTAAACACGCTACTTTTAATAAAAATAAATTTAACAATTAAAAGCTAACAAGTCTAAAATTTATTATATTTCTTCTACAAACCCTTTTAAAAAGTGTAAAGGTTAATTTTTTTTATAAAATACAGCCCCCTAATTTCGTGTTGACCTTATAAAGTTTCTTTTTGTAAACTTGTTTTTTATATGTTACTATTTTAAGGAAAGCCCCAATCATAACTTAACTAATCGTCATGACTAATTTAAGAGTAATTCATTCAATATACGTACATATATGTTTGTATTTTTGTTCAACTAATTAGTGTTATAAAATGAAATATGTACTCAAGAATTTTGGTTCAACTAATGTTTAATTCAATTCCTTATAGAAATTACTACAGGTGTTTTAATTGTAACAAAATAACTCAATATTTCTATTACTGTATTTTATTGTAAAAAAAAAAAAAAAAAAAAAAAAACTGACGTCAATTGCAAAAGTGTCTATTGTTTTAATAGAACTAAATCAAAACACAAATCTCTACAAAAAAAAAAAAAAACACAATTTATTGCTTTATTTCTATTGATTCACTTGGGCTCTTTTAATTGACCACAAATTGTTTTATGAAACCTAAATAAATAAATAAATATTTTGAGCACATTTTTCTTGTTTTCCTTTAATATTAATTAAATTTTTCATTTGTTAAAGCAACTGTCATAAAATGACTTTTAAATTGGATTTTGTAAATATTATTTCTTTTCATTTTATCATTTTGTCGCAATAAACTGATAATAACACTGCAAAATTAAACCAGCTTTAAATGCCTTAACTAAAAGTCAACACAATTTTTTATTTTTTTTTTTAATGCATTATGATTTTTATCAAATAATAAATAAAGCTTATAGTTATAAAAAAAAAAGCTGTGCAGTGTTTTCTTTTCGTTTTTTAAGGGGAAGATAATGTTTTAAAAGATAAACAATAACAACAGTGGCAAAACTGGACTTTGCTCTAGAAGGGGTTGACACTTCCACGCATGAAACAGTGTTGTATTAAAAAGGACCATATTGATATTATTATTACGTAAAAAAAACAAACCATTTAAATACATATTTTTGTAAGAGATATCAATTGAAGATAAAATTTCCTATATACCAGTACATACGCATGTAAATGTTTAATTTGTAACATATATATCTAGCTTTATTGTTTAAACTTTTTTTTAAATATAAACACCTTAATTTACAATTTTGTCAGGCTTTCTAAATCCAGAAGTTCTACTGTTTTTAACCACATAAAACGACCACTCATTATTGAATTCTTTTTAACCTAAAGATGATTCATTGCGGTTTTTGCCAAAGAAATGAACGACCCCTGCTTGAAATAAACTCTTCGTATGAGAGTGTTTTGATTTTAAAATGCGCAATACTATTAGCTAATATTATTGTTTTTTTTTTATATATTATTTATTCAATAATATTTAGTATGAATACACTATAAAAAAGTCATTGATTGAATATTTATGAAGCATACATAAAGAAAACAATACACTCAATATTGACGTTTCAAAAATCAAAGTGACATTTAAATTAAAAACAAAAAAATACAGAACAACAAACAAACATTATGGTGCAAATAAATATAAATATTTGTTTGTAAAATGTAAATTAATAAACAAAAAAACTCTAACTGTGGGTGGTTTATTTTATTTTTTTTTTGCAAATGTTTAAGCAAATCAGGTTTTAGCCATTAAAAAAAAAAGTAATAGCATTTAAAAAATTTTAATAAAAAAATTATTAATAATCAAATATTTTTAGATATGAGCTATAGAAAAGATTAGAGAAGTAAGAAACATTTCATCCGCTATTTTCTGCTTTCAAATCTCCTCGTTGCCAACTGTATATTTAAATCAGTTTTAGTTGGCTAAATAGAGGGTGTTTTAATGTTGCTTCATGTTTTTGTTTCTAATTTACTTTTATTTGTTCCTTAATGTTATTTTTAAACTTGTTTAAAAAGATTTATAGTATTTATATGTAAATTGTGTGTTTATTTGCTTTTTTCCTCTAATATCGTTATTGTTAATTTTATTATAAATTCTTACACGTTTGTAAGTTAAAGAAACTGGCGTCGTTTGTTAGCTTTGTATTGGAATTATAATAAACGTATGCAATTTTCTATATACTAAAACATGAAATGAATTTCTATAATGCTATTAGAAATGCAATAACCATGTTAATATGGGAATTAGAGAGAAAAAAAAAACATAAACAAATAAAATTAAAAAGGAAGACAGAGAGACAAGCAACAAATAAATTAACAGAATAATGTTAATGAATATATAACAAAAATAACAGAAAAATTAAAAAAGAAAAATAGTACAAAAACTGATAATATTTATTTAAAAATGAATCACAAATCTTTGTTTTTTTTAGTAAATTTAGTATAAAAAAAAAAACTAACTAAATTTTACATAATTTCTTTAATTTTATACTTTTTCTAAACACTTTTCCGTTTTTCTCACTATTTTATCACTTATTTGTGGATAAATAGTAGGCAACACTATTTAATGATGCTCTCTTATTGACATTCTATGTTTTTGTTTTGTTTACAACTCTCTCACTTGGTAATGATTTTTCAAGTGTTGCCAATTATTAGTTAATACAATAATAACGATAATTTTAATTCTAACCTCATTTTTAATAAAATTAGATTTTTTGGCCATAATTGTGCTCAAATTGTAATAAATTATATATTTTAATAAGCTAATTTGTATAATGATAGAATAACAAACATTTTCATTTGTATTTAGCTATTAGAAATTATTTCATATACATACATATTTTAATATTTAAAACAGAAACCGGAAATATATATTTTTTTTTGTTTTCGTTTTACCTTAATACCTTTTTTACCTACGTAATACGTAATTATTGTTAATTTAAGGTTGTAAGATAAAAACCAAAAGGTTTAATTTCTCAGTAGAAGTTAAGCTTTAGGGTATTTCTTAACAATTAAAAATAGCAATAATAATAACTTGTAATTAAAAGAAAATAGTTTAAGTTAAACTTTAGGGTATTTCTATACAATTAAAAATAGCAATAAAAATAGTTTAAGTTTAATAGGTAATTAGTTTAACTGGTTTTAAGAGGAATTAAGAAAAATCTTTTTTTTCTCTCGAGATTTTAACACATTTGCTACAACAAATTGTTTAATGATTTGCAAATTTAATTGTGTTTCACATTAACCTTTAATAAGAAAAAATAAGCCAATAAATCTCAATTAAAACAAAAAAGGCGTTAACGTTTGTAATTGTTAACAAAATTATACCGTTATTGAAAAATTAACGTAAAATGTGTATTTCATTTTATATCGTTATTGCAAACTGTAGGGGAAAGGAAATTTAAACAATAAAATTAATCACCATAAATATTATAATTTTTTTTTATTTTTGGTTTTTTTTTAAAACCTCAAAAAATACACTCCAAAATTTATGCAAGTGACGTCAAAAAAACTCACCAATATTACTAAGTATTCATTAATTTTTTTTTTTGAGACCAGTTTTTAGACTAAAACTACGTCAGTGTCTTATAAAATAAATTTATTATAATTTCTTTAAAATGAACAATATAAAAATCGGATAATCCAAAAGTAAATTTTTTTAATTTAAAAAAAAAAAAAAATCTGTTTAAAATTTAAAAAAAAAAACCTATGTTACTATACTTGCCTTAAAATTCCAAACAAATTGAAAGAAAAGCATTCAAAATTTATAAATCATTTAGTTTTAAGTTCAGTTATTAAGGTCAGTCTTGACGTCACTAGCTACTATAACAATAAATAATATTTTTTCCTCTACTAGAGAGACTTTCAACAACAAAAACTGCAAATATACACAACAACTATAACAAAAAATCATATTGTTACGAATAAAATATATTGAACACAAATAAAAAACAAAACAAATTAAAGTAAAATCTATACTGTGACAGTTTAACTGTATTTAAATGTAAATTTTTTTATAAACTGTTTAAATCTTATAATATTTCAAGAAGATATAAATAGTTATAAAACATAAACCCATAAATTATATATACAGTGTTAAAATCCATATAAAAACACTTAACAACACTGAAATACACAACAAATACCGTTATCTTAGATTAGCCAATCAAAAGCCAATAGAAATGTCAACATTATATGTTACGGGATTTTTATTCAACGTTGACATGTAAAGTGTACTACCATGCCAATGTTAACCAACTTAGTGGTGTTATACATTTTAATATGTCAAATATTTTTTTTTTTTTTGGGTTTTATTTTATTTAATTAATGTAAATTATTTGGTTTAAAGTACGTATTTTGTAAATATATAAGGTTTCTTTTTATCAAAATTGTTATAAATTTATATAAAATGTTGTTTTATTTTTATGATAATAAAACACTTAAGTGAGTGGTTAAGGTTTTTGTTGAACCTGAACATGATAACGTAGATGTCAGATAAAAAAAAACACATTTTAAAATAAATGTTTAAAAATAACACAAAAATGTAGTAGTCTCTTTGATAATTAAAAGAAATGGGTTATTAAATATAAAATCATAAAAGGTAATTTTAGTATGATATTAAAATTTCAACTACAAACAAGTAAAATATAATAAAGAAATTCAAAAGAAAATGGAAGCTAAGGTACAAATTTACATTGAAAATTAATAAAATATTTAAAAATTATGAAAATTTCTATCAAGTTTTTCAATAAATTATAATTTTTTTTTTTTTAATTTTTTTATTAAATACATAATTAAAATGTTTGTTTTTTTTTATATTTTGTTTACAAAATTTTTATATTTTCTTTTATTTTTGTTCTCTTTTTAGAATATTTCATATGAGAATTGTGAAAATATAACAGATTACTTGGGTCAACGTGATTTTGATGCACCCAGCCGCATGTCTTTGTTAAAATTTCTGGCCATTGTAAGTATTTTTTTTATTTATTTATTAATATTTATTTTTGCGTTTTGAACCACATCATCAAGTGTAAATTATAAATTACAATATTTACCAACAATTAAAGGCAAAAATCACCAAAAATTTTCCATGAATGGAATTTTTCATAGATTGTATCAAAAAAATAAATTCAATTTAAACAACAAAATAAAATATGCAAAGTAAACAAGACAAGTGTTATATACCACAGACAACATTTATAATAAATAAACTTTTGCTTTTTTAAGTGAAAAATATATACATATGTATTTATATACCTATATTGATAGGTACTTAATACAAAAGTGCCCAGCCGAGTTAGCTATTTCCTTTAAACAGGTTTAAGAACAATAGGATTGATGTAATTTTTAGGAACTGGGTTTGTTCGTTAAAAAAAAACAGTAATATTGTAACACATCACTGCACCAAAACATCAAATTTGGCATCATTGCTTTATGTCAAACGACAAATGGTTGGCAATGTTGCTAACACTACAAGGACCGTAACATAATACTGAATTTATGATGGCAGCCATAGATTTTAATAAGAAAATTGTATTTTCAAGGTTTTTTCAAATCGTCTACAACAAGTGTTATTTTTAAGGTTAAAATATTTTCAAGAAACAAACTAAAGTTGAAAAAAAACAATTAGCTAAATTTGTATATTAAAATTATAAACAAGAAAGGAATAATTTTTTATCTTTCAGAAAGTTATTTTTTTTTAAATTCTTACAAATTGTAAAAAATTTAAAATTTTCTTTAAGAATTCCCCTAATAAAGCTTTAAACTAAAACAATTAATTAACAAATTAAACACAATAATTACTTTAAAAGAAAAAAATTTGCTGATAACCAAAAATATTTTTTCCCCAGAAAATTTAAAAAAAAAAACTGCTGATGCAATTTCTTCAATTTAAAAAAGAATATATTTTGTTTTTTAATAAATATGTATGTTTTATAAACCACAGCAGAATAAGCTGATGAAATTTGTTTTATTTTTATTACCCAGCACTTTCTGCTTCTTATTACTAACCTATTTATACGTTTACAAGATTGTCACCTTATCTTTTATTAATGCCATCCACAGTCAGTCAATAAACCACTAACTCGTGTTTTTTCCACAATTTGCGTCATTTGGACACATTTTAATTACAAAGTCCCTTTTAATTTAGTAATATTATTGTGAATTTCTTTAAATAATCAAAGTAAATAAATGGAAAAAACAAACAAAATTAGACATGCATTGCTAACCATAACGCGTCAATAATTACCTTGCAATTTTCATTTACCTAACAAACCGTTTTGAAATGTAAATATTTTTTTTGTTTTCAAAATTATTAAAAAAAATTGCATTGATTAGAAATTAGACACACCCTCTACTTTGGTGAGTGTTTATTGGTTGAGGTTTTTTAATAGAGATAGTGATATAGTGGAAAGTTCTTTAAAAATACTAGACATTTTTTATTGTTGTGTAAAGTAAATAAGACATTAAATAAATTTAAAATCTTTTTGTTTAGCTGAAATATAGTTTTATTACTTTTTTGCTTTAAATTTTATTGTTTTGGTCCTCTGTGACATTTACAACAATGTTAACATATCAAAGAAAAATATAAACACAATGTTAAGGGTTACCCCTTGTTTACATGTCAACATCAATGCATGCCTGCATTCACACACACACATACATACATACATACATACATACATACATACATACATACATACATACATGAAATGTTTAGTGCTGGCCACATGTTTTTGCAAAAACAATGACAACATTAAAAGGAACACCCAAAAAAACACTTTAATTCGCCATTTTAAACATTATTATGGTAAAAAATCTAAATTTAATCAAAAATTCAGCATAGAATTATAAATGTTTTTTTAATGAAAAAATTTTTTGCAATAACAATGACAATTTTATAACATTGATATAAAAAATGCAATGTAAACTTATTATGTATTTGTAATTAAAAATCAGTTTTTCTTTAATTAGTCTGTCTTTATTTTCTTAACGTTTCATAGTTGGAGCCAGTATCTGTTTAGTATTTCGTTTACAAATTTGTCATTTCATTATTTTGACACACTTCTGTCTGGCTGTCAACGTCAAACTAATTTTCATTTGTTTTTTTTTTTTTGTTTTGTTTTGTTTGCCTATGAGCACTACTAAACAGCAAACTGTTGTTTTTTTTTATTATTAATTATAATATCAATTGCACAAATAATTTCTAATCAATGCTTAGTGTACATACACTTAAATAATTTGTATAAATTATTCCAAAAGGGGTGAATTAACATAATTTCAAATGCTTTTAATGACTAATAACACAAGTATTTATACTCGTATATTGCTGGGAATATAACAATTGAAAAAGAAATGAAAATGTATTGTAGCACAAAAAAAAATAATTTATTGGTTTAAAATTAAACTTGTTTGAAATCTATTTTTATTAATTTAATACTTTTGTAAATCACTGTTTAGTAAAATTCTTTACAATATTTAATGATAACAGACGTAGTAACTGTTTGATTAACAGCAGTTGTGTTAAACTTTAAGCTTGAATTGAAAAACAGTTTGTAATGTCTTACAGTGGTTTAAGAATATTTTACTTTGGAAATCATTCGGTAGTTTGTGAACCATTAAAGATATCTTAATGAAATTTCACACAGTCATTGCCGAGATGTTCCTGAGTTGACTAGCCACCATTTCAACTATAAAACCCTGCAAATTCACTCAGAAACGACTCAGATGTGACTGTGTTATATTTCATTAAGATATCTTAAGTGGTTTTCAAACAACCGAAAGACTTTCATTACAATCACATTTTTTTAAGTGTAAATTAAATAAATGGAATTTCTTTTTAATCTTTATAAGCTTTAAGAATTTAAATATTATTATTGAACATTAATTTTTCTATTTTTTTTAACAACAAAGTCCAATATCTTGTCATCGTAACTGGCTGGTGGGAAAATTTTAATTTGTTTTAATTGCCAACCTATTTCTTTGATAATTTCAATGGAATTTTTGGTGATATTGTTTGTTTATTTAATTTAAAGCCAAAAAATACAATCAATGTATAATAAAAATAAAAAACTATCTATTTGTTAATTGCTCAAAGCTTATCACTAACTTAATATTTATTTTCTTTTATGGTTTAATTACAGAATGCTTTAGAATTAAGTGCCCCAGCAACACCGGTTTTACTACAACAACAACAACAGCAGCAACAAAATAACAATAAGCCCTCTGGTTGGTTGCAGCTTTCGGGACACCCTGAAAGCATAGTGCCCTGTTCCAGTGGTGTGGTACGCAAACGTGTTGCCACTTTTTCCGACTATGAAGTTTTGGCCTACCAGCAGCTGTCACAAGAGTCTCAAACCTCTAAAATTGTACCCGAATTTTATGGTTGCGTACAATTGGAAACCCAAGAAATGTTTATTGAACTGCAAGATCTACTCAAAGGCTTCAAAGATCCCTGTGTTATGGATATAAAAATGGGCTGTCGCACTTTCCTAGAATCTGAAGTGGGCAACAAAACCTTAAGACCCGATCTTTATCAGAAAATGATCAAAGTAGATCCCTCGGCACCCACAGAAGAAGAACATCAGCAAAAGGCCATAACTAAACTACGTTATATGCTGTTCCGTGAAGCTATGTCCTCCTCACACGCGAAAGGTTTTCGCATTGAGGCTTTGAGATTGAAAGGCAAGGCGCCCATGAAAGATTTAAAAACCGTAAGAACAAATGAGCAAATTGCCCAAACCATAGAGGAATTTGTGAGTGCCAAGAAGACGGTACAAAAGGATCTGTTGAAACGTTTAAAGCTTATGCGTTCGGTAATGGAAAAGTCACAGTTTTTCCAGACCCATGAAATTGTGGGCTCAAGTATTTTCATAGTCTATGATGACACAAAAGTAGGCTGCTGGCTAATAGACTTTGCCAAGTCCCGGCCTTTGGCGGAGAATGTTACCATCAATCACAGAAGTGAATGGGTGCCCGGCAATCGTGAGGAAGGTTTACTTAAAGGCATGGATGAACTTATAAACTCTTTTGAAACCGTTTACAATAAACAACATAATTCCCTAAGCCGGAAATTTTTGCAAATATAAAATTTGCCTTCAATATAAAAAAAAAATCATTTAAAGACTGATCATTTTTGTAATAATTTGTATTAAGCATTCATCCCTTGTAAATCTTTAAACACTTCACACTATTGTCATAAAAACCTAAACAAATTAGAATTTATTAAATTGTTTCATTAAAATATTTATACATCAACCTACATATCTTTTATATATATTTTCCATATTGGAAATCAAGTTTGTAGTTAATTGAAAGACTTTTTTGTGTAATGAAATTTTTTAACATAAAAATTAAAAAAACAAATCCTTTAAATAGTATTGTATTTCATAATTAAAATGTAAAACAAAAAATCATTATTTTATTATTTATTTAAGCCCATTAGCAACAAAATAATTGCTTGTTTACTTTTCGTTTAACTTAATAATGTTTACTTTTGGTAATTTCAAAAACAAAAAATGTTTATTAAACAAAGAAATATGGAAAGAAGAAAAAAAAACGAAAAATCCAACATTTATACATTTATTCATCATTTACTTAATTATTTTGTTAAGTTTTAGTTATAATTATTATAAACATATTGAATGTAAACACAAAATGTATACTGTAATTAGAAAATTAATATAAATATATACAACAACTTTATTTGTTTATTGAAAAAATTTAAAAAAAAAAAACTCAAGTGTTTTTCATTTTGGGATATAGTAAATAAAACAACAAGTCAAATAAGGATTTATTGATTCTTTAAATTGCATTATTTTTTACAATGTGTAAAATAGTTTTTAGAAAAGTAGTACGTTTTTCATTTATTTAAAAATAATGCTTTTTGGATATAGCATTCATTACATTTTTAAAAAATGCGTCTAGTAAAAATTACAATTGTGTTGTTAGTTTGTTAACTTCATTCTGTTTTATTTACTGTGACTGACTACGTCACCACAAAAATTCACAACAATTTTTTCCAATTGCAAAAATCTCGAAAATTGATTTATTAACACCAGGCGCACAGAACTGTATAAAACACAGCAAGCTGCATTTTGCATTTTTTTTTATAAAAATTATTGCAGCATACTTTAGGGCAGCAAAAAGTATTTGAGCCACCCTGTTTGGTTTGTTGGCTACATGCTGACTCAAATAATTTTGGAATCCTTAAGATATGCTGTACATATTTTCTTTATAAAATTAAATAAGGCACCTTGCTGTGTTTTTAAGGATTCTGCAAGCTTGGTATTAAGAAACGAATTTAAGAGATTTTAGCAATTGGAAAAAAATGTTTATTAAATGTGTGTGACGTCACATTGAATCTTCTAAACTACTTGTCCGATGACAAAACTATGTATGAACGAATCGTAGTCGATCACCTATGGTTAGGGAAACTTTGATTTCAATTAATTTTACTTTTTTATACAGAAAAAAGGAAAATAAAGAAAATTCTGTTTAAGGACTGAGATCGAAAAAAACCTTAACACACGTTTTTTATTAAAACTTTAAACCCATGTATTATTTGATTTTTTTTATAAAGTTACCTTTGTAATGTTCAATGTAATGTTTATTTGTTGTTAACCTGATTAAAATGAGTGACCAGAAAAAAGTGCGTACTATAATTATTAAATATTTTCAACAAAACCCAACTTGGTCCTACAAAAAGTTGGCCAAACAATCAAAGGTCTGCTATCAAACTTTTTCCAATGTTATTAAACAGTACCGGGAGAACTTGGCCGTTGATATAAAACCTGGTTCATGTAGAAGGAATGGTCCACATGATGTTTCTAAAGCCAATAAATATAAAGCATTTTCAAAAGAGCTCTCAACACATCCGGTAGGAAACCAGTCCGGTTAGTTCAGTACACGGACTATATGGTGCGAAAAGTTAGAACCAATGCAGATTTAAAAACATGCAAGGCTCAAAAATTTCATGACATGAACACTGTTAAAAATTTAGAGGCCAAAGACAGAGCACGGAAATTTAAG
Source organism: Calliphora vomitoria (assembly GCA_942486065.2). Lineage (NCBI taxonomy): Eukaryota > Metazoa > Arthropoda > Insecta > Diptera > Calliphoridae > Calliphora > Calliphora vomitoria. Next base: position 11,238,668 of record OW818030.2, on the reverse strand, counting down.
TCAAATTTTATACACAAAATATATATGTTGCTTAATAAATGACGAAACGTACGTATGAAAAATTTTTCGCAAAGAAAAGTTTAGGACCCAAAAGGAAAAAATTTTCACAAAAAGTTCTTGGCATGGCAAGCAATATGCAGTTGCGGTAAAAGAAGCTAAGCATTTGTTTCAAAGGGCTCTATAAATACCAAAATTTACATCAAGGAATGTTTACAAAAGAGGATGCTTCCATTCATAAGACTTCTTAATGTGTCCACTTATTTTTGTCCTGATTTGGCATCCTGTCACTATGGTAAGCAAGCCCTTGAGTGGAACAAGAACAATAATGTGGTATTTTTTGTGGTAAATTTTAAACGGAAAAGGACTACGTGTTCGAACAGAGTGACAGAAGGCACTATAAAAACCTTAATGGAAGGGTTTCCGGAAAAGGTTCATAAATTCATCACTATTGATTAGAACTATAAAAATAATACTTTTTGTAAATTGTAATAATAATTTAAATCAAATAAAAAAAAAATCAAAACTGTTAAGATTTTTTCGATCTCAGTCCTTATTTATCTAAGGTATCTCTTATACTTTAAAACATTTTTAGTTTTTAATATTGAAATTTTCTTTGACTTTATTAAGTTTTTCGCAAATATCTTCGGTAATGGTTTGTACAAATCGTTACTTTAATATAGAAAAGCCCTAAATCGTTTATCGAAACAAATGAAAATCAAGGCTTATACAAAACAAATAAGAGAGCTATATTCAGCTATGCCGAATCTTATATACCCTTCACCAAATTATACTTTAAAAAAAAATTAAAAAAAAATTTTTTGTTTTTAATTTTCAAAAAATTTTTTTTTTTTTTTGAAATTGTTTTTTAAAAGTTTTTTCTAATTTTTTAAAAACAAATTTGATTAAATTAAAATTTTTTTGTGAAAAAAAAATTCGGGTTAAAAAATATTTTTTCCCGATTTTGACCCATTGTAGGTCCAACTTACTATAGCCTTATATATATCGTTGCAATGGACTTTGAAATATCTATCATTAGATATCCATATTGTCTATATTTATGACTTAGAAATCGAGATATAGATCAGAATATATATACTTTATAGGGTCGGAAAATTATATTGTGGAAATTACAAACGGAATGACAAACTTATATATACCCTTCTTACAAGGGTGAAGGGTATAAAAACAAGAGTTATGAAATTTCAAATTTTTTAAATTTTGACAAAAAACAAAAATTGTAACACTTTTACATATTTGATTAGATCTGATTATTACTAAATTACTGATAATAAACAATTAAATCGATATAAACGGAGCAGATTTTGTAAAAATACTAAAAATTGTAATAGCATTTTACCCAATTATTCATTAAAAACATAATAATCTGCATTAATTTCAAAAATTATTACGAAACACCCATTATTTCCGATTGATCCCCGTTTGTCGCTATGTTGACAATATTCGGCCGAGTGAGACTTGGGCCCTTCCGTAGCATACATCCAATTGTCGTGGAGACCAACTTGCAATGTTAGTCTGTAGGTTTGTTTAGATACAAATTTGTTACTCAATTTTGAGCTGAAATTTGGCACTCGTGAATACACCTAATGACAATGCAATATTATATTCGAAAATTCGAACGTATATTAAACAATTTTTTGAAGCTTTTAAAATAAACTTAAGATCATGCATTAACTTGATGACAACGCAATATTTAGTCAATTGACAAGGTCTCTTATCATGTCATATTGTCATAATGTCCTAATATTTCAAAATGGTTTTTATTGCTTTTCAAGCAAAAATTTCCTAAAATAATACTACTTTCTATGCTATGTTTATGGCGTTATCGTAACGAACCATCAGAGACCAACGCTGAATCCCTAACAGTCGGTTAAGCCGAGCCGCCGAGTCGTGATATATTAGGACATTATGACAATATGACTGATAAGAGACCTTGTGAATTGACCAATTATGTTGAGAAATTCGAAATTGAAATTTTAGTTTTATTTACAAATTTCGTATTTAAAAATGTTGAATAAAAATTTTAAAATGTTCATGAATTTTAGTATTTTCAATGAAGTCGCAGAATATAAGCTTTTTAGGATATGTTCGAAAATGTTTTTACAAGGTAAAGATAATCATAAATTAATAGTAAAAAAAAACATTTTTAAAACAAGTTTTTATTTTAATGCTCTAAAAAAATTTTAAATTAAATAAAACCCTTCAACTTATTACATTGTGTATACAATTAATATGATATAAAAGCTTGTCGCTACAAGCCCAGCATATGGAAAATATGGTCATTAATATTTCGAAACACTTTTTGGAAATATGAAATTGATATCAGGAATTTAAATCTCTGGTACGACCCTTTAACCCCCATATGCATAAACAATTTTTAAATTTATCAACGGTTTATAAATCAAATTTTGTATGAACATTTTGTTTTATAAACCTGTGATAAATTTAAAAATTGTTTATGCATATGGGGGTTAATATCTAATTAAAAAACAGTTTTCGGATTTTTTGTTTGTCTGGTTAGTATTCGAACAAAATTATAAGCACTTATACATATAGGTTTATTTATATGTAACAGAAATACAAAAAGTCATTTATGTTTATATTTAAATATCATCAAAGAATTTTTTTTTAATGTTTATGCTGTAAAAACAATTTAATTTACAAACCGCACAACATAATAAAAAATAATTAAAAACGTCATAGGTCATAAGCCCCAAGATAACAAAGGTATTTATTGTAAACACCCATTGTGCCACATTACGTATGATAATTATATTATTACACACCATAACCTCCATTACGTATGAGTAATATTTACAAAAAGTGTCTACGTGATATTTATAACATACTACACGTAGGGAATTTAAGTAATTATTTCTTTCACAAACCAATTATTTCAAACAAAAAGCAAACATCTTTAATGGAAAATTACAAACAAACAAACAAAATCAGTGATAAAAGAAGTGTGCTGCAGCTAAAAATTCAATTTATTATCTAGAACATGCTAAAAAAAAAAACAACAAAATAACACAGAAACAATTTTAGAAAAGAAAAACAACAACACAACAAAACATACAGATAAAATTGTCAATATTAACAAATTTTGCAACCAACCACCCCACAACAACAGAGAAAGAGAGCTATAATAAATGTATAAAACGAAAGAGATGCTAAAAACACGACATTACAACGAACAAAAAAATGACAGCAGTATACGTAACAAACATAATATTACATGATTACAACCGGCAAAATTGTATGCAAAAATATTTGCAATTTAATTAAAAAACCACAATAATAAATAAATAAAAACTATGCCGCAACTAGCAGAAACCAAAGACTTAATAGTAAGTTTAAAAAAAAAACACAGAAAATTAATAAAATAAAACCCTTTCAATTTAAATAAAGTCTGTGATTATTACGGTTTTAAATGGTGGCCAATGGATAGATAGTTGTATGGAATCGATTATTAAACAAACAGCTGTACAATCACAGCAAAAACAACAACTGCAGGCAACAACACATAAATTGCATTCAGATGAAGCGCAGAATCCATTTATGTCAACCATGACCAACTCACCAAATACAACAATAACAACACTAGCATGTGCTGCCACAACAACAACAACAACAAATAATATAGCAACAAGTAATTTACACGATTTAGCGCCAATAATTGAGGTTTGTGTCTTTGATGACTGCAGTAATGATAACACTCTTAAAATACTTAACAAATGGCGGACTCATTTAAGAGAACATTTCAATATTAACATGCATATTGTGGAGAATAAAACGGGTAAATCAAAAGGAGGTAATCTATGAGGAAAATTATGTTTAATTGTTATATTGTAAATATTACTAAATTCCTAAACTTTTAGTGGGCTATGGTCGCAATAGAGCCATAGAAGCTTCCGAAGGCAATTATTTATGTTTTCAAGATATAGATGATGAAATGCTGCCGGCACGCATTTGGCAACAGTATCATTTAGCAAAGCAATACAAAAATGCGGTAATGTTTACTCCAATTTTGTTTTATTAAACCTTACTCTAAATTTTATTTATTTTTTAGATAATTGGCTCCAAATTTATACGCACACCCAGTAATTCCACTTGTCGCTTTACCCGTTGGGCCAATGATTTACACTCGGATAAATTAATTTTACAAATCTACACTTCAAATGGTCCCACTATCATTATGCCCACCTGGCTGTGTCATCGTCAAGTTTACACAAACATATCGGGAGGATTTTCGGAAGAAGGCAAAGGTTGCCCCGAAGACTTAATATTTTTCTACCAACATTTAGACAATAAAGGCCTGGTAAAACGGGTAGAAGAATGTTTGCTAAAATATCGTTATCACTCAGGGGCTACCACATTTAGCGTGTCAGCCAAAACTATTTGGCATATAAGACTTAAGCATTTATTGGTTAATGTCTTAAAGAAGCCACCCTGGTGTAAGGGATTTTCTATATGGAATGCTGGTAAGCAGGGTAGAAAATTCTTTAGAGATTTACCCGAAGAGCATAAGAAAAATGTGCAAACATTTTGTGATGTAGATAAAAGTAAGTTCTCAAACTTATAAATTGAAAATTTCTACAAATATATTTTGTATTTACAGATAAAATCCAGAAATTATATAAATATTATGATGGCACCTTAAGACAGACCACATTTTCCATACCAATTGTACACTTTTCAAAAGTTCAGCCTCCGGTTGTGATATGCATGAAATTGGATTTAACCAATGGTGATTTCGAAATGAATTTACAAAGTCTGCAGTTTATTGAGGGGCAAGATTATATATTGTTTACTTAAATAGGATTTCTTTCTTAATCTTTTAATCTTTCTCATTAACTTTATTATTCGTAATATAATTAAGGTATTATAAATACCTTATGGTTTTAATATTTATTTTTAGTAATCTAGAGAAACGTAGTGATATTTTTAAATATACCGACATATTTGACTTAATAAAATAGTGCACAACTAATACATATTAGCGGTATTCACAATGTAGAATACTTGGCCTGGTAATGTGGTAAAGGAACACAATATCAAAAAACAAAAGACATTAGAAATTGAAATGTTTGTCAATAAATAGCTTTTTTACTAGGGCAAGTACTCTACATTGTGAATACCGCTATTGTAATTATTTATTTTGAATTAAAGTTTACTAGGTTTTTTATTAAAATATAGTAAATTTCATCCTTTTTTTGTAGCATTAAAGTTTAACAATCATACATTTATAGAGTGTGGTTATACTTCCTAGCATTAAGGCAATAATGGAAACTTTTAAACTTCAGCATGAAAGAAGACTTATATTCCAATATTAATGTCAGTCATACATTCCATAAAGCCATTCCCAAAATCGAATTCTTTAGCTTTATTCAAAGTCTTTAATTTAAATAGAAATTATTCATTGTTTAATTAATTAATATTGGAATTAACTCCGAGAACTTCAGAGTCCCCCAGGGCTCTGTTCTTTCTCCTTCCCTTTTTTTAATTTTCATAAATAATTTACTAACAATGACTTAAAATCCAATCTATTCTTTCGCGGATGACAGTAATATCTGTCACTCATATTCATTTGACCATATACCAACTCTTTCTGAGATTAAACTTTCAAGAATGAATATTGATGACTCGATAAATCGTGACCTTATTACACTCTCCTGATGGGGTGAATTGAACCGGGTTAATTTCAACGCACTCAAAACTCAGTGCTGCCTATTGACACACAAACGTCTTGAAATTTTACCACAATCAATTCTTCGCATGGGTAACGCAACTGTTGGAGTTTCAGAGAACCTCATGATTCTAGGCACGAGAATACAGTGAGACGTCGGTTGGAACCGTCATTTATTCGATGTTGCGAAGGAAGCTTTTAGGTGCTTGGGCTTCTTGAGACGTTGTCGGACATATTTCTCCCCTTCCGACCTTCATCGCATATACACTAGCTTCATTCGTCCGAAAATGGAATATAATTCCCACTTATGGACCGGAGCTGCAAGGTCACGTCTAGAGCTGCTGGACCGGGTTTAAAGAAGGGCGGTGATGAAACTGTTACCCGGTTTATCGATACTTTAGAACATCGTCGGAATGTGGGCAGGTTATCCTTATTTTACAGATATTATCACGGGTGTTGTTCAGCAGACATAAGTAATATCATACCTAATACGCGCACTTTCATTCGGAGCACACGACTATCACGCAGATCGCACCAATTTGCTATACACTTGAGTACCAACCGCACGACTCATTATAGGGAAAATTCTTTTTTTGGTCGAACCATACGTATGTGGAATTTACTACCTGTCAAGTCAAACGTCAACAAACACTACTCCCTCTTTCCTCATTCCCATAACTTAATTTCCTAACATCAACACAATGCACTGCATATATAGGGGTATCCCCTGAGTGTTGGTTACAAAAAAAAAATTTATATTTTTTTTTTCATTCAGGTTTGTTTTGCATTTAATCATTTACAAAATTAATTAAAAACAAGTAAAAGTGTTATATTCGGTTGTCCCGAATCTTGTATATCCACCATCAATACGTAGTTTTGGCTTTCTATGGAGACTTGAATCTGTTATGGTCCGAACTGTACAGAATTCGATAAACTTTAAATGACTTATGTGAAATTTTTTGATAATATCATTATATACGAGTATAAATTATTTAATGATAATAAGATATTGTTTTGATATAGGGGTTATAAGGGAGGTAGGGTCAATTATGGACCGATCCTCACAAAAGTTGGTAGAAAGATTTAGGTTCATATAAAAGTTTCTTATATCCAATTTTATCACGATATTGATTAATATAAGACAATATTAATATTCAAGTCATTTTCTGAGGGTGACCTTGAATGGGGACTAGGGATACACTTTACAGTATAATTTCAGAGTATTTGGAACTAATTTTTGCAAAATTTTATCAGGATTGTCGCATAATCAACATATTTATGAATGTATCGGGCTAGTGGAAATTATGGACCGATATTGAATATTTTCAGTACCAAACAAACCGTATCAACAGAGAGTATTTGTGGAAATCAGCCAGTTAGGTCCTTTCGTTTGGGGCCTATCGTGTTTTCAACGGACAGATGAAAAGATGGACGGACATATCTAGATCGTGTTAGCATCTTATGAGAACACAGAATATATTTTTGGTTATACGACCAATATTTAGATATGTTACAAACGGGATGACAAAATCAATATACCCCTCATGGAATTGATTTAAAATAAGATTCAAGTCTCAAAATAATTAAGTCATTACGTTTGCAGTACTAAGGAATTAAAACATCTAATATGCTTTATTTGATTTTGAAAATTTAATTAAGAATTAATTCTTTTGAACGTTTGAATCAAGATTTGCGAAAATTTAAAATCCAAAATAATAAACCATTTTAATGCGGAATAGAAGCAAAAACCTATCTATGATTAATATTCAATTAATAAATCGGCAGTTTCAAAAATTATTTTTAAAAAATCGAAAAATCTCAACATTTTTAATTTAAGAAATTCCCAAAAATTACTCCCTGGGAGGTCAATAATCTAAAACTGGAAGTTGGCTTTCGGACTGTAATCCACAGGTCAAATGAGGCAGGTCTTGGTTCATATCGCCCTCGAAAAACCTTTGATTTTTTATTACTCAAGAATTAAATAATTACTTTTGCAATTTCATGTAAAAGAATCGAAATGTGTACGTAATTATCGTTCTAATGAGATATAAAAGACAAAAATTGGTGAAAAATAACGTGTCTCAGGCCACTTGAATAAGAAATGTAGGAAACAGATTTACAGATTTTGAGAAATAAAATTTAATTTTTACTTAAATATGAGTTTTTGTCTTCGTAGGATACCGTTAATCGACACCTAGATTGGTACATGAATGCCGGGTAACTCTAAACGAGATGGCGACGCATTCTAACCTGGAGTTATTCTGGGTACCGGGTCACTCTTGAGTACTTGGCAAGGTTATCGCGGATAAACTGATCAATGGCTTACATGGCCCGTTTATGACGGGCTTGCCTACGAATTTTGATAGCCGTGGTGACAGGTCACTGCCTAATTGGTGCACATGCTAGGAGACTGAACACTTTTTATAATGACTTCTGTAGAAGTTGTCATGATGAAAACGAGGAGGAAACAGTTGAACATCTCCTCTGTCTTTGCTCTATCGGGGACACGAACTACGGTAGTCCTTTCTTGCACGGCCTAGGGGATCTAGCTATCGTGTGGATGTTCGGAAGGTGGAATTGTTTATTAGTGCCTCAGGTTGGATCGCCATCCAACCCCTTTACGTCATGTGAAGGACCTATTGAGGACCTGAACATGATCCTTAAGGGTATCACTATGGAACCAATTCATGGACTAAAGTGAGCTGGTAATACTGACTGCTCTTATAACCTATCCTAGTTTAAATGAACACACATTTTGAATTATGACCAAATCGGCCAAACGCATTCGTGATCGAGTAAAATTAATCGTAATTTTTTAGTAGAAATTGTGGCACCTAGTAATTTTTTTTATTATAATTTCGCTATCGAAATACTTTTTCTATTACGATAGCGAATTATTTAAACGATTAATTTAAGGACATTTACATTATTATTGCGTTATGACATGGTAGCGTTATTTAGGATTATAACGCTAGTTTTAGAATGGATTTCCTCAAAATATAACTAAAAGGTTAAAAGGTCATATAATAAATAGAAACCCTTTAAAGAAACCACATATCAGTTACACAAATAAAGTTAGAGCCTATACTTTTGATGGCAGTTCATTTATTATTCAAAAGAGTAGTAGAATATTATAAAGGTAGGAAAAGTAATTCCAGATAATTTGATTTTTGTAATATATAACTGGTACTCCGGCAGTCTGGACAGATACATATATTCTCTTAAATATTAAAATTTTATTTCAATAATATTGCCTTGCTCTGTGATAGAATTTGTTTAATAACCAAAGTAAATTAATATTATAACATGAATGCATTATCATAAAATCTTCCTTTAAAAAGTCGCATCCTTTTTGACAAAATTTATATGAAACTATGAAGTTATATTTTTAGTCAATGTTCATATTCAAAGAAAAATTATATTTTAACCCGAATTTTTTTTAACAATTTTTTTTTTACTCCAAACATTTTTTCACCCAAAAAATTTTTCAACAAAGATTTTTTTTATTGAAATTTTTTTCAATCTTTATCTTAAAGTGCATTTTGGTAAAGCGTATGTATATAACATTCGGCACTGACTAATGTAGCTCTTACTTGTTTTTTATTATGTAGCCTTTTACAAACAATTTGAAATCTCTTAGTTTTCTTAATTTCCTAGTTACAGGGCAATATTTTTAAAATATTGCTCTAAATGCTGCCTAAATTATGATTTACGCAAAGTTAATAAAAAAAAATAAAACTTTTTTGGCAGCTTTTTACATACTGCATTTATTATCTCCAAATATGGAAGTCTTATTTCTTTAACATTTCATAGTTAATGACAGAAAAATTAAGCAATCCACTTTTTGTTTGAAATAATATAATATTCAAAAACTTTTTTGAATTTATAAAAAATTTATAAATTAAATTTGCATACAAAATTTGTTTTATAAACGTTCGATAACATTTGAAAAGTTTTTAAAATATATGTATAAACAAAACCTCTCTTACCTTTTGGCTGTTAAATGTAGATTTTAGTTGGGAAATGTGGCTTTTAAATAAATATCATTTACAGGTGATACTAATTGCAGCTTAAGTAATTTTTTGTTAGCTTGACTTGATTAAAAAAACATTTTTTTTTAAATCTACAATGAAAAAAAAATAAAAAAAAGATTTATGTTATTTATTTTAGTTTATTACTAATAATAAAATCTTCACATTTTTAATATTTTTTATTATGTACTTAAATTTGTAAAAATTACTTTTTTAAATAAAAAAAAATAAACATAAGCTTACCTTATAAAAAAAAGGTACTTAAAACAAGAACTTAAAACAGAAATTAAGAAAAAGTTATTTAATGAAAATGTTGAATTGAAATGAGCATTAGACGCACAATAGTAAAATGGTTGATTGCAATGATGTATTTGTCATATTTAGCTATTATAGCCTAATCTATCAAAAACGGAACCAGATCTTGAGTTTTTAGGCGAAGATTTATCAATATTAACTCTACCCAAACGTTTTGATATGGTCGAAACGTTTGAGCTAGAAGTTGATGATGATGATTTTGCGGTTGACGGAGAGGATCTGCCCAAACGTTTGTGTACGGGCAAATCATGGCGATTTAATACCTCATCGGCTTTCATTTTTGATATTGTTTTTAATTTCGAAGGCGGTGATGCTTTCAGATTAATGGATTTCTTGGTGGTATGGAGTTTAGAACCTGTAGGAAAATCGTATGTAAATAAAATGTTTATTCTTAAAAAAAAATAACTAAATATACTTACTCATACCCAGGCGAGCTTTAACACTATTATCTTGTCGAGGCTTGAACGTTTTTCTTGTGGGTGAACTGTGTCTGCGTGGCGCAATTTCTCTTACTTCAGCTGTAGAGGCAAATTTTACAAATTTTTCACTTCCCCCTGAAATGTCCATATTATCATACATGTCTTCGTCGGTGGTCCCCACACTTTCGTCTTCATCGCTATCTTTCTTTAGGGGAACTTTCTTCACCAATATTACTTTTTGCTTAATGGGTTTAACGATAGTGGGTGCCACAGTTTTGGCTTTAACAATAGTTGAGAGTCGCTAAAAGGGGAAAGTAAAAAAGAAATACATATAACAAACTAAACATTTTACTACAATTTGGTACTTACATTTTTAGCTGTATTTTTTAATATGGGCTTAATTTGTTTTGACACCGTATCATCGCTGGACTTGCCGCCCAGTCTAGAGAATATAGAACCTGTTGTTTGTATAGTCTTGTTGCCCACACCGGTAATTCTCATCCTAACATTATCCGAACTTCCAGAAGATGAATCATCATTATTATCCCCTAGATCAATGGTATCTTTAGAATTTTTGGCCAATCGTTTAAAAATATCCGATCTATCCTTAGCAGCCTCTCTGTCGGAATACACTAAAAAAATATATGAGTGTTTTAAGCCCAAAAAATGCTTGAAGAAGCAAAACTTACATTTAGCTTGTTTGGCCAGAATTTGTTTACTCCTCTCGGTGGTGCCGGAAGGTAATTTGATTTTATATTTTCCCTCATGCTCGGGTAACACTCGGCGAGGTTTTACAGCAGTTAAAGGTGTCACAATCGCAGGTGAACTGGACGAAGCTACCGAAGCAGTTGCTGATAAACAACAACAAAAACTAAAATTTTAAACTATTTTAAATTTCCTTTAAAAAAAACTTACATTTTAAACGAATTTTATTTTTCTCCAAAGGAGTTATAGGATTTGCTGGGACAGCTGCTATGGGCACATGCGTTTCAGAGCTTAAAACTTTTTCCCGGGCCGTTTGATCGCATACAGTTTTGGCATGCCTTTAAGATATTTAGTTCTTTATTTTTTATTTAGTTAAAAAAAAAACGATTTACCTTAATATAGCTATAATATCTCCCATTAATGTTATGCCCATTTCCCTTAAATATTCCTTGTTTAAATCCATTAGCATATCAACTTGTATACGATTTTCTACAAAGATGTGAGCATAAGTGGCTGCTGCCGGAGAGGGTATGCCGGAAGCATTGAAGAATTTTACCCATTGACCTAAGAACCAACAAAATTAGCACTTAGTATATTTTGTGTAATTTATAAATAAAGTTTTAAAAAATAATTTCATACTAAAAATTGTTTTTATATCTGTTCGCAAAAAAATTATTTATTGGTAGACAAATATAATTATAATTTCTATGTTGTTTAATAAACATAAATGTTTATTTACTTACCTGCTGTGGTAGTAGACATTTTATTAATCGTGCTTTTTCTATTTTAATTTATATTAAAGTTTTTATAATAGATTCTCTGGGTTTTTACTAAAAATATATTTTTTTCTTAATATTTTATTCAGGGGTCGCCATTGTCAATAAAAATCAACAAACGAAATGTCAGTTGTCTGAAACATGCAGCTGTCCTGAATTAAACATACCCCATGGCAACAACAACAAATAAAACAGAGATGTTACAGTGTGTCCAAGGCGAATTTATATACCAGGTGGTGTCGATTCTACAACAAGTACAACATTTACAAAAACCACTTGCAATTTGTTTTTGTTTATGTTGTTTAAGATGTCAAAATCTGCCTGTTGTTTTTGTTGCTTTTACGTTTGTTGTAGTTTCCGCCGCAACAAACACTAGTGAATTTGACAGCTTAAACATCTAAACAACTAAAGTAAACATTAATCAGCTGTGCTATCAACACCACCTGGTATATAAATTCGCCTTGAGTGTGTCGGTGTAGTTTTTTGACATTATGTCTTGCTCCACTGTTCGTACAGGGTTGTATTTTGTATTTGTTTTTGAAAATTTCAACGACTGGAAACGATTGGAACGGCAGCACAAAAAAATCCTGCTTGTTAAGCAGACCTATCAATCACCCCATCTAATTTACATGGGGTGATTGACAGTCTCTGATAAGCAATGTAAAGTCATTTTGTCAGTCAGGTAAGGACTACACGTGTTCGTGTGAGATGACTGCTTGAAGAGGTTTTCTGTCGCAGAATTTGTTTTTGTGAAAATCGCCATTTTTTGGAAGAATGTTTAAAAAAATGAATGAATTAGTTGTTAAAAGTACGTCGTCGGAGGGAGAAGTGTGAATTTTAAAGTTCGTGTTAATGTTTTATGAATACACAAATAACAAAGAAGAAGAATACAATAATACGATGCTATTATTGTTATTGAATAAGTTGTTTGTAAAGATTCAAGAAGAAAACAATTATTGCAGAAAAAACTATAGTTTCAATGTAATTCCATTAAATTTATAAATAACGAATTCTACTCTAAACTAAAGATTTATGTGTAAAGTATGGCGAAAACCGTGCAACAGTTGTTGCAAGTCCCCATACTACAAGGTCCCTCTGAGCCTAGAAGATTCACAATTGTTTTATAATAATTAATATCGTGATACAATTGAACATAAACAAGTTTTGTATGGATCGATCGCCCTATATAGGCTCTATATCAGAAAAATATTTTATTGTCACATATTTATGGTGGGTATACAAGATGCGGCACACGAATATAACACTCATTATTGTTAAAATTAATATTGTTGACAAAATTATTGTGTTCGGCAAATTTTGGTCAGAATCGGGTCGGGATAAAATTTGACGTGGGCATAGCCAAGGAGTACTCTATTTTAAGCTATTAAAATGGGCCCTACAAATGTTCTAGAGGCGCTAAATTTTTAAACACGTGCCATTTTTTGTTTCCCATCCGATTTTAAACATTTTTATATTTTCGGATAGGCATTTTAAAATTTTGCCATACCTTGGTCCGCTTTTTTAATAATATAAGTCGCACTTTTAGACCGAATTGACTAGAGTTTCCCTTGCTAGTTAGAAAACTAAATTACCTATAATATACAAAAGATTTCGGGGCAAAATCTATTATGTATCCAAAAATAAACGATTTTGAATTGTTTTTGGGCGAAAAGAAGACAACTCTTTTTTATTATAAAAAAAAACTTAAGAACATATAACAATTTGATGTTTTTCTGTAAGGTATCTTTACTGAGAATATGTTGGTATAATAAACATGTCCTATTTTTCGAATGAGGCGCCCTTCGGAATTTAGCCTATATTTTAATAAAAATGGGATGTTCTAAAATCCCAAAGCTGGGATCAAAAAACGGAAAGCAGCTCCCGATACCTTGATGTGTTCCCTATTTACTCCCAAAGTATTTTCCCAGCCCAGAATGAAATGTGGGCCCTATTAGCATAATTGTAAAAATACCATTTTTGTGTGAATGTAAATTTATTATATTTCAGTATTATGGGGTCTTATTAAATTGTTATTGTTGATGGAGGTAAAGGTTTTACATTTTCCGAAAAAGATTATATGTATGTATAGATAATAATTTCAGAATAAAGTTTAACTATTTTCTTATTATTTTTTTCTATATTTTCAGCTATTTAGCCCACGATTCAGCTAGAAAATTATTGTGGCCTTTCGCATGGGCAAATCGACTGTCAGAGAAATTATTTTGGACACTTGCCAAGCGATCTGCGAAGAATTAGGACCGACTTACTTAAAATCTTCTAATTCCACGGCCGATGACTACTAAATTAGCAAAATATTTGAAAATCTTCTGAAATATAATAAAATTGCCACAAAATGCTGTTAATGAAATACGATTATGTTGAAAAATTCATTGAAATCTTTAAATTCTATTTGGCTTTTGTTAATTTCATCGATGTTGTTGTGCCCAATCAAAATCGTAGTTTGTGGACGCGTGAGGAATTTCGCCAAAATGAACGCGAATTATATAGTTTGTACAACGATCTGTTGGATTTAATCAGACAGCATAATAGTCGTGAATTTCGTAGATTCACGCGTATTAATGTATCAACTTATCAATATTTAATACGCATTATACGAAAGAAATTGTGCAAATATTCTTTGCGTAAACCAATACCGCCAGAATGTAGACTTATGTTAACATTAATGTAAGTATGTATGTAGCGATATAACGGTAAATTGCAAGTTTTTAAAAGTTTAACTGTCAGTTACCAAAGTTAAAAAAACGATCTATTAACCTTTTCAAATAAGCCCAAAAATTATCAGTATTATAAGGTCTTATTAAACAAATTTTTGTTTTATAAACATTGAATAATTTAAAAAATTTATTATGAATATGGGGGTATTAAAGGTAAAGGTTTTACATTTTCCGAAAAAGATTATAGGTATAGATAATAATTTCGAAATAAAGTGTAACTATTTTCTTATTTTTTTCTAATTTTTCAGATATTTAGCCCACGATTCAGCTAGAACATTATTGTCCTTGGCTTTTCGCATGGGCAAATCGACTGTCAGAGAAATTATTTTGGACACTTGCCAAGCGATCTGCGAAGAATTAGGACCGACTTACTTAAAATCTTCTAATTCCACGGCCGATGACTACTTTGTCTTGGCGGAAGAATTTGAAAAAGAAATGGGTCTACCGAATTGTATTGGCTGTATAGATGTAATTGAATTTCAACACGATAAGAAATGTTTTTCGCCCATTATTGTCATGGCTGCCTGTAATGCTAAATACCAAATCACCCATGCTGATGTTGCCTTGCCCAAAGAGATTAAAGAAAAGGACAACTTTATAAACAGATTAATACAAAAGAAACTGCAGATGCCAAATGATATGGTTATGCCTGACACTGGTTTAATGTTGGCCCCCTACTTTATAACACCCACAAATTTTCCCTTGGTTGACAATGTAATGAGACCTTATCCCGGCAAAGCTTTAACCCCCGAAAAACAGAATTGCAATGAACATTTAAAGGTTGGCTCTCGTTTAATAGAAAATTCATTGGGTGTTTTGATATGGAAATGGAAAGTGCTACAAAACAAATTCACTTGTCGCATGGACATCGGCGTGGAGCATATTGTTAAGGCCACCATGATATTGCACAATTTTGCCATGCAACATGATGCGGCATATTTTAACAAGAAATTTGTAGATCATTATGATGAGACGACCCTGGAATTTGTGCCGGGTTTGTGGCGCCACCAAGATTTTGATCTTACTCACTCAAAGATCTTTTACGATAGTAATGCTAGGGAGGAAGCTTTTGCTAATCGAGATTTATTAAAAGATTATTTATATAATAAACATGTTAATCAATAAAAAAAAAATATATATAAATGTATAAGACTAACTTAAATGTAGAAATGTTATAGTTGTTGTATATTATTCTGCTGATGATTAACAATTTCCAGCGTTACCATTTCTAGAATTCTTTGCTGTAGACGCATCTGTGTCAAAGCTGGCAAATTGGCTTCTTCAACTTGTAACGCTAAGCTATTGAAGAATACTTGATTCGAGGAGGGTGGGGTGAAATGTTTTTTGGCATTTTGTAATAGGCTGGTCATTTCCTGGCAGGCTTCCTGTATCAATGCCTCTTTATCATATTTTTTCTTTTTATTTGCTTCCGTATCTGGCCGATAAGTGTGTACAAAGTTATTGTTGCTACTAGTAGTTGTAGTAGTAGTATTAGCTGTATTTGTTGTGTTGGAATTATTGGCGGTATTCGTGGTAGGATTGTCTATTTTCTTCACATAGTCATTTAAATCGAAATTTTCAATCTCAAAATCGGCTTCATTCGATAATTCCTGTTCATTGTAAATGGAAACATCAAATTGATGGATCTCTGAATCTGTTTGATTTAAATTACTGATCGCAGCATCCGTTTCATCGTCATAGTTTTCTTCAGTTTTGAAAATAACATTGCTGGAATGGATTTAAATACGTAGATTCAATAAATTTAAACATTTTAGGGAATACAAAAAATTCTTCGGCTAAAGAGGCAGTTTAAACTTTGAAAGTAATGTATCATATATAAATTATCTGTTAATTTAAGTTTAAACGAAACGCATTGCCAAGTTAAACCACGAAAACAAAATCAGTAAATAACACTTGTTTCCTAATATTTGCCTTTCCCACAGTCCCAAATCTTTGATTCCCTAGACAATACTTACTCATCAAATTGATTATTTAGGAATGACATTGCATTGTAATATTGCCAGGTTCTAGTAGATAATACATCGCCATCATCACCCTTTTTCATTTTCTGTTTGTAGGAACGCAAATAAGTATCCCGCAAATGTTTCCATTTTTGGCGTACCGTAGACGCTTAAATAAACAAAAGTGTACCATGGTGGTTACATACCAAGCGGCAACAATCATCAGAAAACTTACGGTCTTTGCGCAAAATTCGTCCAATTTCCTGCCATTTCGCTTTCTTTTCATCCAAATATTTAATTGTACGATATTGTTTTTCATACAGCACTGGATTATTTTTAATAAATTCAATTAGTTTATATTCCATTTTGTTGATAAATGTATTTTTAAACAAATTATAAGAAAAGCGTCATACACTCAGGAAAAACTGGACATCCAACAGCTGGGTCAATTGTTTCTAACAACATGCCAGACTATTTATGAAATGTAAACAAAATACAAATAAATTGCCTCAACTGAACATACTCATGCAAAAAAGGTAAACAAAGTTAGTTTTGTTTTAATTTTTTGACAACACGCGGTTTTTTTATTATAAAATTTCTTTAAATTTAAACAAGAAATGTCTAATTTTGAGTTATTAAGTGATCAAGGACTACGTTTAGATGGCCGTAGGCCCCATGAGTTACGCAGAATCAAATGTAAATTGGGTGTTTTTGAACAACCTGATGGCAGTGCCTATTTGGAACAAGGCAATACCAAAGTATTGGCCGCTGTTTATGGACCCCATCAAGCTACCACTAAAAAGCTGGATTTAAATGAAGTGGTCATTAATTGTCAATATAGCATGGCCACCTTTTCCACAGCTGAGAGAAAAAATCGTCCTCGGGGTGATCGTAAATCACAGGAAATAACTTTATACCTAAGACAGGCGTTAAGAGCAGCTATTAAAACTGAATTATATCCCCGTTCACAGATTGATGTTTATGTAGAAGTTCTACAGGCTGATGGTGCTAATTATGCGGTGGCTTTAAATGCCGCCACATTGGCTTTGGTTGATGCCGGTATATGTCTCAAAGAATACGTGGTAGCATGTACTGCCTCTTTAAGTAAAAACAATATACCTCTAACGGATGTTTGTCATTTTGAAGAAGTTTCTGGTGGTCCAACATTAACAATAGCTTCTCTACCAAACTCTAATAAAATTGCTTTTATGGAAATGTCGCAACGTTTTCATTTGGACAACTTGCCCAAAGTTATGGAACAGGCTTTAGCAGGGTGTCGTGAAATTCAAGCTATTATGGAAACAGCCGTGCGTAAGCATTTAATGCAAATGGGTTCTGCCGGAGATTGGAGTAACATAGCAAAATAAAAACAAAATAATCTATTGAAAACAAAAACTGGCTTTTTAATTTACAAGTACACGATTAGGTTTTTTTCTAAAATTCACTTTATAATCAAGATAACAATTTATTTTTCTTTTACAGCCTGCGTCTCTTCTTCCTTCCAATTTTCCACCATTTCTGCTAAACGTTTTCTACGGAAGTCTATGGCTATTTTTTGTATAAGACTATTTAGATGCTCGCCTCCTTCTAGAAATTCTTTAAGATTATGTACAGTACCTCCCTGTATACGGTGATCAGTGATACGATCCTGCACAAAGTTATAGGTGCGGATTTTTTCATTGCGATCTAAATTGCCCTGTTGAGCTTTGCGGGTAGCTTTGGTATTGGCATCAGAGGATTCCAATTGTATTTGAATTAACTTGGCTTGGAGCTTTTTTAAAGCAATTTCCTTATTTTTAATTTGGGATCTTTCGGTTTGACATTCAATGGCAATGCCGGAGGGAATATGTACTATACGTACAGCCGAATCAGTGGTATTTACATGTTGACCACCCGCACCACTGGCTCTTTTCGTTTCAATCTTTAAATCCTTGTCGGCTATGACAACATTCACATCAGCCGGTCTTGGTATTACAGCTACAGAAGCAGTGCTTGTGTGTATGCGTCCCGACTTTTCAGTAGCCGGTACTCTTTGCACACGATGTACACCGGCCTCATAACGCAAACGTTTGTAGGAATCTTCATCATTAACTATAACATTGGCATGTCTTAAGCCGCCTATATCCGTTAAATCCTCAGCCAAAATCTCATAATCCCAATTATTGTTATCAAAATAGTTAGTATACATATCATAGAGTTCTTTAGCAAATAACATGGCTTCCTGACCTCCTGCTCCAGCATTAACTTCAAATATCAGGGAGGGGTAAAACTCAGTATCGGCCAAAGTAAGCATTTTCTCCATAAGATCTCTCTCGGTCTTTTTCATAAGTTCTGTGTAAACTGCAGCTTCCTCCTTTATCAAATCTTTCATATCTTCATCTTTTTCCGCCTCTATATCTTCTTGCGAAGGCATGTTACCCTTTATGGCACGATGTTGTTCTAGCATTTTCACTATATCCGATAACTGAGCCATTCTTCTATATTCTTCATCATCGCCAGAGGAATTTGTACGTAAATCGTAGAATTCTTTGCGCAAAGATTCTAAATAATTTTGTAATTTTTCATTATGAAAATCCAAAATATTCGTATTGCCTGCAGTTGTGGCCAATAAACGCACATTCGGTGCAATTTTATCCGTTATACGAATGTTACTTAATAGCCTTAATAAATTGTTTGTGTTAGGCACGCTTAATAGTTTATTAACAAACATTTTATTAATATATTTTTATTTTTAACAAATTTTATTTAACATGGATTAAGTAACTCGCTAGTAAACGGTTTTTTTGCATATTTATGACAGCTGATTCTGTTTACATTTTTTAAAGACAGAGGTGTTATAAAGACATGAGGTTATTTATTTTACTTAAAACAGGTACGTTATACGTTATATTTCTGTTATATTATCATGAGCATTAAGTTAATATAAGAGTTTTTGCTGAACGCTCATAACTAGTTTCCGTAGTGTAGTGGTTATCACGTGTGCTTCACACGCACAAGGTCCCCGGTTCGAACCCGGGCGGAAACAAATTAGAGTTGAAAATTTTATTTAGAATTTTTTTATTGACCATATTTTTTAAAATTGTCTAGTACCGATTTTTATATTTATACCCTTCACCATAAGTGGTGATGTATACATAAGTTTCACGATTTTTTACAAAAATTTTTTGTTAACAAAACGTTTTTTTTCAACATTTTTTTTTTCATCGAACATTTTTTATCAAAAATACTTTTCAATGTTTATTTACAATGTTTACAGTATAATTTGGTGAAGGGTAAATTTGATTCGGCACAGTCGAATTTTTTTTATTGACTATGTACTATTTTTTTAAAATTCTGTAATTAGAACCATTTTTTTCTAATTTTTTGGCACAAATTGAACTTACAGACTTTTTTAAATTTTTAGAATCAATAATTTTTCACAGATAATAGCGCTATTATATTTTAGAATTAATTTTAGGCCTTTGAAAATCACATTTCCCAAAAAATACTTTGTATTACAAATAAATGAAATAAAATTAAAAAAAAAAAATACATACTATTCTGAAAACTGTTTGGCTGAAGACCGGCTTCTAATAGAAACATTTTTAATGTTTTTTTTCGAAACAAAGACCCCTTTCACATTATGCAATTAGTTCCGCAAGTCTTCTGCTCAAATTGCCTGAAAAACAGACTTGCGCAACTAAATTGCGTAGTGTATAATTTTTTTCACCAAAAACTTTTTTTATATAAAAAATTTTTTTTTCGTCAATATTTTTTTAACAAAAATAATTTTCAATCTTTATTTTATTTAATTGACTGAGTCTGAAATTTATCAATTTTATTTTCTTTCCCAAAATATCACAGTCAAAGTTTTTCCCCCATCTAGTTTATTTTTTACTACATCTGGCATCCCTTTGCAATTGTCTCAATTTTCCTTTCACAACAAATGTCAAATTGGATTGTCAGCTGGCAGTTTTTTTGTACACAAATTTTCTTCTCTCTAATCAGAAAAAAAGGCGTAAAACTTTGTTAAGAAATATGTGATTTATAAAGAAAAAATTATTATAAATTAAATAAGTTACTACATATATGAACTAAATATAATATTGCCGAATAATAACACTATAAATACTTTTTTAATTGGTTGTAAAACGAAAATTAAAAGAGAAGAAAAATTGTTCGTTCATACAAGTGAAAAAAAGGAAAACAAAATACAGAAAAACTAACGAAAAAAATTGCTGGCCAATTAAAATTAATTAAAACTAATTGAAAAGAAAAACTCAACAGACAGTAGTAGTAAATAAACGATAATAAAAAAACAAATAATACGCGTACTTTTTAGTTTGGAAACAAGTGGGTAATACATTTTTCTGGATTTTTTTTATATATAAAAAAATATTGTTTGCTTTTGTTGTAGAATGCCTCCTTTGAAATCGTATTCCCCACAAAATGAATATAACGGTAATGGCAATAATTCACCTACCGACGCTTCAGGAGCTTCTGGTACAGAATCGTCTGCCTCGAGTTCCAATGGCACCACCTCATTGAATATTAATTCGCAACGTTCCACCAAAGCACCACCGTATTGTAATGGTCAGTATCCGTTTAAGGTATTGACGAATCTCAATAATTTGCGTTCACAAAGTCGTTTTTGTGACGTTGATATAGTGGCCGGTGGGGCCACTTATGCGGCTCATCGCGTTATCTTAAGTGCTGCTAGTGCCTATTTTGAGGCCATGTTTAGACCGGAGTTAGGTTTGAACGAAGTCAACCAAAAGACAGTTGTATTACATACAATTGATGGTGAAATTTTGAATATTTTATTGGATTTCATCTATACGGGAAGATGTGAAATAACACAAGTAAGTTTTAGTTTCGTTTTACTAGGGGCTTGCTTTAAAATGTTTGTTATTTTACTGCTATAAACACCATTTTCAAAAGTTAACAAAAATACTTTAAATCTTTTGAAAGCCTGAAAAAATAATTTTTACATCAAAAAGTTTCAAAATACTTTTTGATGTATTTTTTTTTTTTTTATAAAAAAAAAGTTATTTTTTGGTAAAAACAGTTTTTGCTGAGCAACTTGATTTTCTCTTAATTAATAGTGAAAAAAATTCAAGATTAGCGAACACATTTTTCATAATATTCCAAATTTCCGTCTACTAATTTTGGAAATGGTGTAAATATTTTTTAATTACTCTAAATATATGAAAAAATGTAAATACTCCTCAACTTAATCATCTTAACTTGTAATATGTATCTATTTTCCTTTCACAATTTAATACAAAGTCCAATGTCCAAGAATTATTAGCTGCGGCTGATATGTTGCAACTGCATGAAGTGGTAGATGGTTGTTGTGAGTTTTTGTGTCGTGAGTTACATGCCAGCAATGCTTTGGGTATTTTACGCTTTGCTGAAGCTCACAATTGCGAAGCCTTAGCTAAGAGTGCATTAAACTTTGTGCATGCCAATTTTCCGGCGGTAAGTGTTAACGCAATTTGTTATATACTAATTGAACTACATAATTATTTTTGTTTGTACGTTTAGATTACTCAGGAAGATGAATTTCTCGAAACACCACAAACATTATTGTCACAACTTTTAACCTCAGAACTGTTGCGTGTTGATTCTGAATCTCAAGTATTTCAAGCGGCTTTACGTTGGATCAAACATGATGTCACCCAAAGGAGATGTTTTGTTTTCGATATTTTGTCGCTGGTACGTTTGGCTCTGGTGCCGGTCAAAGTTATCGACCAGGCTTTAAGAGATTGTCGTGATATGTCTGTAAAGATAGCATTGAGATCGATATGTCGCGATATAGCCTCGAAACGGGGTCAATTGGTGCCTTTGCGTGTGTGCCCTCGACAGCTGGCCAAGAAAAATATCTATATTATAGGAGGTTCTCGACGAGAGACTACTTCTACTTGGAATCCAGCCGATGATATCTATGATACGGTGGCAAAATTCGATATATTTCGTAGGGAATGGACGGAAACAGCCCCCATGGAGATTGGCCGTATATTGCCGGGTGTGGCGGCCTTAAATGGCAAGATTTATGTTATAGGCGGTGAAAGAGGTGCGCAAATCCTGGCCAATGGTGAAGTATACGATCCTCAGAATGATTGTTGGTCTCCTATAGCACCAATGATAGTGCCACGTTGCGAATTTGGCTTGTGTGCCATGGACAATAGCCTGTTGGCCGTGGGTGGTTGGATAGGTGATGATATTGGTGGTTCAATGGAACGTTACGATCCCGATAAGGATGTTTGGCAGATAATAGGCAATTTGCCAGAGCCACGTTTCAGCATGGGGGTGGTTAGTTTTGAGGGTCTCATTTATATAGTGGGTGGTTGCACCACCTCCAGTCGCCATTTACCAGATTTAGTCAGGTCAGTTAACAGGAATTAAGAATTATTTAAAATAAATATTAATAAAATCTATTTTCCCTTATTCAGCTATAATCCCGTTACACAGGAATGGCAGCCTTTGGCTAGAATGCAAGTGGCCCGCTGTCAAATGGGAGTGGCCATATTGGAACGTTATTTGTATGTTGTGGGCGGTAATAGTAGTTCTGCTGCTGTTTTAAGTTCGGTGGAACGTTATAGTTTTGATGATAACACTTGGTCTACGGTATGTGCCATGTCGGTGCCGAGAGCTATACCCGCCGTAGCAGCTGCTGATGGTTTACTCTATGTGGCAGGCGGTGACCAGGTATAAATTGTTATACATATATGTGATTATTATATTATAATTTTCTTTTTTAGCCCTGCGAGGCCACCTTTTACCGAGCCCAAGTCACTATAAGTGCTGTCGAGTGTTACGATCCTTTAACCGATACTTGGAAAAATTGTCCCGACTTGCCCGTTAGCCGCTCGGAAGCTGGTGCCGTTGTTGTTTAACCCTTAATCTAAAACTGTGGCGGTTGGTATCAGTAGTCAATAAGCTGCCCAAGTTTCAATCAAACTTTATTTAGGTATTACGGTAACTCTAACTAACATTCTGAAGAAACACAAATCAGTATATTTATCCTTATTTGTATTAAATGTATTATGTTTTACTTTACTCTATATACTTTAATTTTAAGTTTTTTTATACACAAATTTCTATAATTTAACCCAAACAAAAAAATGCTAAGCCAATCTAACAAAACAAACAATTCCTTTAAAAGGTTTAAAATTCAATATAGGTTCAAAATTTAATCCAAAATCAAGCTAAATGTAAAAAAAAATTAAGAAAATAATCATACGTATTAAATTGATGTAATATTGAATATAAAAATCAAAAACAAAAATATTAATATAATAAAGCGTGAAAACCTTGAATAAAATTGTCTATATTTTTAAAAAGGTTAAAAAAAGAATTCTTTCATAGTATACCTTTTATTTACCGTTACAAATTACCGGTAAAACTGGAAACTTTGATATGTATACCGTTAAAATTGTAATGCCAGATTTGATACATTTATTTATCCTAAACTGGCATCACCGGCAATTATATTGTTATCGATAGTTATCGCAAAAACATTATTCTTCTTCTTCTTCGCAAAAACAAACAGCTGTTGTAAAATGTTCAAAAACAATCACAGATTGTAACCAGCCCATTAATCCTCCCGTAACAAAATTCTAGATAGCAAAATAATAATTATGAACACTTTACGACCTTGCGGCTGCAAAGGTGTACGGACTTGCCTCAAATGTGAATCAGATTTTAACATACAAAAACCCAATCTACATCAAGAATTACAAAAACTCGAGCCCTGGTCTTGGTGCATCAAATGTAAACGTTTATATCAAGGTTGGGATTGTCAAAAGGTACAAAATGAACATCCAGAACATAATCAGGAAAATGGTCTAGAATTACCAGGCATTTTTGTTAAAGCTAATTTTCTCACTCCCGACGAAGGTAAAGAAATCATGTGCCGTTTGGATGATTTACCCTGGTGTATATCACAAAGTGGGCGCCGAAAACAAAACTATGGACCAAAAACTAATTTTAAGAAACGGAAGTTACAAAATGGTACATTTAAGGGATTTCCCCAAACTACTGGCTTTATACAAGACAAATTTAAAAATGAAGAATTATTGGATAATTTTCAAACAATAGAACAATGTTCTTTGGAGTATGATCCAACAAAAGGAGCGTCCATAGATCCTCATATAGATGATTGTTGGATTTGGGGAGAACGTGTGGTGACGGTTAATTGTTTAGGTGACTCGGTTTTATCACTAACGTTATATAAAGATGTTTTAGAAAAGAGTCTGGCAGATATAAGTAAATACAATTTAGAGTTGGTGCCCAAATATGAGAATGAGTTACTGGTACCTCTATTAAGTCTGGAGGAATTACAAGAATTTAAGGATAAAGTCATACGAATAATAATGCCAAAGTGAGTTTTACTAAATGTTATTTTAAACTGAATTATTCCAAACTTTCAAATAGTGTATATTTGGTGTTTTTTAAAAGACTAACTGTATTTTTTTTTATTTGTTTCTATTTGTAGTTTATCGCTTATCGTTTTATATGGCCCAGTGCGCTATCAATTCGAACATTCTGTTTTACGCGAAGATGTTTTGGAGAGACGAGTATGTTTGGCATATAGGGAATTTACTCCTATGTACTTGGAAGGTGGTTTTTCCTATGATAAAGGCCGAGAAGTTACTGAAAGTGCTTTAAATTTTTGGATGCCTGATAGTGAAGAAAATATAACAAATGAAATCAAAGTGTAAATTACTTACAGGAAATCTTAATAAATCGATGTAGGAACAATGGTATTTACAAAAAAAAAAAAAATCGAGTAGCAGAAGAACTATTGCTTTATAACAGTAAACATGATATAAATAGCATGTTAGTAATATTACTTTATAAATTAAACATTTCCTGAAGCGACAAAAAAATCAAAACGCAATACCTATGAAAAAATAAATAATGAAAACTCACCGTTCTTTGTTTTACCGTAGTAGTAAACTGAAATAAAAAGAAAAAAAATATGAAATTTTTAAATTCATTTAAAGTTACAAGTTTTTTTGCAAGAAATTGATCTATTTTATATATCTTTTTACAATTAAAGACAAACATTAATAATATAAATTCTAAATAAATATTACTTTAGATTTCACTAATTTTGCTAATTCATTTCAGTACTATTATTTTCACCAAACATTTCTATACAATCGTCATTCTGCCAAACATATTGTGTATTAAAATCCATATCAGTCGCTCCTAGCTCTTGTAAAATTTCCACTTCGTTTTCTGGTATATTTTCCTCTACATTTGTTGATTTGATAAAGTCAAGTAATGTTACTTTGGCTGGCAGCTGTATACGGTGTACTCTTCTTATATGATGCCTTAAATTTGTATGAGAACTCAGCAATTTATGGCAAATGGCACATTTATGTTCGGTGTGGACTTCGCGTATATGTTTGAACAGATCCTCCGTTATGCTAAATGTTTGGGTGCAAAATTTACAAACATGTGATTTTTGTATGTGAGTCTTAAGATAGTCGGATTTGGCAAAAGCCTGAGGACAATATTGACATATATAAACTGCAGGTTCTTCAATATCTGTATCTAAGGACTGGTTAGTTTCAAGGTTTTGTAGACTTTTGACTTCAACCGCTTTTAAATTCACTGTTAACAAATGCTGAGGTGGTTGACATTCTTCATCGTCTTCTTTGTTTTGGTTTGTGAAATTTATTTCGTTTGTTTCTAGAGTTTCGGGTACAAATTGTGTTATAACAAAGGCATCATTTTTATCCAAAAGTATATGCTTTGAGCGTGTTGGTTTGCTTAATGTGTGCAACTGATTAGTTTCATTAATAGTATACGGGGGGAAATGTTGTAAGAGTTTATCTTCTTCCATGGTTTCAATTAGATTTATTTCAGTTGTTTCCTTTAAATCTTTTTCTTCAACAACTTCTATAAGATGCTCCTCTTCAATACATTGATTTAATGATTCCTGATAAAGATTTGCCAATTGTATATTGGCTAGTTTAATTTTTTCATAGAAAATATAACAATACTTCAAGTCTTCCAAACATGGCCAACATAGTGAGGGAAATTCATCGGTTAAATTTAATAAATCCTAAGAAATATTTCAAAGATGTTGTCTAATTACTTAATTATATTATTTTTGATGGTGGGCTTACTTGGCTATCATAAAATATATCCATTAATTCCAAAAACGTTTTCTCTATGGAATCATCCATACCTAAAGAATTTTCTTGTATATCTGCTTCAGTTTTTAGAGTAACTTTACAATTCCATATATTTACATCACCTTGTTGCAAACAAATACGACATTGTTGTTGTAAGGATTCTAAATTAATATTTAAATTCATTTTTTTTATATTTTTTCTAATGTTTACACTTGTAAATTAATATTTCTTGCAGCTGCACATAAACAAACAATAATAAGAATTTTGTAAACAAAGCTATCGATTTACAGTGCATGTTAGCTTACAAATACTGGTACAGAACAGAGTTGTTGTAGGCAAAGAAACGTGGCAACTCCATAATTAATAATGGTTCTTTAGATTTGCCGTTACTATTACAAATTCTTGAGTTTAACGCTAAAATATTTTCTGTGTCTTCCTTTTTTGTGTGAAAATCTTTCATTATGAGCTATTTAGGTACTATTTCAGAATTTATACAACATTTTTGCAGTGAGGATGCTGAGATTAATAATTTGACCAAGGAATTTGTAGAATTCAATCAAGAAAACAGTCAATTTGAAAATCAATTGGAGGGTAAGTTCAAAAAAAGGTTAAAGTGAGGTTAAGACACAAATATAAAGTTAATATTTGGATGAAACTTTAACATATTACTTATTATTTTATTTGAAATATCTTTTCAGAAATTGATCGAGAACATGTTCGCTATAAAATCGAACTCTACCATCTAGAATCCATCACTTCACATAATGACAAGAATGCCAGTGAAAATTTCACACAAACCTCAATGAAAGTCTATAAAGAAAGTATTGCATTACATAGTCTTATAGAAAAACTGGACTTTACCAAGATTTTAAAATGTCATCATATGGAAATGGAAGCAAAATTCCTTAAAGAATGGCAACCTATACAGGATTGTTTTGTAAAAACTCTAAAATATCACGATGAAATGGAACAAAGACGTATTGTACAAAAATATCGTCAAGCTGAAGTTGCACACAGGGAGGCTGAGGATGCCGAAAAAAAAGAATTAGACGTATTAAAGATATCTATGAAAAAGAGTACGGAAAATTTAGACCAGGCAAAGGAGAAAATAAATAAATTAATTGTATATTTAATAAGTGGAAGTAAAGATATAGAAACTTTGACGCAAAAGGTACATAAGGATTTTAAAAATATTGGAGATTTTCTTGCAATAATTTTTTGTTTGTTTTTTTTTTCAAAGATGCTTAAATTGAAACAACATGAAGTTTATATAGAAGAATTGAGACAAGAGAAGTTGAACTTGATCAAGCAGTTGGAACAAACACAACTAAAGGTAGGAAAAATAGTTATTTTTTTATAAAGATAAAAATTAAAAATAACATGTTCTATCTATATTCAAGTAGATAAAATAAATATTGAAAACATTTTTTGGTGAAAAATTTGTTTGTTTAAAAAATTTTAGTTAAAAAACAATTTTTAGTGGAAAAAAATTGTAAGGACAAATTTGTAAAAAATCGATGTATTCGTAGTTTTTGGCTTATAACTCAGTAATTTAGATTTTAAATACCAAGCGAACCAGAACTATACGCAATATATTTATGTATCAATGATGTTTGTTAGTTATTGTGGAAATAACAAAAAAAAAAAAAAATAGTTTTTTTTCTTTAAATATAAATATTTTGGCATTTCCAAAAAAAAAAAAAAAAGAGATCAGTCTGTATCATATACAGACTGATTTGTTTTCTAAAATTTTATGAACAAATTTCAGGTCTCAGTTATAGGCCGATTTGACTATATTATTTATGAAATAACTAAATAAATTTGTTCATCTTTAATTTCTTTAGGCATTTAATCCCAACTTTAGTTCATATAGTTCTCGAAACGTTCCATCAAAATCCTCACAAAATCTTGAAGCCATCAAATGCATCATGCCATCATTGCCCTCATTTACAGAGATTTTAAATAGTTTTCATCAGATTGAAAAGAAAACCAATATAACTACCATAGAAAATACCACTAATATTTGTGTAAAATCAATTTTACGCAAATCCATCAACAATCAAACCATAACTACTAAAAAAACCAAAAATGTAAGATTTAAATTGCAACTGGAGGAATATCAAGAAGATATAACTCAAACTGTCTTCAAAACAGACACTGAAACTGATAGTGATTTAGAAATCGATGTATTGGAACCACCAACAGTTATGGAAGTAAATGAGTGTAATGAAGATGAGAAAGAGAATCTACAAGAAATGAATGATTTAGAAAATAATAACGAAATTGAAACAATTGATTTATTAACGCCGGCTGACAAATTAATGGGAGATAAAAAAGAAAATCTAGAGGAAATGGATACTTCGGAGTATGTTTCATCTGCGAAAAATAAGCTTGATGAAAAGCCTTTAATAGAAATACAAGAATGCATTGTATTCAAAACACCATTTGCTACTCAGAGAGCATCCATGGCACATGACAAAGAAAATTCCTTAAATGTTACGGCCAGCAGCTCTAAACAGTCTGCTGATAATTCATTGTCCTCGTCCTCGCACCCATCATCAAATGTGAACATTAAAGACATTTTAAACACCACAAAAATATCGTTTTATGAACAACTTTCAAATATGTCATCATCTGCAGAAGATTCTCCGAATATAATAAGTAATAGTTACAATAAAATATCAGCTTTAAAAGGTTTTGAAACTTTTTTCAACGACAATAAAGAATATCAATTTGCATCTAAAGATGCGAATGAGGAGGATAAATTAAAGCAAACGTCAACAAAAAACATAGACAATGTGGTACAAGAGTTTTTAGATTTTGGCTCTGGTAAGGGTTTCACATTCGATTCTGATGATAATATGACTGATAATGTTGGAAATATGGATTTTATGTAAAAGCGGATTAGTATAATATTTAAAGAATTAAATAAAGTGTTGGGTTTTATTAATGAATTCAAAATAAAGTAAAAATCATTTGTTTTTAAAATTGTGGTGTTAAACTAATTTATTATTGTAGTTCATATAAAATTGAGTGGTGAAAAAATTAAGCGGTTGGTTTAGATAATTGCTAAAATTAAACCGTTCATAAAGAATAGAGTGAAAAATGAAGGGCTTCATATAGAATACTGTGAAAAATTTAAATTTTATTAATTTAGAATATAGTGAAAAATGAACCGATTCATTTAGAATGAATGCGAAATGAACCGGTTCATTTAAAATAGAGTGAGAAATGGAGAGGTTCATTTAGAATAGATTGAAACATGAACTGGTTCATTTAGAATAGAGTGAGGAATGAACCGATTTATTTACCATAGCGTGAGAAATGAACCGGTTAATTTTAAATAGAGTGAAACATGAACTGGTTCACTTAGAATAGTGAGAAATAAACCGGTTCAGTTGAAGTAGTGAGAAATGAACCGCTTCATTTAGAATATAATGAAACATTAACTGATTCACATAGAATATAGTGAAAAATGAACCGGTTCATTTAGAATAGAATGATAAATAAACTGGTTCTTGTATAATAGATGAGAAATTCGTTGGGATTTAATTTTTACCATTTTCTAACTTTTTATTTTTGTATTGATAAGTATCAATGCTAATTAGTATCTATGGTAAAAATATGAAGCAAATGATATGAAATGATCTGTTCTATTTTATACCATATATATACATATGTACATATATATGTATATGAACTTTTAAAACAAGTTGCTACTGTTTGGGGCCTATTCTAAAATTTTTAATTTTTTTAAAAAAAATATTTAGATTTTGTATGGCTGGGGAGCCAAAATTAGGAATTATTAATTATTGGTAAAAATCAATGAAACTGTATTATGTATATATTTTAAGTAACTTTACGCATTATTTATATATGATAAATTATATTATCAGGTATTATTGTTTTACTATGTAATATTGTTATTTTGGCCATTATTATGGCTTTATACTATTACTGAATTGTGATAATAAATGAAATGAATCGGATCATTTAGAATAGAATGGGAAATGAACCGGTTCATTTAGAATAGAATGAGAAATGAACCGATTCATTTAGAATAGAATGAGAAATGAACCAGTTCATTTAGAATAGAATGAGAAATGAACCGGTTCATTTAGAATAGAATGATAAATGAACCGGTTCATTTAGAATAGAATGATAAATGAACCGGTTCAGATTGAAATGAAAAGTTAGCAATAAACCGGATCATTTACAATGGCGTGAGAAATGAAGCGGTTCTTTTAGAATAGATTGAAAAATTAGACGGTTCAGTTAGAATAGAATGAGAAATGAACGGGTTCATTTAGAATAGAAAGAGAAGTGAACCGCTTTATTTAGAATAGAGTGAGAAATGAACCGGTTCATTTAGAATAGAGTGAGAAAAGAACCGGTTCATTTACAACAGAGTGAGAAATAATCCGGTTCATTTAGAATATATTGAGAAATGGACCGGTTCATTTAGAATAGAGGAAGAAATGAACCGGCTCATTTAGAATAGTGAGAAATGAACAAATTTAGAATAGAGTAAAAATGAAGTGGTTCATTTAGAATAGAGTGAGAAGTGAACCGCTCATTTAGAGAGAGAATTTAACAAATTTAGAATAGAGTGAAGAATGACGTGGTTGATTTAGAATAGAGTGGGAAATGAACCGGTTCATTTAGAATAGAGTGAGAAATGAACGATTTTATTTAGAATAGAATGAGAAATGAACCGGTTCATTTAGAATAGCGTGGGGAATGAATTATTTCATTTAGAATGTTATGAAAAATTAACCATTTCATAATGAATATTATGAAATATAATTGCTTAAAATGAAAATTTGAGTATAATCTGAAAACAGGTTTCTTTTTTATATTTTAATAATTTTTAAAACCTCCTACTTATTCGTTTATTTCAATAGTGAAAGTCAAACGTATTTTTTTTTTTCTAATACTCGTCATTTTTATAGTTAAGCACTATCCTAATAATAAATACTTAAAAAATATAATAAATAATTTAAACTCAGTTTTTAGTATTTAAATACTAATGGTAAAATAATAATACTTCACAGAAGAAAGAAGCCAAAAAAAAAGGATCAACAGCGAAGCGTAACAGAATAGTACAATACAGTTTGACTGTTAATAAATATTTTTTTTGACACGTATCGGGATGCAATGGAAGGAATTAAATTATATAAAATATATATAAGTATGTATGAACTTGTTAAGGCAATGAAATCGGTATGTATAAAAGCAGTAGTATGTAGTTTAAAATTGTCTAATAATCAGCTAAATCGAAATCCTCATTATCCAATTCGTCAAGTTGCATACTTTGGAAATCCACCTTGTAACGTAAAATACCTAAGGGAAGATAGATTTTAAAATAGAAAAAAATTAACAATAAAACTTAAAATTAAATTTAAAATAAATATAAAATGGTAAATACAGCTAAGTGTAAGCTATATACCAGCCAATATTAAGTTATTTCTAATTAAATATTGATATTAGGCGGTATTCTTGACTTCAAAAACATTTTCGACTCCCTCACAAAATGTTTATTAAAAACTCAACAAATAATAAATTAAGCAATTAGTATTTCAATTCAATTCAATTTTTTATTACGGTTTTCTTTTGTATTTTTTTACTCATACTACGTGGATAGCAGCTTGTAAGTTTTAAAAGTTTAATGTTAAAAAAAAAAAAAAACTAAAAATTATACACATATTTGAAATGGAATGCTAAAGAAATATTTATGTATACATACGTTTGTATGTACTAGGGAATATTTAAAAAAATTGTTACTTAAATTTAATATAATTTGTAAAACTACTAGCCACCAATATATTCATGTAAGTAGGGTTCAAATATATATAGTAATGACCGTTTTTAAAGTATTTCTTTAATTATTATTATAAATATTAATGTGAGATGAACAAGCTGCTTCTTTGTCTGTTGGTTGGTTTGTTTGTTACGTTTCTTTTTGAATTATGAAAAATGCTGGAAAAAATATATAATTGTATGATAATAACAAATTTAATAATCGTCAAGATCAACATCTTCCAAAGGTTCATCAGCTTGTAGTGACTGAAAATCAACTTTATAGCGTAAAATACCTTTTTTGTTTTGTTTGTAGGAGTATACACAAAAAGCATTATAATAATCAAAAACAATTAAGGATTATTTATAAGCAATAAGAACAAAAAAAAAAAAATAAAAAAAATTGGGAGAGAGAAGAAAAAAAAAAGTATATAAACCAATTTTAGTTTTAAATATGTTATTAAATATTTCTATAACACTAGCCTACACATATTATTTATAATTTATTGGTAATGCAAATTAAATTAATGTAAACTTACCACCTATGCCGCCAAAGCCTCGTACAAATTGACTCCCCTCTTGGGATTTGTCAGTGATTATTTCTAGAGTGGCACCAAACATTTTGTAATTGTTCGCCAGCCACTCTAACAGAGGCTGAGATTCGATCAGTTCCATTTCTACGCCAGTCTACAAAAAGTAAAATAATTCAGATCAATATGTGGGAAAAATTTCTTAATTAAAATAATAATGTTAAAGGATACGAAATATGTATGTAAAAAATAATTAATAGTGCTATATTCGGCTGCGGCGAGTCTTATATACCCTTCATCAAAGAATACTTTAAGAGAAACATTTAAAAAAAAAACTTTGAAAAAAAAAGAAATTTTTGGTGGAAAAAATATGATGAAAAAAAATACGACGAAAAAAAATTGGCGAAACAAACTTTGTTAAACAAATTTTGGCAATAAATAGTTAAAAAATCCAGGTATTCGTTTTTTTCTTATATCTCTGCTATTTGAGGCAACCTAACCAGGACTATACGCAATATATCGATGTATCAATAATGATATTGGAGGCAACACACAAAAACGGACATGGTAATATCGACTGCACTATCTATAACGATCCTGAATATATATACTTTAAGGGGTCGCAAATGAAAAATTTTGGTAATTACAAACGGAATAACTTATGTATTCTTTATTGTTCTAACAACGTCTTTCGCGTAGATGACAACTAGATAGGTAACAGAGAGCCCAAAACCTAAGTCTGTTGTCAAAAATCTAATTCATGAGAATCTATTGTATGTATTTGGTTATTGTATCACCCGTATGTGTGAAAAGAGAGCAATTTTTTACATTGATAATACTCACTATTCTATGGTCTTCCTTTTAAAAATCATAGACTTTTTAAATACTCAAGATTAGTTACTGATAATTATGATATTTATTAATATATATTTTTTTAATGCGAATTTATTTTTGTTTTTATTTTGGATTTATAAATTTGAATATTGTTATATTTGCCTTTAAAGTTTTATATTACATAAATGAAATACAATAACAAATTACCACTCATGGTGAAGTGGATAATGAACCAATTCATATAGAATAGAGTGAAAATTTCAGCCATTAGTGGACACATTTTACATATAGTTAATACCATATTAACTACGTCAGTTTATCCATCTTCATGGAAGCTCTCAAGGGTTGTTCCGATTCCTAAATCTGGTCAAGGTCTGTCTATGACAAATTTACGGCCTATTAGTATACTTCCGGTTATATCCAAAATTTTTGAACATCTGCTAAAGACTGAAATGTTGGAATACTTGGATAGGGAAAGTTTGATTTGTGATGGTCAGTATGCTTATAGAAAGGGATATGCGACTTCGTCTCTTTTAGTTGAAATGACTGATGTGATAAGAAAAAATTTAGATCAAGGCAGAGTTAACTTATTGGTGTCACTTGATCTGTCTAAAGCATTTGACAGAATTGATCATTGTGTTCTAATATCAAAACTTCGTAATAATTTCAAATTTTCAAGGTCGGCTTGTAAACTATTATATTCCTATTTGAATGGTCGTTCACAATTTGTTGATGTTGGAGGTAATTTAAGTGCTATTCGTGATATAGCTTGTGGTGTTGCACAAGGATCAGTCATAGGTCCTCTATTATTCATATTATACTTAAATGATTTGGTTGTTGATCTTAGGAATTCTCATCTATGTAGTCCTTTTATTTTTGCGGATGACGTCCAATTACTTTTTAGCAATGATAGGCAAGTTGTTTTAGAAGTTGTTACGAATTTTTGTCTTAGTAATTTTTCATCTTGGATGTCTAATAATCGCCTTAGTATAAACTTAGAGAAGACAAAATGCATATTTTTTGGATGGTAGGAGATTGGATATTGTGGATGAGATGAGATGCTTGGGAGTCATTATTGACAACAAACTACATTTTGATAGGCATATTGATGCCCTGGCCCCAAAGATTATTTTTACTATGCGACGATTATTTAATTCGGATATTTATTTACCTTTACGTATTCGTCGTAGTGTGGCTCTGGCGCTTTTATCATCGCAATTGTATTATTGCATTGAAGTGACATCTGGTACTATTACTACATGTTTTTCAAGGTTGGAGAAAATCCTCAACATGATTGTCCGTTTTGTTTTTAATGTGGGGTTAAGAGAACATATAACTCCATATGTTGTAAGGCTCTTGGGATGTACATTCGTGAGTTTTAGGCTATTGATGTTCTTGTACAGACTTATTACTACTTCAATACCACCTAGCCTACGAAATAACATTTGCTTTTCAAGGTCTACTAGGAATGCACAAATTATACTACCTCGTATTTCTACCCCCGTTTTTGAACGTTCATTCCTAGTAAGAGTATCTCGTCTTTGGAATAGACTGCCAAGAAATTTAAGAAATTTTGCCGATTCAAGTATTGTTTTTAGGAAAAAACTTTTTTTGCATATTTGCGAAAATGCATAGTTTCTAAGTATTTTCATAAATAATATAATTATTCCATTTAATTGACTTATATAGTCTTTTTTTTTCGCTAACAAGGACTTTGTTTCTGAATATTTTATATTTATATATCTTTTATACATATCTCTTTTTTTGGCTGGGGGGCCATAGTATTTAGTTTTTAATTTAAGTATGTTTTGTTGTCATAAATAATTTGTTATACTCTGTAATATTTACTATTAGTATTGATATGAATGTATTAGTATTAATATTATTGGCCAAATGTGGCGTTCAAATATTACAATAAATGAAATGAAATGAAAAAAAAAAATTGAACCGTTTCCTTTAAAACAAAGTGAAAAATTAACCAGTTCATATAGAATATATTAAAAAAAGAACCCGTTCATATAGAATATATTGAAAATTGTACCGGTTCATATTAACCGGTTCCTATAGAATAGAGTGAAAATGAACACTATCTATATAAATATATAAATGTCTTTGTAAGTTTGTTTGTTTGTTTGTTTGTTTGTTTGAGCATCACGCCTAAACGGCTGAACCGATTTTATTGAAATTTGGAACGTAGATAGATCCTTACTTGGAAGCGTCAATAGGCTATAAATTTTTTCAATACTTGGACCAGAAAGGGATAAAAAGGGGGAAAACGGGTAAAATTGGTACCTTTAGTCTTTAAACAATAATTACTAAACGGCCGAAACGATTTTATTGAAATTTCCAACATAGACTACGACAGGGGTAGCGATGCGCACCGGGTCAAGCTAGTAATATATAATAGAGTGAAAACTAAACCAATTCGTATAGAGAATATCGAAAAATGAACCGGTACATAAATAATAGAAAGAAAAATTAATCAATTCATTCGAATACTGAACAATGAAACGATATATATAGAGTGAAAAAATTAATCGGTTCATATAGAATAGTATGAACAATTTACCGGTTCATATAGAATAATGAAAAATGAACCGGTACATGTACAATAGTGTGAAAAACTATCCAGGGCGGTTACTGCGTAACTCAATCCAAAAACGAAAATGTGTGCTTAATACATTGTAATTCGAAAAGATTTCCTTTCGAATCGAATTAGGGAGTAACCTATATTATATTAAAAAATCTAAATTTGTATAATTTTTCAGCTAATCTCAGTTGTTGTTAGCATGAACAAATTGGCCTAAAAACTGAAAATTAATTTTTTTTTTTGGTCTCAGCTACTTTTAATGACATTTCGTTACCTAAAACGCAAAACGTCCTAACTAACAAAAATTTCAATTTTTTTTTTTTTTACAAATTCCGATGTATCTTATCAAAGTACATCGGAATTTGTAAAAAAGTAGGTTTTTAATTTTTTGTTAGTTAGGGCATTTTGCGTTTTAGATAAACATTTGCAGTTTAGTATTTATCGTTTACATTTTTATATCATGACTGCCGCGTTATATCTATATGCCGTGTTACGAATGTCTTGTGACAAATTATCCTAAATGTTGTAAAACAGAAATCAATGCAAACATTTCAACAAGACAACTCTCAATTGATAGCTACATTATTCCATTTTCGTTAAAAACTATATTTCTTTAATAAATGATGTTCCAATTCGTTGATTTTTGCATTTGTCTAGAGGCAGCCGAAAACAAGTCCTATTTTTTGTCTCCTTTGAGATACCATGTTTATTGATAATTTATTGGAAACAACTAATGCTATCGAAAAATGTAAGATTTTTTTCAGATTTCTTTATTTTTACTTCATTAGCGTACGAATGTCACGTTCGGCATCGTGAAAATGACCATATACAATAGCATAACAAAATATTTTTCTTCTTCGAATTTGACTACTGTCATTTACTTCTGATTATAGCAATATCCAATATTTTGTTCTATGAATGTTCCTCGATGAAATGTAACGTGACCTTTTTATATACGGTACTGTTACATTTCATCAATGGCGGGTAAACCAAGGTTCAATGAATGTTTTTTGGTGCTACTCAAATTTAAACCCGACAATTTTGTAAAATTATTTTTTTTTACATACCTCTTTATCCGTAAAATGCGATTTATCCTTTTCTTGTTCCGGCGTTAAATGCAATACCGTGGTAGATGTTGAATTGGCATGATTTTTCAAAACATAACGTTGTATATCCAAATTTTCCCAACATATCAATGTCTCAACAGAGC
Organism: Calliphora vomitoria; assembly: GCA_942486065.2. Lineage (NCBI taxonomy): Eukaryota > Metazoa > Arthropoda > Insecta > Diptera > Calliphoridae > Calliphora > Calliphora vomitoria. Next base: position 11,200,926 of record OW818030.2, on the reverse strand, counting down.
CCAACTCTAAGGCGCGTAAAGTATCCTCAACGCCAAAGCAATATTTACCAGTATCCTAAAAAATTTAAGATAAAAAGTAAAAATATATATATATTTTTTGCAAATACTGCATAGCTACCTGAGAAATTTCATCAAAATATCGTCCAATTAGTTTCTTTTCCTGAATAAATTTAACATTTTGCAAAGATTCTGCAGCCAATTCGATAGCCTGATTGAAACCATTCTCACCGCCATATGAAACATCAACAAGTTTGATGACTTTCGATTGCAGTCTCTGGATAATGAAGAGAAATTTAATTCACATGCATCTGAATATCTGACTAATGTGGCAACAGAAAACTTACCGGATCAAACATATCAGATTGACTCAGTTCAGTTTTAAAATCCGCACTACCCGCCAATATAAGGCCAGCTATGTTTGGCTTGTCATTTGTGATAAACAACTGAGTAGCGACTTCGGCAACTTTGCGCACATAATTGTGTCGTTTCTCCATACGTAAACGGGCAAAGCGCAGGGCGGACTGACCACCGCGACCATGTTTCTTCGGCAGATCAACGGTAAATTTATGCAAAACTTCACGGGTGTTACCCTGCAACGTACCAAACAATGCACCATTACCGTCCATAACAATAAAGCCAAATTTATTGTCATCGGCCAAAAGGGCGGTCAGAGCTTCAGTGTGAAATTTATTGTCACACAAATACAATGATGTATTGATGGGTTTGAAGGGTTCAAAATCGATATTAACCTTCTTTTCTTTACCTTCTTCGGTGACAATAGTACCGCAGTAAATGACCAAACCATTGGGAGGCACTATACAAAATGATAAAGTATTATGCAGAGAAATAAAAAAAAACAACTTTACCTACCTTTGGTATACAGTTTAAGTCTATGTTGGACCGAGGTGATAGCACCCAAGACAGAGAGGCGATTAACACGCGATTTAATGTTGGAGGCGGTGCCAAATTCATCGGCCAACATTTTACTCACTCTGGATATTTGATCCTTGGGTGGAATAATTAAAGAAATCATGCTAGTGCCATTGCTGTAATTAGACCAAAAACACAGTCATTTTTTAATTAATTAAACATATTGCAAATTCTAACCTACTAAACAAGCACATTGCACAATTACCTTGGCAAGGTGTTGGAATAATAAATAACATGCCATTGTCTAAGGAAACACTTACCCACGAGCCATTTCCAGACTTTTTATTAATTTCTTTATTTTCCATATTTCCACATTACGATCTGCTGACGTTTCTTCTCCAGACATGTTTTAAACACCTTTTTCACTTCCCACGAATATAAATTAGATTAGAACTCAATAAAACTTTCTCTATCGCCTCTTCAGTAAAGGCCCCTATTCGTCTGGTGGTGTTTTTCCCAAGTCTTTGTTAAAAATTTATTAACTTTTTTCTTTTGCACTCCAATGCTATTTGACTTTTAATTTTTTCTTTTTCCCCCGTTTGGCTTCGTTGTCTGACGTCCTTCTACTGAAAAAGACGAAAAAAGAATACCATGAACTATATTGATGGAAAAAGGCGCAGGTCATCATTGTTGTATGTATATGTTGCAAATTGTGTGCAAAAATTATTGTTTTTAGGTCTTTCACAAACATAGAAAACAATATTTAACACATAAAATCTATTATTTACTTTAGCTATAATTAACTATAATTAAATACTTACTCGCTGTCGGAGCCAATTAAAAAAGGATTTCTTTTTGAAAATTCCAAGGATTTTTTCACGATTTTTAATACATTACTTAAAGGATAAACAAATGAATCAGCCAGAGTATGAAAAACACTGAGAGAGTATTTCATTGAGTTTCTCTGGCTTTGAGTTGGCAATGCGAATAGTAATTGAAAATTGAATGACAGCGAATGACAATTTGTAAATAATAAAAAAATTAACGGTTATTTTTTTGAAAAGTGAGTAGATAGTAAATTTGGCAGAAATTAATGTTGCCAGATTGGCTGATTACGAGCAATTAGTATATTTATTTGTTTGCGATGAAAAATATGGTATATCGTCTATTTATGTGGAATCAAATTATTTAATTGGATTTTATTAAAGAATTTTATTATTATATTTTCTATTAAAGTATCATTAAATAAAGGAAATTATTATTAAATCGAAAGAAATTTTTTTCTGTTGCAAATTAAAAACACTATTTTAAAAGAAAAAACTAATTTGACAGTTTATGTTGAAATTTATTTCTTCAAAAAAAGTTTGAACAATTACTTCGCAAATATATGTGCAAATAAAGGTTTCTGCGGTCCACACGTGAACTATGTTGGTGATAATAGAATTTTATTCATTTCATTCCAGACATTTGTTAAGAAGAAGACACCAAAAATAGAAGAAGTCATCATGGTGGAAATTTGCTAGAGGGGTTAAATTTTAGCAGCGACCTCTAAATTTTTGAATAAAGTGGGAAAAACTCTCAACAAGAAGAATATCATATGTTTAAATGGTCGTATCTGAATTTCCACTGGCACAGAAAATATGCCTTGATATTGCAGTTTGCAGCGGTCAAGGTTTAATAGATATCTTCCAAGTAAACAAATTCAGGACATTTCATACAGTAATGTAAGAGTAGCATCGTTAACGGCTTATACTACCGGTAATGAAGAAAAATATTTTTTGAAAATAAATGTTCTAAAAACGAAATATTAATTATGTTTTGTTGGTGTCCATGGAGTATTTATTATTAACAGAACCAATGTTCCTGTTCTACGTTATTTACACCAACCGTGTGTTTTTATTTATGTATTTGCATAAACTCATCAAAATTCATTCAGTCCAATTATGAATAAAAAATCCGCTGCAGTTTTTTTCCTTTTCCAATTTTTAACACTGAATCTGAATATGAAAAATGGGAAAAGGGAAAGAGCTCCCGCGGATTTTTTATTCATGATTGGGCTGATTGATACAGGTTATGGAGTACCATTTACAACTCGACGTATGAACTGGTAAAGTACCATTATTACTCTTGATTTTATTTACCAGGTTTAAGCGTTCCAACTTCCTACATGAAGATATAGGTCGCTAGGGACTTACTTAAATCGGTGTGGGATAATCGTTATACTCCGCCCGTAAACTTTATATACCAAAAAAATTAATCGTGAAAAAATAAAACAGGAATGCTATATGAAACCCTTTATATTTTTGGTGTAGCCTGTTGTTGTTATTTTTACAAAAAAAATCTGAATTTTATTTTCGTTTAATTGTCCTTATAGCTTATTATTATAAAAAACAAAAAATAGAAACAAACATTTTAAAGTTTATTTTTGTTAAAAGTTTATTTTTTAATTTCTTTATGAACTCTAAATTATCTTAGAAATATTAAAATTGCAACAATGAACAGCGACTTTTATAAAAAAACCCACCACACCACTAAGCCAATCAGCTGTTACGGTTTGTTGAAATTCTAGTGTTTGTTTTGTTCAAGCCCAAGACGAATTTATTCAAGGTGGAGTCAGTCACTCAACTGATTACTTTTTTGTTCGCTTATTTGGTTCTCACTTCTGTCAAAACTTATTTTTATATTTCAATATCTACATATTCTATGCTTATTAACAAAATATTTATTTTTTCATAAATAACTAAAGCCTTCACTATTCAATTATCTGCACTATATTAAGTTTTAATACATATTTGTGTAATTTTTCATTTCTGTTTTTTGACATTTGTTAAGACCAATAGCTGTTTTTGTAGAACTACCACCACCTTATATGAATTCGCCTTGTTGACGCCGATACAAAAAAATTTAAACTACCCCAGTTCAAACAAATTTTATGAATGAGCGCCAAAAAGAAATAGAATAGTTATTGTGTACAACTGAAAGGTACAACATTTGCGGCGTTTGCAGAAAAAAGTGAAAGAAAATATCCTGCTAAAAATTAATAAAATTAAAGAAATATTTTAATAATTATAAAAAATTAACGAAATATAAACTATATAAAGAAAAAAATGCCACCCAAGAGAGCAACCAACAAAAAAGCAGCAACAAAAGTAGCATCATCATCTGCAGACGCTAAAGTATCAAACAATGGCGAAAAAGAGGTGGTTGAAGAATTAGCAACTGATGCAAAAAATGGTTCTGCGCTCAATGATGCCGAGGAATCAACAAAATCAAAGGCGCCAACAAAACGCAGCAGTGGACGTGGTAAAAATGTTGCTTCCGAGTTGGAAACAGAAACTCCTGCTACCAAGAAGCCGGCTGCTAAAGGCAGAGGTAAAAAAAAGTTAAATGAAAATGAGGTTATAGAGAATGATGCACCACAAACCGAAAGCCAAGAAGCTGAAGAAACAACAACAAAAGAAAATGAAGTAGAAGTAGAAGCCGTAACGAAACCCAAGGGTAGAGGTGGTGGCGGCAAGAAGGCTGAGCCAAAAGCAAAAAATACTTCTAAAGCTAAACTTGCTGAAAGTGTACAGGACGAGGTGTCTAACGAAGCTGAGGAATCTAAGGGAACAATAAAGAAATCCAGGACTTTGGCTAGCAAGCGAAATAAACAAGAGACGGTAACTAAGGCAGAGGAAGAAGTTGAAATAAAGCATGAAATTGAAGAAGAGTTGGTGGAAAAAGGTAAACTTTAGTGTGTAAAATATTTTATGATTTTATGCAGAATTGTTCACTAGTTGTTTTTTGTTTGATTTTGGGCAAGTTTTAAATGCCTATACTTTTTTACATTCCTAAATTAGTTTATGTTTAATAATAATTTTTAGCTCCTAAAAAATCCTCAAGAAATTCTAAGAAAACAGAAGAAATTCCCGCAGATATTGAGCCACAAAAGAAAAAAGGTAGAGCTGCCAAGAAAGAAAAAGTCGTGGAAAAAGATGAGGTCAAAGTGGAGGTGGCAGAGGTTGAAGTCAAGGTCGACGTTAAGGAAAAGAAACCCACAAAACGAGGCCGAGGAGTTGTTAAAGCTGCAGTTGTGGCGGAAGAAACAGCAGCTGCTAATGGCGATACAGAGGAGGTGCTACCTAAAAGTAATTAAATGCATATAAAGCTTTTTTTGTTTGTTTTGTTTTAAACACAAATCTTTATAATTTTAGAACGTTCCCGCAAGGCACCGAGTGTTGAGAAAGAAATTGTTCCAGAAAAACCTAAACGGGGAGGACGTGCTAAGAAAGCAGACAAGGAAGCTGAAAAAGTAGCAGATGAAAGTTCATCGCCTGTACAGGGAAAAGAAGAAGATGAAATTTCAAATGGAGAAGTTAAACAGGAGAATATTGAAGAGATTGAAGGTAAGTAGTTGTTGGTACAGTTAAAATTTATTAAATATTGTTTTCTTCGAATAAATTTCGCAAAAAACTGTTCATCCAACAAAAAATTTCTTAAAAATTGTTTTCACCTAATGTTTAAATTTGAATAAAAATTGTTTTACCAACAAATTGGTTTTCACACAACAAATGTTTTCCATTTTTACATAAGGATTATTATTTTTTAATACAATTCAATGTGAACAGCATTATTATACCCTTCACCTTTATGAGTGTTAAGGTTATATGTAAGATTCTCATTCTGTTTGTGATTTCTATATTTTTCATTTGCGGCATCAAATTCTAGATTTCATGTTCTTCTGTCTGTTGAAATCAATTTTCCGAAGCAACTAAATAATTTTCATACATGAATATATTCTCTATACTCCAACTTAGGTTGCTTTTCAAAATCTAGAAAAACAGCCAACAAATGAGCATTTGTGCATCACTGATGCAATGATCTCCAAAATTTTGCATACATTTTTTTCTTTTTTATTATTTATTCTTCATTTATTATTCTTCCCCGTAGGGCCTTATATGGTTGATAAAAGCTACTAACTCCATCGCTGCCATCAATTTGCATTAAAAAACCTTTGACGTAAATCAACGATGTCAAATATGCTTTTTGGAACGCAAAATTTTTATTTTGTGGCAGTGATTAGACTTGTTCTTTATAGTTCAATTCAATGACCACATTTAGTTCATAGGTAGCTCATATAGTTCAATCGCTATTTTTTGATTTGGAACGACTTAAGTGAACTACCACTTCATTGATGAATTGATGCTTGGTATGTACATTCCAAATTTGGAATGTACGTTGTTCGGGGTTTGTCATAGAATCCAATCATTGTCGGAATCGGTTTTTAAAACGACAAAAAAGGTACATTTGTCTAATAAAATCCAATGTAATTTTTTGTTTAATCGATAACGAATTTAATTTTAGATCGAATATAAAACCGATAACTTTCGATTTCACAATGCCAATGTACTTTTTGTTTTCAAAACCAATTCCGACAATGATTGGATTTTGTTCTCTTCAATACTCTTTTAACAAGAGCCCAATATCTATCCACTGGACTCAGCTCCAGGCACATTATTGGTCTTGTACCACTCAAGACCTTTCTTACTATAGTGACAGATGCCAAATCAGGCCAAAAATAAGTGGACACATTAAGAAGTCTTATGAATGGAAACATACTTTTTTGTAAACATTCCTTGATGTAAATTTCGGTATTTATAGAGCCCTTTGTAACAAATGTTTGGCTTTTTTGCCGCAACTGCATATTGCTTGCCATACCAAGAACTTTTTGGGAAATTTTGTCTGCTTTTGGGTCCTAAACTTTTCTTCAACATTCCCTCGAGCATCTGCAACATAAAAAATTTACCCAGAAACTGCAACAAATTTTCCATACGTACATTTCTTCATCCATTATGCAGCAGGTATATTTGTTTGTATACAATTTGACTTCAACTTCCGTGATCTGTCTTTGTCCTCCAAACTTTTAGCAGAGTTCCTGTTAGGAACTTTTTGAGCCTTGTATGCTTGTAAACCTGCATTGGCTTTAACTTTTCGTACCAATTAGTTCGAGTACTGACCTAACCGAGTTGCTTTCCTACCTGATGTGTTGGGAGCTCTTTTGAAAATGCTTTCTCTTTTTTTGGCTTTAGAAACATCATGTGGAGCATTCCTTCTACCTGAATCAGGTTTTATATCAACGGACAAGTTCTCCCGGTACTGTTTAATAACATTGGAAACAGTTTGGTAACAGACCTTTGTTTGTTTGTCCCACTTTTTGTAGGACCAAGTTGGTTTTTGTTGAAAATATTTAACAATTTTAGTACCCACTTTTTTCTGGTCACTCATTTTAATCAGACAAATGAATATAATTGACATTAAACATAATAACTGACATGTTTTACAAAGGTAACTTGATCAAAAAAAAAATCAAATAATACTTGGGTTAAAGAATTTTAAGAATTTTACGATTTCAGTCCTTATTGTTGTCAAACTCAACAATGGCTTGCGAAATCACAGGGAGCTACTCAAGCAGCTATTTCAAAACGTTTGTGAGCAGCAGGATTCATCCAAAAAACAGGGAAATTGGGTACCATACCAATTGAAGCAGAGAGGAGACCTTGAAAGACTATTGAAAAATGGATACATTAGGTGTCTAATCTAAGGTAATGTTCTGAATTTGGTGGGAGCAAATCTGGCCAGACTATCACATGGAACCTGTACCGAAAGCAACTGATTCATATGAAGCGAGCATTGGCCGAAAAACGGCCAGACATGATAACGTAAAATTCCATCATGATATCGCTCGGCCACATGTTGCAAAACCAGTTAAAAAGTATTTAGAATTAAGTGATTGGGAAGTTTTGGATCACCCGCCTTATTGTCAAGACCTTGCCCCGTCCATATTACATCATAACAACGCTCGGCAATACCTGTTAAAAAGTATTTAAAATGAAGTGGTTGGGAAGTTTTGCCTCACCCGCCCTTTATTCTAGACCTTGCCCGTCCGAATATTATTTGTTTCGATCGATGAATAACGGTCTATCTGGGATACGATTCACTTTGGAATAGAGTATCTGATATTGGCTTGAGACGTTATTGGCTTCAAAAGATGAACAGTTCTTTTGGCTCGGAATCCATATGTTGTCAGAAATATGGGAAAAGGTCATAGCTAACAATGGCCAATACTTTGAATATATTTATATTTTACAAATGTTTCAAAATAAAAGCTAAAAATGTTAACAAATCCCGCATTTTTAAGTCATACCCTCTGTATTTTAAAAATTACACTACTATACAAAATGAAATGTTTGAAAAGGACTCCTTGTGAAAAACACCTTTTTTTATGTAACTTTGGCAAGTTTTAGATATCTTCACATTAAGTTCTCACGAAAAATATAAATAATATTTTTTAGCAGTTTTACCTCAAGAATTTAGAATATAACTGAATGTTTTAAAAAACTGTTTATGGATTTAAAATCTAAGAAGTTAAGCTCTTAGCTGAGCACTCCTCCGAGCAGATGATATATAATGAGGCTCGATAACAATTTTGCCGAGCGTGGGACACAAGACGACCCTATCTTCGAGGTCACTCAGTTCGGAGGCTGGAAACTATTGCTTCTGCCGTAATGTATATAGATGAAATAATTTATATAAACTCTGTATCTGAACCTGTCCGCCTGCCCGCCTGTATGTTGAAACCAAGTTTCCGTTGCCCCTAAAAAACTTACATGATTCATACATCAATATATCCGCTATAGTCTCAGTTCGGTTGATATTTAAAATCAAGAAAATCGGCTTCCAAATATCTCGATTACTAAGTCAATCATATAGACAATATGAATATCTAATTATAGATATTTCAAAGATCTTCCCAAAATTTGTTTGCCAAATATTTTCAATAATTTTTTTTTTTAAGTATACTTTGGTGAAGGGTATATAAGATTCGGTAAGCTCCCTTACTTGTTTATGATTTTTTTTTTTTTTAATATTTTATTGTTTTAATAATTGGACTGTATCTTTTAATTAAATTTATTTTTTTCTATAAAATTCTTAATATTTTTTCATTCAAATTTGTTGCATTAATTATTCCGCTTTAAAAAAAATCATGCCTCGCTATTCAAAAAACTTAAAATACGACTTTTACAATACCCAAAAATGTTTTCCAGAAACCCCTAGCTCAACTAAAGAAGCTGAACAGGCAAAGGAGCCAGCGGCACCAGCAACAAAAGCTAGAGGAGGAGGTCGTAAACGTGCCGCACCGTCAACTAACAAGAAAAAAACAGCGAAAACGGCTGCAGATGATAATGAGTTGGACGAGGGTGTGGATAATGCTGAAATGGAAGACGAAGCAGACGGTTCGAAACGTAAGTTAGATATGACGTGCGGCACGCAACTGAAAAATCTCTTATTTTCCTGTTTTACAGCTTCTAAGTCGAAAAAGAGCAAAACTGGCTCGGCTCCCCTAAATGCCACCGCCACCAAATACGATAAAGCCGACTTTGAATTGCCACCACCAGCCGATGGACAAACGGTGGAGGAGCCTAGATTTAATTTGAAAATATCTAGCTGGAATGTGGCCGGCCTGAGATCGTGGCTTAAGAAAGAGGGTTTGAAATATTTAGAATACGAAGAACCCGATATATTTTGTATGCAAGAGACTAAATGCACCACGGAACAGTTGCCCGAAGAAGTGGTACGCATACCCGGCTATCATCCCTATTGGTTGTGCATGCCGGGTGGCTATGCCGGCGTGGCCATCTATTCGAAAATTATGCCCATTAATGTCGAGTATGGCATTGGCAATAAGGAATTCGATGATTGTGGTAGAATTATCACGGCTGAATATGAGAAATTCTTTTTGATCAATGTCTATGTACCCAATTCGGGTAGAAAACTTGTAAATTTGGAAGCGCGCATGAAATGGGAGAAACTTTTCCAGGAGTTTATTAAAAATCTAGATGCCCGCAAGCCGGTGGTCATATGTGGTGATATGAATGTATCACATCAAGAGCATGATTTGGCAAATCCCAAAACAAATACCCGTAATGCTGGCTTTACCAAGGAGGAAAGAGATAAAATGTCTGAACTGCTGGCTCTTGGTTATGTAGACACCTTCAGACATTTGTATCCGGAACGCAAGGGGGCCTATACCTTTTGGACTTACATGGGTAATGCCCGGTCACGAAATGTGGGCTGGCGTTTGGATTATTTCATTGTTTCGGAGCGTTTTATCAAACGTGTCGTTGATAACTGTATACGTAGTCAATGTATGGGTAGCGATCATTGTCCTATTACTTTATTTTTGAAATTGTAATCTAATAAAGAAATCGTATAAATGTCTTAATGTTTAGAGCTAAAACTTTAAAATGCTAGAAATTACACATATTTTTTATTTAAGAAAAAACATGTCGTTTAATTTATTATACTAACATGTATTAAAGATTTCGTTTCCTAATACAAAACAATTATAGAAATAAGCGATTCTTTATTACTTTTTTGTTTTAAACATTTTAACTTGTCTTTATAAATTCATTACAAGTATTAAGTTTTTATTCTATTTTAAATTCCTCGTATACGTTATTGGTCCTTATTATTTTCAAGTTTAATAAGTTGTTTATGTTTATCTTTACCTCTATTTTTGGTTTTATTTTTATTTTATTTTTTTTGTGTTTATCGTCTTGGTATTTCTGTATACTAGATGCTAAGTGTTTTCTACTAAATGAAAAACTATCATTCGTTTTAGTATTTTTAATTTTAAATATGTATATTAGTATTAAAGAAAAAACAAGTAGTATTTTATCAGTAAAATAAAAAAAGAGTAAATTAAATAATAGTTGAGCTGTTTTCTTTAAATTTACTTAACTAAATCTTGTCATTGTGTCAGTTTAGCAAAAAATAAATCACGGAAAGAAATTACTTTAAATTTAAATTTAACACACAAGCGTATGACAGATCATGTTGCATCATCTGTTTTTATGGGTGGTGTAAATATTAAAGCATCAGAAGCTCTTGATGTTCTAGGCATAAGTATTCAGTGCGATGTCCGATGGAGAAGTGTAGAATGAAGCATTCTAGTGTCTTGGTTTTCGAAAACGGTGCAGGAAATACTTTACTCCATCTGATATCTTTACTATTTACACCACTAATGTATATTCGACCTAAAATGGAATACAACACTCATGTATGGGCCGGTGTTTCAAAGTCTATTTTGAAGTTGCTCGACCGCGTACAGGAACGGGCGAAAGTACTTATCGGTGATAGTAGGGTATCCAGCTTTAATCAACGCTATCGGTAATGACATGTGAAATTTATGTTCCCATGCAATTTCCATTTCTCTCGAAGGGGAAATTGCTGTTTATTTGATCTAAAAATTTCACAACATGGGGAATTTTTTCACGTGAACAAAGTTGATGAATGAAGAATGAAAAAGGGATCGTATTTCATGTGAAATATTGATTCGCGATAGGGGTAATTGTCTCACTGGAACATGGTCGCATTGTGGGTTGTGTTACACTGTTTTATAGATACAACAATGGAATGTGCTCTGCAGAAAATAGGGAACTTGTTCTTTGGCAAGGGTTCATCAATTAGTGATCGACTGAACAGTGGATTGCACAACACATTACTTGGAAAATTCGTTATTTAGCCGTACAGTCCGTTGTGGAATAAGCTTCCTGCTGAAGTTTTTCCTGTCACTTTCAGTATAGGAAAATTCAAATCAAATATCCACAAACACTACTCCCTCTAAACTCCCTCCCATAACCTATTTTCCTAGTTCCAACATAATGCATTGCACAAGTAGGGGTCATCCCCTGAGTGCTGGTCCAAGCAAAAAATAAAATAACACAAAAAACCTTATGAACAGAAAGTATATGTGGAAAATTTCAGGCAGCTAGCTCCTTTCGTTTGGACCTTATCGTGTTTTCAACAGACAGACGTAATCGTTTTAGAATCTTATGAGGACCCAGCATATACATATACACTTTTTGGTTCTACGACCAATATTTCGATATGTTACAAACGGAATGACAACATCAATATAAAAACTTTATAAATTATTTAAGTTAGACCGAAATGACCGTTATCGCTAAGCTGCCGTTACCGAAATAAGCCAATAAGTTACCTTTTACCCCTTTCGAATCGGTAGCCAACCTTACACAAAACACAAGATAATTAATCAAATTCATTGTTTCTCTATAAAATCATGGTGATATAGCTATGAGGCAACCGAACTTCAGTTGCGGAAAAATTTCTGGTTGCCAGTTTGGCTACAGAAATGATACCATTTAGGCAATTAACAACACAACTGAAGTTCGGTTGCCATACATAATCGACCCATTAGTTTAACTAACAGATTATTAATCCTAGATTCAAAAAACAATTGACCCCTTTACTAAATTGCCTAATGGTAAAGATGTCATTATAATTAATTCACATCATTCATTATTTTTAAAATCATGATCCCAGATTAACTCCAAACCCATCCCCTCTCACACAATGAATAAAAACACTTGTAAATCAATTTAAATTTTCTGTTTGCAAATTCGTCCAAACTAATTATTTAATAAATATAAATTGTTTTAAAAAATTCTTACAAATTATATACAATTATTACAAAAAAATATATACGTACTTAAATCTGATATAAAAAACTTAATTTAACTTAAAGTAATTTTTAAAAAATTTTCATTATTATACACAATTACAAGAAAAATCACTGGTGGCTCGGGTTTAATATTAATATTTTATCACAAAAGATTATTTTATAAGGACAAGGCTTCCTTGCGAGTCTGTTTTTGTCTCGCCTTTAGATTAGAGTTAGAAATTCTATTGACCCATAACATTATATAGATTAAGATTTGCTTGCCTTTTTAAGATTTCACCCATGCACAAGGCGGCCCTTTGCTTTTGCAAAATTAAGGCAAATGTTTGGGGATTAAATTGATAGTGCTGAGGGCGATAGTAGGGATGTAGCATCATGGGTGAGGGCTGCATGAAATGGCCGGTAAATGGTAATACTGGTGATAGAGCTGGTGGTGGCGATGGTGAAGGTGTGGCCAGTGAGGAGGGAGCAAATCTTTTCACTTCCATAATGCACTCTTCGGTTTGTTCAGTTTGCAGTTCATGGTGTTTCCTTTTTCTGGGGGTATTATCGGGCAGAGCATAAGGTCTAAAGATATCAGACGATGATCTTTTTGTGTTGATAAAGGTTTGTACAACTTTTTGTTGTTCAAATTCCTCTTGAACGGGAAGGTGAGTTGTTGTATGATCTTCTGTTGCGGCTGCAATTGTAGCAGCCAAACGTGTTCCAAACTTTTTGTGAGCATAATTGCGTTTTCCTTGAAACTTTTTGTGTGTATATTTATCGTTGTTTTGATTTGAAATATCCAAAGCTGGTGCCATTTTTTATATATATTTTACTTGTATTAATATAATTAATTCACTGAGATTTATCGTATTAAAGCCGTATTTTAAGCGTGTTTAGTTTTATAATGATCTTTACTCATTGATGTCTTACAAGAAACTGTTGCGTTTTTCCACATGATCACTGATTTTATATAACAGATCACCCTTTTTCTTAGCGGCCTGTATTCCCCCTCCCATGTACAGGTAGAAAAGGTTCTGGTCATACATGACCCTTGTCGTTTGTTCCATCAATAAATTATCATTAACCGTAAAATTTATGACACCTTTAACAAAGTTTGAGTGCACACATGCATACAGGTTGTATAATTCTTTTTGTCTGCTCTTGGAAAATGCTCTAGTTGATTCTGAAAATAAGAATGTAATAAAAAGAACATTCTAAAGACATCATAAACATTTTTTTTGAACAATCATAAAAAAGGGATTTTTCTCTATTATTAGCCATTGCACGAATGTGTCATCTTGTCATGTTTTTCAGATCGGGTTTCGGTTACCTGTGGTGCTAGAGTATTGTTTAAACTTTAAAGTGTTTGTGTTAGAATTACTATAGTTTAAATGGGAATAGTCATAATTTTCTTTTGAAATAGAGCTGCAGTTTAAAATTGCTGTTCTTTTACCTGCTGGACGGACGATAAAACGGTCAGAGGAGGTACCAAAATGTTGTTTGTATACAATGGAAACCAATTAATTTTTCATTTAGTTGTATTTTCTTAATCCGCTTTAACAAACATATTGTGTCTGTCTATCTTGTTTTTTTAAACAAAATTGTTTGTATAATTAATGTGTAAATCTTAGTATTCATTAAACATGTTTAAATAATCTTTCAGATAGCGAAGGAGTTTAAGAAAAACCATCAATTAGTAGAATAATAACCCGGGGAATTTAATATCATTGATGTTTTTCCTCTTAACTTAAAACTAATTTCCATTTAAACTACAAATTTATGTTAATTTTAAAAGTATAGTTTTTCAATTAACTTACTTGTTTATTTTAAAGATCTTGCCGGTTTTATAATATTATTTGTTTTATTAATTCTTTTTTACCAGTGAAAATTCAAGAATTTTTGGAAATTTATCTATTTTTGCACTAAAATTTAAAATTTTATTTGAACTTTCTTTTCAACTATGTTTCTTATTAGTTTTTGTTTTCTTTTTTAAATTAATAATCTTGCAATACTTCTTTTCTCTCTTTTTTGTTGATGGATTTTTGACACACAGTTATCGGTTACTTAAGATTGTGTAATTTTCGTAAATTATTGATCTTTATTAGGGTGATCTTTATTTTTAAAAATACTATCAACAAATAAATATTCATCGCAGACCCACAAAAGTATATAAGTATGTATATTCTGGGTTCTTATGAAATCCTAAGACGATCTGGCAATGTCCCCCGTCTATTGAAAACGCACAAAAACTCTGAGTTGATAAGGTTTGGTTGGTTTTGAAAATGGACAATATCGGTCACCTAGATTTCATCCAGCCCCCATACAAATGTCCCCCCGGAATACTGTTTGAGCAGTCATAAATATTTTAATTATTCCTGATCAAATTTTAAATAAATTAGTTCTAAGTACTCTGAAATTATACTGTACAAGGTCCCCCTCAAAATTATTTGAATATTCATAATTGTCTTATAATCAATATAAATAAGATTTATATGAACCAAAATTTTTGTACCATATAACCTCTAGGTTAGGTTCCAGGGGCAACCGCTCTTCAAGCAGCTCACTTGGGTCCATTCAAATCTGATCCCATTGTGATACCCAAGGGGTAGTCATCTGGGTATTTGCAGTACTTCCGTTGACTCCAAATTAAACCAACCAGATTCCCGGATGAAGGAATAGATTCATCCTTGATAGCTCGTCCAAACATGATAGGAATGGAAATCCGAGGATGCGTTCCCTCAGGTTTGTCAGAGCCGGACATTGGCAGAAAAGGTAGATACACAGTACACAGTTTCTTCATTATGGCAGCTTCTAACAGTAATCATTGTACCGTAGGCCCATTCTACTAGCATGTGTCTCGATTAAAAAATCTCCTGTAATAAAGGAGATAATTATCCTTATTTGCTCACGACGGTAATCTATTAGTAGATTCGTCCTGCTGGCAAGTCGACCTCGCTGTATCACAGGAAGGTTCATTAGTCCACCTGTTTTGTGAAAAGGGAAATACCAGAAAAGGGGTCGACCGCCACCTCACTCATCATCGCACACCATTTGGCCAAATCATCTGCTATACAATTACCCTGATTTCCATCGTGTCCAGGGACCCATATAAGCGTTATCCTAGAATGTCTCGCTATCTCGTTTAGGGATATCCGGCATTCCTCGGTTAACCTAGATGTCGTAAAGACACCCGCAATTCCATTAACGGCAGCCTTGCTGTCAGTAAATATACATATATCACCAGATATTCGATAATACCTCAGCCAGTTGGATGGACGTGTAATGGCAGTAATTTCCGCCTGAAGAACAATACAGAAGTTAGGTAGCCTAAAGAAGGATTTTATCCCAAAGTTTTCAATAAAGAAACCTCCACCGACCCTATTAGAGCCATCAGTGTATATCCGTATGACATCAGCAGGGGGGAATAATATGGAAATGCCTATCGAAAAAATGTTTTGCGAGCAGTAATCGACATTACCATGTATGTGCCCATAGTATCCTAGAGTGTGCCCATTCAGTATCCTAGAGTGTCCAAGGTCCTTACCAGACCACGAACAACCAGCATTTAGTCTCACAGCAGAGTTGAGAGCCATTTGTATCACCATCAAATCCACTGGTATTCAGTTAAGAATAGTAAAAAGTGCCTTAGAGGAGGTAGACCTTATAGCGCCTGTAATCAGTATCGCGATAGTCCTTAGAACTCGTTCAACGGCCTTCCGGTGAGTAGTATTATCCAGAGCCTGCCACTACACCAATACTCCATAGAACAAGGTGGATTTAGCGACTGCTTTGAAGATCCAATTGATACCTTTCGGCATAATACCCCAGTTAGTACCAATTGCCTTTTTGCAGGAGTATATGGTCACATAGGCCTTATTAATCCTGTTCTGAATGTTCAAATTCCAGGACAATCTCTTATCTAGAATGATGCCAAGATATTATGCATTATCCCTGATCTCAAGACTGATTCCATTCAGTCTAGGTGGTCTAAAGTCATCGATCTTATACCTCCTAGTGAAGAGAACCAATTCCCTATAACCCCTATATCAGAAAAATGTGTTATTGTCAATCAATAGAAAAGTATTCACATATTGATGGTGGGTAAAGTGAAATGAAGTGTTTAGTCAGAAAATTTTCATCGCTTCCTAATCAATCTGCTTTATAGAGGTGAGTGTATGTTGTTATTGTCAGAAATCTTAGAGAAAGTGCTAGGTAGAAATATACGGTAAATAGATTTTTACGTAGCTTCGTGACATTTTTCAAGCAGCAGATGGCGGGATAATATAATTTTGATGCTGGCCCAAAATCCGCAACAAATTGTAACTTTTTGTGGATGCATTAGCTCCTGGTGAATTAACGTAGCCATTCTTTAAAAATTGCTAAATATGACTTGCGCTAACGAACACTCATTTTGATAATAAGGTTTTATCATTTTGACATGTTGCTAAATCGTTGCCTTGGTTATTTGGCATCAGTGACTGGTATTTTACTTAGAAATCGATTAAGACATTATACCCTAGATGAATGAAAAAGATTATATGCAGGCAACATCCATTCATCTTGAATGTTTTGCTGGAGATTTAAATTTAAGCTCAATATACTAAACACCACGCATTTGAACGAACAAAGAAAAGTTCGAAGAATTCTCTCAAACATATGTACATACTGGGGCTCCAGATTAATGGATTCCAGAGAGCAGTACAAATAAGAGCTCTGTGGATTAGTGCTTAGCGAATTTGACTATAAAACGAGTTATGTATTCAACCCCGCTCTCTGAAAAAGTAATTTTTTATTTTTTTTTCTCAAATGCTCTAATTCGTACTATTGAATTTAATAGTGAATTGAGTGAATTGACCAAATGGGTTGAAAATTCACTAGTGGTAGTTCTGAGTGGCTAACTAACTTTACGTAGCTGAACTAGTTCAATGAACTGAAGGGATCTTATTATGGGGGAATGGTCAGAAAATGTATTCAGTGTGAGGAAGATATATATAATTTAGACAATGACTTCACGTCATTAATATTTCCTAAAACTATTGTAATATGCACGTTACCTATTCAGATATTGAAAAACTTCTCTTCTAAAACAGAAAACTCAGAAAAGAGTGGCAACAAAATATATCACCTGCTGCAAAACAGAGGCTGTCTGCTGCTAGTAAAAATAATAATAACAATATGTGTTATTTTGGTATTCAAAGAAAAATTACATTTTTTGAGATAAATGATCGGATGTTTATTTCATCAGCCAAATGGCCATATCCTTTTCATTAAATTTTCCATAACCAAATCGCAAAGAGTCTGCCCTATGTCCTCGATAGCCACACGAATTCTATCTTTGAGGTCTTGAATCGGCGCTGGGCTGTTGGCGTAGACCTTATCTTTCACGTGGCCCCAGAGGAAGATGTCGCAAGGTCTTACAAGATCTCGGTGGGCAATTGTGATCACCTCTTTGATCACGGTCCCGAAACTTTTCCCGTAAAAGAGCAATGGTTTCGTTGCTTGTGTGGCATGTAGCGCCGTATTGTTGAAAGTAAACGTTGTCCACATCAATATTATCCGACTCCGACCATAAGAAATCATTAATCATCTCTCGATAGCGCAATCCATTCACCATAACTGTTGATCCAACCTCATTTTCGAAAAAGTAAGGTCCAATGTCCCCGCCGCACCAGTTCTCAGTTGTTCTTGAGCGACGTGCACGGGTTTTATTCTTCACATCACTAAGCTATCGTTCCATTTTTAGTAATGGCGTAGTTTCTACTTGTCAAAAGTCAAAGAATAAAAGCTTCAAAAGTGACAGCTACCGAAATACCGGGTGATTCCAAATAATACCTCTTGTTGGAAAACCCTTTTGAGACCTTTTTGTTACCACTAAATACTGACAATTACCTTAGCTCCATGGATATTTGGCTTTGGTGTCGATTCGGCTGGTTGGCGGGCATCACATACGATCTCTTACGCTTCGGGTTATTGTAATGCATCCATTTTTCATCGCAAGTAATGATTCGGTGGAAAAATGATTTTCTTTTATAGCGTTCAAGCGTTCCTGCATTTGGTTGAATCATGCTGCTCGCAAAAGTTTTGAAATTGCTGCTTGAGTAGTTCCCAATGATTTTGCAAGCTCTTGTTGAGTTTGACAACAATCTTCATGGAGTAATGCCTCCAATTCTTGGTATTTAAACTGTTTTGGCTCACCTGGGCGATCTTTGTTTTCCATGTGAAAATCACCACTTTTGAACCGCATAAACCATCTCTCGCACGTTGAACACATTCACCATAAGCTTTGCTGAGCAATCGGACAGAACAGCGTTGATTTTAATGAGCTCAAGGTCCATTATTGCGCAAAATACACACTTTACTTTGATCGCAAAGAAAGATTTTAGTAAATACATAGTTTAAAACAAACTAGCATATTTAAATGAAAGTTAACCATCAATTAACTACCGCCTAATAGATATCCATTAAAGAATCCCTGCAATTATTCAGAATCTTGAAAATGCAGCTTTAAGATCTTGCCTGAAGGAAGTCTTTATTGCATTTTAATTACAATGAAACACATTGAACAACAAATGTTACACTTTCCTTGACTTGATCGTTTTTAGTTGCAGAAACAATAAACAAAACGATCATTAATCAATACACAAACGATCTATGATAATTACTCGTACGTATTGTTTTTTTACGATTTTTTATTTAATCTTGATCCTATTTAAATAAACTACTGGATTTTTTCTTCAATACTTTGAAGTCATTATCTTTTGAACAATCGAAAAACACTCGGTCATTCATTCATTAATTTCCAGGGATTAATGCACTCAAACGTTCATATTTATTTTGTAAGACCTTTTTTTCTTTTAGGGATTTGTACCTTTTTTAAAAGGGAAATCCCCTTTGCCTGCATTGGCTGCTTACCTGAATTGAAAAATACATTAGTATCACGTAGTAAAAATGTAAAAAGGTCGTTTTTACTTCAATGCACCTTTCCAGAGAACATGGTTATAAAATAACAATTTGCAAATTGTAAAGAAAATTGTAAGAAAAACACCTTTATGACCGAATGTTTACACAGTTCAATCTGCTAAACAAATATATTTTTTTCTTAAGAAAATCATTGTGAGTTAAAACCTTTATTGCACTGGCGCTTAATGACCAGGTTCTCGAAATGTGCAGATTTCTTTACAAATCTAAAGAAATCTTGCGATTAATTTTTAAGACATCATTGTTTTAAATTTCTTTAGAATATGCACGTTTCTAAGCATTCGTCCTTAACAATGAGGTTAAGGACGAATAGTTTTCGGCAAGTCATTCTAGAGACGAAACAACATTTTTATTTTATTACACAATTCGTTACAGGACATAGATTTGTGGTTAAGGATAATCCCTAGGGACAAAGTTAATTAGGAGAATAAACAAACTGCTGAAATTGTGATGGTTGCAGAGCAAGGACGACAAACAACGAGTAGAAGGAAGCTAAAAAGGTTTAGGAAATTCAAATGTCTCATTTAGAAACTTCACATATAGTTAAAATATGTTTAGGATAATGACACACTCAAGGACATAAAATGGTGGCAAATATATGTGATCACAGATCGAGCTTATTTTCCTTAAAAGCGCAGTATTTATAAAGTTATAAACGATTTAAGATATTTGAGTTTTTTCTATACTAAAAATTTATTTTTGTTATAAAATATGAGTGATCACAGATCGAGCTTAATTTCTCATTTAAACGCTTATTTACGAAGATATAGAAGATTTTAGATATTTTGAGTTTTTCATGTAAAATATCGATTTTTGGTGTGAAATATGAGTGATCACAGATCGTGCTTATTTTTCTTAAAATCGCAGTATTCACAAAGTTATTAACGATTTAAGATATTCGAGTTTTTTTATACTAAAAATCGATTATTGGTATAAAATATGAGTCATCACAGATCGAGCTTATTTTCTCATTTAAACCCTTATTTACGAAGCTATAGAAGATTTCAGATATTTCGAGTTTTTCATATAAAATATCGATTCATCAAGCTTATTTTCTCATTTAAACGCTTATTTACGAAGATATAGAAGATTTTAAATATTTTGAGTTTTTCATATAAAATATCGATTTTTGGTGTGAAATATGAGTGATCACAGATCGAGCTTATTTTCTCATTTAAACGCTTCGTTACGAAGATATAGACGATTTTAGATATTTTGAGTTTTTCATGTAAAATATCGATTTTCGGTCAGAAATATGAGTGATCACAGATCGAGCTTATATTCATTAAAATCGCAGTATTTACAAAGTTATTAACGATTTAAGATATGTGAGTTTTTTATACTAAAAATCGGTTTTTGGTATGAAATATGAGTGATCACAGATCGAGCTTATTTTCTCATTTAAACGCTTATTTACGTAGATATAGAGGCTTTTAGATATTTGCAGTTTTTTATATAAAATATAGATTTTTGGTATAAAATATGAGTGATCACAGATCGAGCTTATTTTCTAATTTAAACACTTATTTACGAAGATATAGAAGATTTTAGATACTTTGAGTTTTTCATATAAAATATCAATATTTAGTATAAAATATGTGATCACAGATCGAGATTATTTTCTCATTTAAATGCTTAATTACGAAGATAGAGAAGATTTTAGATATTATGAGTTTTTCATATAAAATATCGAATTTTGGTGTGAAATATGAGTGATCACAGATCGAGCTTATTTTCTCATTTAAACGCTTATTTACGAAGATATAGAGGATTTTAGATAATTTGAGTTTTTCATATAAAATGTCGACTTTTGGTGTGAAATATGAGTGATCACAGATCGAGCTTATTTTCTCATTTAAACGCTTCGTTACGAAGATATAGACGATTTTAGATATTTTGAGTTTTTCATGTAAAATATCGATTTTGGGTCAGAAATATGAGTGATCACAGATCGAGCTTATATTCATTAAAATCGCAGTATTTACAAAGTTATTAACGATTTAAGATATGTGAGTTTTTTATACTAAAAATCGGTTTTTGGTATGAAATATGAGTGATCACAGATCGAGCTTATTTTCTCATTTAAACGCTTATTTACGTAGATATAGAGGCTTTTAGATATTTGCAGTTTTTTATATAAAATATAGATTTTTGGTATAAAATATGAGTGATCACAGATCGAGCTTATTTTCTAATTTAAACACTTATTTACGAAGATATAGAAGATTTTAGATATTTTGAGATAAGCGAGTTTTTTTATACTAAAAATCGATTTTTAAAATAAAATATTAGTGGTCACAGATCGAGCTTATTTTCTCATTTCAACGCTTATTTACGAAGATATAGAGAATTTTAGATATTTTGAGTTTCTCATATAAAATATCGATTTTTGGTGTGAAATATGAGTGATCACAGATCGAGCTTATTTTCTCATTTAAACGCTTCGTTACGAAGATATAGACGATTTTAGATATTTTGAGTTTTTCATGTAAAATATCGATTTTCGGTCAGAAATATGAGTGATCACAGATCGAGCTTATATTCATTAAAATCGCAGTATTTACAAAGTTATTAACGATTTAAGATATGTGAGTTTTTTATACTAAAAATCGGTTTTTGGTATGAAATATGAGTGATCACAGATCGAGCTTATTTTCTCATTTAAACGCTTATTTACGTAGATATAGAGGCTTTTAGATATTTGCAGTTTTTTATATAAAATATAGATTTTTGGTATAAAATATGAGTGATCACAGATCGAGCTTATTTTCTAATTTAAACACTTATTTACGAAGATATAGAAGATTTTAGATACTTTGAGTTTTTCATATAAAATATCAATATTTAGTATAAAATATGTGATCACAGATCGAGATTATTTTCTCATTTAAATGCTTAATTACGAAGATAGAGAAGATTTTAGATATTATGAGTTTTTCATATAAAATATCGAATTTTGGTGTGAAATATGAGTGATCACAGATCGAGCTTATTTTCTCATTTAAACGCTTATTTACGAAGATATAGAGGATTTTAGATAATTTGAGTTTTTCATATAAAATGTCGACTTTTGGTGTGAAATATGAGTGATCACAGATCGAGCTTATTTTCTCATTTAAACGCTTATTTACGAAGATATAGAAGATTTTAGATATTTTGAGTTTTTTATATAAAATATCGAATTTTGGTGTGAAATATGAGTGATCACAGATCGAGCTTATTTTCCTTAAACTCGCAGTATTTACAAAGTTATTAACGATTTAATATACTTGAGATTTTTATACCAGAAATTGATTTTTGGTATAAAATATGAGTGATTACAGATCGAGCTTATTTTCTCATTTAAACGCTTATTTACGAAGATATAGAGGATTTTAGATATTATGAGTTTTTCATATAAAATATCGAATTTTGGTGTGAAATATGAGTGATCACAGATCGAGCTTATTTTCTCATTTAAACGCTTATTTACGAAGATATAGAGGATTTTAGATATTTTGAGTTTTTTATATAAAATATCGATTTTTGGTGTGAAATATGAGTGATCACAGATCGAGCTTATTTTCTCATTTAAACGCTTATTTACGAAGATATAGAGGATTTTAGATATTTTGAGTTTTTTATATAAAATATCGAATTTTGGTGTGAAATATGAGTGATCACAGATCGAGCTTATTTTCTCATTTAAACGCTTATTTACGTAGATATAGAGGATTTTAGATATTTGAGTTTTTTTATACTAAAAATCCATTTTTGGCATAAAATATGAGTGATTACAGATAGAGCTTATTTTCTGATTTAAACGCTTATTTACGAAGATATAGAGGATTTTAGATATTTTGAGTTTTTTATATAAAATATCGATTTTTGGTATAAAATATAAGTGATAACAGATCGAGCTTATTTTCTCATTAAAACACTTATTTACGCAGATATAGAAGATTTTAGATATTTTGAGTTTTTCATATAAAAAATCGATTTTTGATGTGAAATATGAGTGATCACAGATCGAGCTTATAGGATTTTAGATATTTTGAGTTTTTTATTCTAAAACTCGATTTTTGGTATAAAATATGAGTGATCACAGATCGAGCTTATTTTCTCATTTAAACGCTTATTTATGAAGATATAGAGGATTTTAGATATTTTGAGTTTTTCATATAAAATATCGACTTTTGGTGTGAAATATGAGTGATCACAGATTGAGCTTATTTTCCTTAAAATCGCAGTATTTACAAAGTTATTAATGATTTAAGATATTTTAGTTTTTTCATACTAAAAATCGATTTTTGGTATAAAATATGAGTCATCACAGATCGGGCTTATTTTCTCATTTAAACGCTTATTTACGAAGATATAGACCATTTTAGATATTTTGAGTTTTTTATTCTAAAAGTCGATTTTGTATAAAATATGAGTGATCACAGATCGAGCTTATTTTCTCATTTAAACGCTTATTTACGAAGATATAGAAGATATTTAGATATTTTGAGTTTTTTATATAAAATATAGATTTTTGAGTGATCACAGATTGAGCTTATTTTCTCATTTAAACGCTTATTTACGAAGATATAGACCATTTTAGACCATTTTAGATATTTTGAGTTTTTCATATAAAATATCGATTTTTGTTATAAAATAAGAGTGATCACAGATCGAGCTTATTTTCTCATTTAAACGCTTATTTACGAAGATATAGAGGATTTTAGATATTTTGAGTTTTTCATATAAAATATCGACTTTTGGTGTCAAATAGGAGTGATCACAGATCGAGCTTATTTTCTCATTTAAACGCTTATTTACGAAGATATAGAAGATTTTAGATATTTGAGTTTTTTATATAAAATATCGATTTTTGGTGTGAAATATGAGTGATCACAGATCAAGCTTATTTTCCTTAAAATCGCAGTATTTACAAAGTTATTAACGATTTAAGATATTAAGATATTTGAGTTTTTTTATACTAAAAATCGATTTTTGGTATAAAATATGAGTGATCACAGATCGAGCTTATTTTCTCATTTAAACGCTTATTTACGAAGATATAGAAGATTTTAGATATTTTGAGTTTTTCATATAAAATATTGATTTTACTGAGAAATATGAGTGATCACAGATCGAGCTTATTTTCTTATTTAAGCGCTTATTTTACGAAGATATAGACCATTTTAGATATTTTGAGTTTTTTATACTGAAAATACGAAGATAAAGAGGATTTTAGATATTTTGATATTTTTGGTGTGAAATATGAGTGATCACAGATCGTGCTTATTTTCTCTTTTAAACGCTTATTTACGAAGATATAGACGATTTTATTTATTTTGAGTTTTTCATATAAAATATCGATTTTTGGTATAATATATCAGTGATCCCAGATCGTGCTTATTTTCTCTTTTAAACGCTTATTTACGAAGATAAAGAAGATTTTAGATATTTTGAGTTTTTCGTATAAAATATCGATTTTTGGTATAAAATATGAGTGATCACAGATCGAGCTTATTTTCTCATTTAAACGCTTATTAACGTAGATATAGAGGATTTTAGATATTTTGAGTTTTTCATATAAAATACAGATTTTTGGCATAAAATATTAGTGATCACAGATCGAGCTTATTTTCTCATTTAAACGTTTATTTCCGAAGATATAGAGCATTTTATATATTTTGAGTTTTTTATATAAAATATCGTATTTGGTGTGAAATATGAGTGATCACAGATCTAGCTTATTTTCTCATTTAAACGCGTATCTACGAAGATATAGAAGATTTTAGATATTTTGAGTTTTTTATATAAAATATCGATTTTTGGTGTGAAATATGAGTGATCACAGATCGAGCTTATTTTCTCATTTAAACCCTTATTTACGAAGCTATAGAAGATTTCAGATATTTCGAGTTTTTCATATAAAATATCGATTTTTGGTATAAATTTGAGTGATCACAGATCAAGCTTATTTTCTCATTTAAACGCTTATTTACGAAGATATAGAAGATTTTAGATATTTTGAGTTTTTCATATAAAATATCTATATTTAGTATAAAATATAAGTGATCACAGATCGAGCTTATTTTCTCATTTAAACGCTTAATTACGAAGATATAGAAGATTTTAGATATTATGAGTTTTTCATATAAAATATCGAATTTTGGTGTGAAATATGAGTGATCACAGATCGAGCTTATTTTCTCATTTAAACGCTTATTTACGTAGATATAGAGGATTTTAGATATTTGAGTTTTTTTATACTAAAAATCCATTTTTGGCATAAAATATGAGTGATTACAGATAGAGCTTATTTTCTGATTTAAACGCTTATTTACGAAGATATAGAGGATTTTAGATATTTTGAGTTTTTTATATAAAATACCGATTTTTGGTCAGAAATATGAGTGATCACAGATCGAGCTTATTTTCTCATTTAAATGCTTATTTACGAAGATGTAGACCATTTGCGAAGATATAGGAGATTTTAGATTTTTGAGTTTTTTATATAAAATACCGATTTTTGCTATAAAATATGAGTGATCACAGATCGAGCTTATTTTCTCATTTAAACGCTTATTTACGAAGATATAGAATATTTAAGATATTTTGAGTTTTTCATATAAAATATCGATTTTTGGTCAGAAATATGAGTGATCACAGATCGAGCTCATTTTCTCTTTTAAACGCTTATTTACGAAGATATAGAAGATTTTAAATATTTTGAGTTTCTCATATAAAATATCGATTTTTGGTGTGAAATATGAGTGATCACAGATCGAGCTTATATTCATTAAAATCGCAGTATTTACAAAGTTATTAATGATTTAAGATATGTGAGTTTTTTATACTAAAAATCGGTTTTTGGTATGAAATATGAGTGATCACAGATCGAGCTTATTTTCTCATTTAAACGCTTATTTACGTAGATATAGAGGCTTTTAGATATTTGCAGTTTTTTATATAAAATATAGATTTTTGGTATAAAATATGAGTGATCACAGATCGAGCTTATTTTCTAATTTAAACACTTATTTACGAAGATATAGAAGATTTTAGATACTTTGAGTTTTTTATTCTAAAAATAGATTTGTGGAATAAAATATGAGTGATCACAGATCGAGCTTATTTTCTCATTTAAACGCTTATTTACGAAGATATAGAAGATTTTAGATACTTTGAGTTTATTTATACTAAAAATCGATTTTTGGTATGAAATATGAGTGATCACAGATCGAGCTTATTTTCTCATTTAAACGCTTATTTATGAAGATATAGAGGATTTTAGATATTTTGAGTTTTTCATATAAAATATCGACTTTTGGTGTGAAATATGAGTGATCACAGATTGAGCTTATTTTCCTTAAAATCGCAGTATTTACAAAGTTATTAATGATTTAAGATATTTTAGTTTTTTCATACTAAAAATCGATTTTTGGTATAAAATATGAGTCATCACAGATCGGGCTTATTTTCTCATTTAAACGCTTATTTACGAAGATATAGAAGATATTTAGATATTTTGAGTTTTTCATATAAAATGTCGACTTTTGATATAAAATATGAGTGATCGCAGATCGAGCTTATTTTCTCATAAACGCTTATTTACGAAGATATAGAAGATTTAAGATATTTTGAGTTTTTTGTATAAAATATCGATTTTTGGTATAAAATATGAGTGATCACAGATCGAGCTTATTTTCTCATTTAAACGCTTATTTACGAAGATATAGAGGATTTTAGATATTTGAGTTTTTTATATAAAATGTCGACTTTTGGTGTGAAATATGAGTGATCACAGATCGAGCTTATTTTCTCATTTAAACGCTTATTTACGTAGATATAGAGGATTTTAGATATTTTGAGTTTTTCATATAAAATATCGACTTTTGGTGTCAAATAGGAGTGATCACAGATCGAGCTTATTTTCTCATTTAAACGCTTATTTACGAAGATATAGAAGATTTTAGATATTTGAGTTTTTTATATAAAATATCGATTTTTGGTGTGAAATATGAGTGATCACAGATCAAGCTTATTTTCCTTAAAATCGCAGTATTTACAAAGTTATTAACGATTTAAGATATTAAGATATTTGAGTTTTTTTATACTAAAAATCGATTTTTGGTATAAAATATGAGTGATCACAGATCGAGCTTATTTTCTCATTTAAACGCTTATTTACGAAGATATAGAAGATTTTAGATATTTTGAGTTTTTCATATAAAATATTGATTTTACTGAGAAATATGAGTGATCACAGATCGAGCTTATTTTCTTATTTAAGCGCTTATTTTACGAAGATATAGACCATTTTAGATATTTTGAGTTTTTTATACTGAAAATACGAAGATAAAGAGGATTTTAGATATTTTGATATTTTTGGTGTGAAATATGAGTGATCACAGATCGTGCTTATTTTCTCTTTTAAACGCTTATTTACGAAGATATAGACGATTTTATTTATTTTGAGTTTTTCATATAAAATATCGATTTTTGGTATAATATATCAGTGATCCCAGATCGTGCTTATTTTCTCTTTTAAACGCTTATTTACGAAGATAAAGAAGATTTTAGATATTTTGAGTTTTTCGTATAAAATATCGATTTTTGGTATAAAATATGAGTGATCACAGATCGAGCTTATTTTCTCATTTAAACGCTTATTAACGTAGATATAGAGGATTTTAGATATTTTGAGTTTTTCATATAAAATACAGATTTTTGGCATAAAATATTAGTGATCACAGATCGAGCTTATTTTCTCATTTAAACGTTTATTTCCGAAGATATAGAGCATTTTATATATTTTGAGTTTTTTATATAAAATATCGTATTTGGTGTGAAATATGAGTGATCACAGATCTAGCTTATTTTCTCATTTAAACGCGTATCTACGAAGATATAGAAGATTTTAGATATTTTGAGTTTTTTATATAAAATATCGATTTTTGGTGTGAAATATGAGTGATCACAGATCGAGCTTATTTTCTCATTTAAACCCTTATTTACGAAGCTATAGAAGATTTCAGATATTTCGAGTTTTTCATATAAAATATCGATTTTTGGTATAAATTTGAGTGATCACAGATCAAGCTTATTTTCTCATTTAAACGCTTATTTACGAAGATATAGAAGATTTTAGATATTTTGAGTTTTTCATATAAAATATCTATATTTAGTATAAAATATAAGTGATCACAGATCGAGCTTATTTTCTCATTTAAACGCTTAATTACGAAGATATAGAAGATTTTAGATATTATGAGTTTTTCATATAAAATATCGAATTTTGGTGTGAAATATGAGTGATCACAGATCGAGCTTATTTTCTCATTTAAACGCTTATTTACGTAGATATAGAGGATTTTAGATATTTGAGTTTTTTTATACTAAAAATCCATTTTTGGCATAAAATATGAGTGATTACAGATAGAGCTTATTTTCTGATTTAAACGCTTATTTACGAAGATATAGAGGATTTTAGATATTTTGAGTTTTTTATATAAAATACCGATTTTTGGTCAGAAATATGAGTGATCACAGATCGAGCTTATTTTCTCATTTAAATGCTTATTTACGAAGATGTAGACCATTTGCGAAGATATAGGAGATTTTAGATTTTTGAGTTTTTTATATAAAATACCGATTTTTGCTATAAAATATGAGTGATCACAGATCGAGCTTATTTTCTCATTTAAACGCTTATTTACGAAGATATAGAATATTTAAGATATTTTGAGTTTTTCATATAAAATATCGATTTTTGGTCAGAAATATGAGTGATCACAGATCGAGCTCATTTTCTCTTTTAAACGCTTATTTACGAAGATATAGAAGATTTTAAATATTTTGAGTTTCTCATATAAAATATCGATTTTTGGTGTGAAATATGAGTGATCACAGATCGAGCTTATATTCATTAAAATCGCAGTATTTACAAAGTTATTAATGATTTAAGATATGTGAGTTTTTTATACTAAAAATCGGTTTTTGGTATGAAATATGAGTGATCACAGATCGAGCTTATTTTCTCATTTAAACGCTTATTTACGTAGATATAGAGGCTTTTAGATATTTGCAGTTTTTTATATAAAATATAGATTTTTGGTATAAAATATGAGTGATCACAGATCGAGCTTATTTTCTAATTTAAACACTTATTTACGAAGATATAGAAGATTTTAGATACTTTGAGTTTTTTATTCTAAAAATAGATTTGTGGAATAAAATATGAGTGATCACAGATCGAGCTTATTTTCTCATTTAAACGCTTATTTACGAAGATATAGAAGATTTTAGATACTTTGAGTTTATTTATACTAAAAATCGATTTTTGGTATGAAATATGAGTGATCACAGATCGAGCTTATTTTCTCATTTAAACGCTTATTTATGAAGATATAGAGGATTTTAGATATTTTGAGTTTTTCATATAAAATATCGACTTTTGGTGTGAAATATGAGTGATCACAGATTGAGCTTATTTTCCTTAAAATCGCAGTATTTACAAAGTTATTAATGATTTAAGATATTTTAGTTTTTTCATACTAAAAATCGATTTTTGGTATAAAATATGAGTCATCACAGATCGGGCTTATTTTCTCATTTAAACGCTTATTTACGAAGATATAGAAGATATTTAGATATTTTGAGTTTTTCATATAAAATGTCGACTTTTGATATAAAATATGAGTGATCGCAGATCGAGCTTATTTTCTCATAAACGCTTATTTACGAAGATATAGAAGATTTAAGATATTTTGAGTTTTTTGTATAAAATATCGATTTTTGGTATAAAATATGAGTGATCACAGATCGAGCTTATTTTCTCATTTAAACGCTTATTTACGAAGATATAGAGGATTTTAGATATTTGAGTTTTTTATATAAAATGTCGACTTTTGGTGTGAAATATGAGTGATCACAGATCGAGCTTATTTTCTCATTTAAACGCTTATTTACGTAGATATAGAGGATTTTAGATATTTGAGTTTTTTTATACTAAAAATCCATTTTTGGCATAAAATATGAGTGATTACAGATAGAGCTTATTTTCTGATTTAAACGCTTATTTACGAAGATATAGAGGATTTTAGATATTTTGAGTTTTTTATATAAAATACCGATTTTTGGTCAGAAATATGAGTGATCACAGATCGAGCTTATTTTCTCATTTAAATGCTTATTTACGAAGATGTAGACCATTTGCGAAGATATAGGAGATTTTAGATATTTTGAGTTTTTTATATAAAATATCGATTTTTGTTATAAAATAAGAGTGATCACATATCGAGCTTATTTTCTCATTTAAACGCTTATTTACGAAGATATAGGAGATTTTAGAAATTTTGAGTTTTTTATACAAAATATCGACTTTTGGTGTGAAATATGAGTGATCACAGATCGAGCTTATTTTCTCATTTAAACGTATATTTAGGAAGATATAGACGATTTTAGATATTTGGAGTTTTTTATATAAAATACCGATTTTTGCTTTAAAATATGAGTGATCACGGATCGAGCTTATTTTCTCATTTAAACGCTTATTTACGAAGATATAGAAGATTTTAGATATTTTGAGTTTTTTATACAAAATATCGATTTTTGGTGTGAAATATGAGTGATCACAGATCGAGCTTATATTGATTAAAATCGCAGTATTTACAAAGTTATTAATGATTTAAGATATGTGAGTTTTTTATACTAAAAATCGGTTTTTGGTATGAAATATGAGTGATCACAGATCGAGCTTATTTTCTCGTTTAAACGCTTATTTTCGTAGATATAGAGGATTTTAGATATTTTGAGTTTTTTATATAAAATATCGATTTTTGTTATAAAATAAGAGTGATCACATATCGAGCTTATTTTCTCATTTAAACGCTTATTTACGAAGATATAGGAGATTTTAGAAATTTTGAGTTTTTTATACAAAATATCGACTTTTGGTGTGAAATATGAGTGATCACAGATCGAGCTTATTTTCTCATTTAAACGTATATTTAGGAAGATATAGACGATTTTAGATATTTGGAGTTTTTTATATAAAATACCGATTTTTGCTTTAAAATATGAGTGATCACGGATCGAGCTTATTTTCTCATTTAAACGCTTATTTACGAAGATATAGAAGATTTTAGATATTTTGAGTTTTTTATACAAAATATCGATTTTTGGTGTGAAATATGAGTGATCACAGATCGAGCTTATTTTCTCATTTAAACGCTTATTTACGAAGATAAAGACGATTTTAGATATTTTGAGTTTTTCGTATAAAATATCGATTTTTGGTATAAAATATGAGTGATCACAGATCGAGCTTATTTTCTCATTTAAACGCTTATTTACGTAGATATAGAGGATTTTAGATATTTTGAGTTTTTCGTATAAAATATCGATTTTTGGTATAAAATATGAGTGATCACAGATCGAGCTTATTTTCTCCGTTAAACGCTTATTTACAAAGATATAGGGGATTTTTTAAGTTTTTCATATAAAATATCGAATTTTAGTGTGAAACATGAGTGATGAAAAATCGAGCTTATTTTCCTTAAAATCGTAGTATTTACAAAGTTATTAACGATTTAAGATATTTGAGTTTTTTTATATTAAAAATCGATTTTTTGTATACAATATGAGTGATCACAGGGCGAGCTTATTTTCCTTAAAATCGCAATAGTTACAAAGTTATTAATGGTTTTAGATATTTGAGTTTTTTTATACTAAAAATCGATTTTTAGCGTGAAATATGAGTGATCACAGATCGAGCTTATTTTCTCATTTAAACGCTTTTTTACGAAGATATAGAGGATTTTAGATATTTTGAGTTTTTCATATAAAATATAGATTTTTGGTGTGTAATATGAGTGATCACAGATCGAGCTTATTTTCCTTAAAATCGCAGTATTTACAAAGTTATTAACGATTTAATATATTTGAGTTTTTTACACCAAAAAACGTTTTTTGGTATAAAATCTGGATGATCACAGATTGTGCGTATTTTGTCGCTTTTTGGTAGAAAACATAAATGATTTCTCAATTTGACCATATATATTTCTGAATGTGTTTCTAGGTTATTTTTTAAAATAAAAACTCCAGTTATAAATTTGATTTTTAAATAATTTTCTTATTATTTGGATGATATTGTATAAATATATAAATTAGTCTTTTATCTCTATATCTTTGATTATATATTTACATATAAAAAAACACTTAAAATCTATGTTTTAAATAAAATTATAAAACTATTCTTCTTAAGAATATATGTATCACGTTACAGCTTAAACAACAAGTTAACAATCATTTCTTTGGGTTGACATTGTTTTCTCCAAAATTTAGCAGCCATTGAAAATGGGAGCTGTTACATTGGGATAACCCATGGTTACATTGGGATAACCAGTTGCAGCATGAAAAGCGGCCTGTTGTTGCTGCATTTGAGCCATATAACGCATGTAGAGGGCAGCACGTTGTCTTTGTAAGCGCATGGAATAGGAGTTGGGGCTCAAGGCGGGGGATTCACAAGTTTGAGGGGGTGTGGCAACAGCTATTTGTGGTTGTTGGGGGTATTGTTGTTGATAAGCAGGTGTAGGTGAGCATTGTGGTGAGCTGACTGGTGTACTACTATAGTTTTCCTCAGAAGATTCTGATGATCGGGAGATTTTACGTTTTCTGGGTGTATTGTTGTCATCCAAAGCATAGGGCCGGAATAGATTTTTAGAAGATGGTTTGTTGGTTTTAACTAGTTGCTGGTTTTGGGGTTGAGCTTGATTTTCTTTGTTCTCCTGGTCACGCTGTCTTAAGCGTAGTCCCAATTTTTTGTGTGAATAACCGCAATTGAACTTTTTGTGGGTGTATCCTTGGCCCAAAGTTTGTTGTTGTTGATGTTCCATTTGTGAAGGAGCCATTTTTCTTGATTTTATTTAAGTTTAGTTTTGGTTAATTTAAAATATAATATTTCTTGTTTTGTATTGTTTGTGTTTATGTTTTGCTGGCTGAAAGCAGACTGATGCTGTTGTCCAATTTTCACCCTGCTTTTATAGTTCTCTGTTGAATCTCTCGCTCTCTGGGTGTCTCTCTTGTGTTTCTGTTTCTCTTAGGGTTGTGTTTCTAGCAGGTAGTGGATTTTTCTGTAATTGCTTCGATCAACATGACATTTATCAACTTGTCTTAAGTGTTTCTTCATTTCTATTCTTTTTTTCTTCATAAATAAACAATTTTCACCTTTAAAATCTCTGTATTGTTTAGGGATTCGTTTAAATCTTCTAGACAATTGTCTTGTGTGTGTCTGGATAAGGATTATTGTAGAGAATTTGGGATTTAATTGTTTGTTTTATTATCTAACTGTGTATGGTTAGGGTGGGGTCTATCCATAAAAGGTAGGAAAACTTGTTAATTTTCTGATATTTTTGTTTGCCTATTCCATTTGAATGGTTGTGTTTAAATAATCTGTATCCTCTTGATTCTGGAACTCTAAAGATCTATGCTAAATTTCTCAAATATCATTCTGCTTTCGCTTCACGCCATCATTCTGTTTAACCTTCCACTCAAGTCGACCTTCTTCAATTTCATTTCATGAAAACATGCATTTGTTCTGTTATCTCTCTCCAGGATATCTATTGTTTTTAAGCATGAAAACTAATTAATTTTTCATTTAGTTGTTGCATTTCAAACAATCTAAAAAAACACATTGCAGTTCACTAAATATTTCTTTTCCCTTCAGTTAAGTATTCCCTTTTTAAATCCTCCATTGTTTCTCCTCATCCTGCCTGCACCCCTGCTGTGCTTAAAGATTTTTGATTTCTATACTCTATACTATGATTCCATGATGTCATGGAATCACTTTTTTCTCACAATATGTTTCAGTTGTCTGCTCATTTCTATTATGTTCTTTTAATCGTTACTATAATTTATTGTATTTTTTTTAATCTTTGAAATCAATTGAGAGGCGTTTCAATAGCAGGTGAAAGTTGTGATAGGTTTCCTTTACAGAGATACAAAAAAAAACAACATATTGTGCTCATATAAATAATATAGTGAGTGACTTTATTCAATATAAATGACATTGATCTTTCTTTAGGTCAAGTTGTTGTAGTGGATTATGCAAGAGTATTGCAAGAATTCTAGGAATTTGTTAGGGTTTTTTTGTATTCCACTGACTTACTTATTGTCTGGAGTTTAAAGAGGGTTTGTTATAATTCATGTTAGCAGCGATTAATATTAGATCTGTAATAAAGCTATTGTATCTTATTTATGAGACTTTTAGATGATTTAAATCCCAATATTTGAAATATGAAGGAATTCAAAATGAAGCTTCCTTCATTGTTCCTAACACACTTAGAGCATAGTTTCAGCTGACAAGAGCGATCTTAGATCAATAAAGTCTTCAAATTGCTGATTCAGATGAACATTTAATGGGATTCTAAAGTCCACTATAAAAACGTCGAGTTTCTAGAATTCTTATAGATCTGTTTTGCCATTACAAAATTTGTATTTCCTCATATGGAGACTTCCTTGCATGAAGTACTGAATACCGTGGATACTCTTGACTGAAAAGAATTCATTGTGATATTGTATATATTTGGTTATATTGGTCGTCTTTATCAATGTTAATATTTCCCCAATACGCAAGGTGCTAAATGACTAGGAGAAGGTTAAGGAAAAGTTGCGAGGAAAGAGACTTCATAGGGGGAATTACATATATCGTTAAATGGTTATCTCAACGAAATCTACAATTTTTTCACTGCACGTAACGTAAAGTTATCACCAACGAAGTCATCGGCAACACTCTTCAAAACCTGGACGAAGGAGATAAAACTCCTTCGGCGAACCAGCTGAAATAGCCGTTTTTATCTCCTCAGCACACGCCACTGCAATCACGTATAAACTGCGAAATAAGAACAAGGTCATCAAGGCACTAGCCGGAAGAACTTGGGGTATGGACAAAGAAGCCTTGCTAGCTACCTACAACACGATTGGTCTATCAGTGGACAACTATGCTGCTCCAGTGTGGTCGCCATCGTTGAGTGATACACAGTGGAGAAATATTCAAAGCTGTCAAAATGCAACCTTAAGCACCGTCATAGGCTGCCTTTAAATTACCTCCGAATACCTCCTTCATGAGGAAACTAGTACAGTTCCTTCTGGGATGTCACTGGAGGAGTCATCCAAACTTCAAAATCACACAGTTGGAGTCTCCCTCGAGGCATGTCAGAAAGGACATACGTAAATACGAGGAGAGCATACTGAGGTATGTGCAGGATCCATTTCCTATATGACAGCTTTGAACGACATTCATAGAGACGCCATCGATTCCGCGTTAGCAGGATACCGTATGTATGTCGTACTTGGAGGTCGCCCAACACCGATAGCAGACGCCTAGAAGATTCTGCCATATAAAATAAGAGTCGTTGTCGCACAACTAAGATCAGGATGGAGTAACAGGCTTAATGGCTTTTGGTTCCGCATAGACCGTGCCGTTGTCATGGCACCCTCGACAT
Source organism: Calliphora vomitoria (assembly GCA_942486065.2). Classification (NCBI taxonomy): domain Eukaryota; kingdom Metazoa; phylum Arthropoda; class Insecta; order Diptera; family Calliphoridae; genus Calliphora; species Calliphora vomitoria. The sequence continues at coordinate 11,165,088 of OW818030.2, read as the reverse complement.
ATTCAACTGTCTAGCCAACCATACTTTACTATGTGGATTTACTACAGTGGATTTATGGAATCATACAGTCGAAGTACCACAATTCCTTGGACTTGAACTATATGCAGAATCCCATGATTAAATATTGTATAATTGTTTATGGTGCTTTAACAATGAACCGAGTCTTACTAAGTCAAAGATTATCAACTCAGCGATAGCTGTAGCTACCGGAAATTTGTTGTCACAGAGACAAAACTTCCGACGACAGCAAACTTATTATCCACTTTTGGGGAACCTTGTCATAAAAGAAATTCTTTCCAAACTTAGATTACAAATACCGATGAAGGCGTGGTCCTTATTTAAGGAAAGCTTCTAGCCACGAGACGTGGAGCCTTTGGCATATTAAAGGGTCTTCCAATAGAGACTTCCGAACGTTGAAAATTGATAGCTGCCATAATGATGAAGCTACATCTGTCGAATTGGTTGTCAATTGATTCAGTTTGTTGTGCCAAATCACCATAGACATATATAGAATACAACAACACGTGCAAATTATAAAATTGTTGTATCAAAATGGATGTTCTGTTCGGGCAACGATCCGCGATCTTCGCTCATGTTAGGATGAATGGGTACATCAGCAAACAAAATTGTCGAGTTTTGGACGATATCAAATCACATGAAATCCAAGACCGTGCAATGGATACAAAAAATCACTACTTGACGTGAATTATCATCAACGTTCTATATTTCTTTGAGAATGTTGGCCAGGCCATCGCCGTCATGCCACATTGGACATTCACGTGGAGATAATGTGAACTGGCCACCGAGATTGTGCGATTAGACTATTAGACTTTTTCTTGTGGGGTTTCATAAGTCGCAGGTCTATGAGAATAAGCCACAAACAACAGCGGGCAACGATCCGCGCTCTTCGCTCATTTTAGGATGCGACCCATTTCTGGATGGGTACATTAAGAAACAAAATTGTCGAGTTTTGGACGATACCAAATGACATGAGATCCAAGACCGTGCAATGGATACAAAAATATCCCTACTTGACGTGAATTATCATCTTTGAGAATGTTGGCTACATTGGACATTCAGGTGGAGATGATGTGAACTGTCCACTGAGATTGTGCGATTAGACCATTAGACCTTTTCTTGTGGGATTTTCATAAGTCGCAGGTCTCTGTGAATAAGCCACAAACAACAGCGGCCCTCAAAGCCATCGTAACCCATGTTATAAGTCAAAAATTCAGGTAAATTTATGAGTCAGGGTCATGGGAAATTGGACATTTCGGATTAGCGCCAACCAACGAAGCACCGCTGGATATTTGCACGATAAGAAGCGCTTAATGAAAGACCTTTTACTCTCATTATTTTAGCCACTATAAGAATAGTCCAGTGTGGCTTCCATTCAGAAGAAAATCTTCGAGAGGAGATGGGGTCCAAAACCCTATTTCGTTCATCAGGCTTATTATGACCTACGGTGGATTTGTTCGGACTTCTCTGCATTCTATACCAAATGCAGAGACTAAACTGCCTTGCAATTGCTGTTGTGAATATTTCCTCTTATCAATTCGTTCTGTTAGATATAACTCGCCTTGATATCTTCATCAAATACACCTCAACAAAGTCATACCTAAGACTCAAGGGGTCAGATCGACTAAAGTATAACCTTTTTGGAAATGCCACCACCTCCCATACTGCGGATCATAGAAAGATCTCGGATAATTCCTACAATGAATTTTACTAGAATCTAGAGGATTATAATACCAACCAACAGAAGACTGGGTTGCAAACTCTTTTCTTCGGAATAAAGCGATCTCTAACTTCGCTGATGACTCCAATATTCGGAATTTTAAGCCATTTATATGAGTGTGCAAATCGGTAAATGACGAATAGTCTGGAAATAATCAAAGCTCTCAGTTCTGAGATTGCATTCATTATCTTGCAATTACTGGTATGGAAATTGCAGACAGGTTGTTCCATGATCTTTTAAGGTATATATGACTAATGCTCGTAATTTCAACAAATAGTGACGGTTTTGCGGATCTTCCTCTCTGCTTCGTGTTGTAATTTTGGGTAATCATAATTAGAAAGAAGGAATGATTTAAAACCTGCAACATTTTCTGAGGTTTAATGTATTTATTTGATGAGCATAGGAATTAACAGTGAATCATTATGTAGCTGCTTGTGATTTTAGATTTCATATGATCTCCCTGATCGTTTAAGAGGTTTACTTAGGATTTAGCTAACGAATATTTCAATATAATACACTTTGTTGCTTTACAATGCGTGAAAATCTGGGATCAAGTATAATAAAGTTCTAAGAATCCTTAGCATGGATTCATTGTGCCTCATAAATAGACCATTTCTTCTTGAAATTATTGTTTATATTATTCTATAAGAATGGAGAATAGATTGTATTTTAATTCCTTAAGATCTCGAATATCTCCCATTAATTCAGTATCATTTTACTTAAATTCCTTATCTACTCTTTCTTTTTTCTTCCTTCAGACAAGGTGTTAAGATGACACTCACCTAAAGCATTACAAAGGACATAATTTCGAATATTTATTTATATCCAACCACCTTTTTCTCAACAATTCTTAAATTATTGTTTTTTTTTTAGATTTATACAAACACATTTTCATTTATCTTTAGCACACATCAAGATTGTCATCATTACAACAAAAGAATGATAATCAATTTGTATTTCTATAAAATTTTGCATAATCATCTCAGTATAAATACTTCCGTTTAGGGTACAATTTAATTCTTAAAAATGTGTGTCCTATAACGGACAAAGAAAATAAATATTCATAGATTTATACTGTTTCCAATTGAAATTATTTAAAAGGGGTTTCAATTGAATTTAAATCTTAAACAATGGTTATTAAAGAATTCAAGACACATCTGTTGTGTAACAAAAATTATAGTGTTATGAATTTGAAATGCTATCAACAAGATTATTGAGAAGAAATTAAAAAAACCTAAAATAATTGTTAAAGATTATAAAAGTAGATAGATTGGAATATCATTGTTGATTTTGCAGGCCTACAAAGAATCCATATAATCATAGGTAGAACTAGAGAGTAAAATAATTACTCTCTCCTATCATTACTCTCCCCTAAATTGTATACATGTATTTTGTTGTTGCTTGACTTAGGTTTTTTTTGTCTCTCAGTTACGCTTCTATGTATATTTTACTAGCGGAGCCGACGAACTTCGCCTCGCCCCAATTTTAAGCCTTCAGACAAACTTTTGAGTAAAACTCGATTTTCGATTTTTCCAATTTTCGGACTTTTCCGGAGGATCTTCCAAAATTTTTTTCCGTAAAAACTTTCTCCTCGAAAATACGAACAACTGACAAACAATTTTACAGAAATCGGCCCAGCCGTTCTCATTTTATGAATTACTATATATTTTTTTACACCATTTTTATATATATAGATTCTATGCCAATTATTCTGTTCGGTGTAATGACAAAAACATCATCCGGAGCTATTTAGAGATTTCCAGAGTTATTTCGCCTTACAAGGCACCTGCACTGTTTAGTCACAATAATGTTGGTATCTAGGAGTTATAAGTTCTGTAAGCACTCTTACAACTTGATTCACACAAATGCAGTCCAAATTTGGATATCTTCTTGGAATGATTAGGTGCCGAACATTGTGTCTCATTAATTTACAAGTATATCTTCGATCAATCTGACCTTTGAATCATTCAGTTAGCTTTGTAGAAATAGTATAAATATTGATCTTTCAATAACATTTCAGTTTCCTCAACTCTGGGATCCGTTTTTTGTGTATAATGTTAATGGGAATAACGAGAGTATGATTGAGTCTCAATTGGGGTATAGATATACCTTTGATTAAATCTAAAATTGGATTCAAATGATTGTAGCTCAAATTGGAATTTAGAAAGATCTACGATTGAAGCTCAAATTGAAACATAAAACGATTTACGATTGAAGCTCAAATTGAAGCGCATATTTGAACATAGTTATATAGAAAGACCTACGATGGTTGCTCATATTGGAGTATAGAAAGATCTACGATAGAGTCTCACATTGGAGTATAGATAGACCTTCCACTGAATCTAAAATAGAAGTATACAAATACCTTCAATTGAATCTCAAATTGGAGTATACCTACGATTGGAGTATAGAAAGAACTACGATAGAATCTCACATTGGAGTATATAGACCTACAAGTAGAAAGATCTACGATGGATGCTCAAATTGGAGTATAAAAAGACCTACGAGTGAATCACAAATTGGAATATAGATAGATCTTCGATTGAATCTCAAATTGGAATATAGATAGTCCTTCGATTGAACCTAAGGTTGGAGTATAGAAAGATCAGCGTTGGATGCTCAAATTGGAGTATTGAAGTACTTACGGTTGAAGCTCAAATTTTAATTTAGAAGACCTACGATTGAAGCTCAATTTAGAGTATAAAAAAGATCAGCGTTGGGTGCTCAAATTGGAGTATAGAAAGACCTACGATTGAAGCTCAAATTAAAGTATAGAAAGACCAACGATTGAAGCTCAATTTAGAGGATAGAAAGACCTACGACTGAAGCTCAAATTGGAGTTTAGGAAGACCTACGATTGAAGCTGAAGTTGGTGTATAAAGAGACATACGATTGAAGCTCAATTTAGAGTATAGAAAGACCTACGATTGAAGCTCAAATTAAAGTACAGAAAGACATACGATTGCAGATCAATTTAGAGTATATAAAGACATACGATTGAAGCTCAATTTAGAGTATAGAAATACCTGCGACTGAAGATCAATATAGAGTATAGGAAGACATACAATTGAAGCTCAAATTGGAGTATAGGAAGACCTATGATTGAAGCTGAATTTGGAGGATAGAAAGATCTACAATTGAAGCTGAAATTGGTGTATAGAGAGACCTACGATTTGAGCTCAAAGTGGAGTATAGAAAGACCTACGATTAAAGCTAAAATTTGAGTATAGAAAGAACTACGATTGAAGCTCAAATTAGAGTATAAATAGACATACCATTAAAGCTCAAATTAGAATATAGAATGACCTACGATTGAAGCTCAATTTAGAGTATAGAAAGACCTTCGATTGAAGCTCATACTGAAGTATAGAAAGACATACGATTGAAGCTCAATTTAGAGGATAGAAAGACCTACGACTGAAGTTCAGATTGGAGTATAGGAAGACAAACGATTGAAGCTGAATTTTGGAGGATAGAAAGACCTACGATTGAAGCTGAAGTTGGTGTATAAAGAGACATACGATTGAAGCTCAATTTAGAGTATAGAAAGACCTACGATTGAAGCTCAAATTAAAGTGCAGATAGACATACGATTGCAGATCAATTTAGAGTATATAAAGACATACGATTGAAGCTCAATTCAGAGTATAGAAAGACCTGTGACTGAAGATCAATATAGAGTACAGAAAGACATACAATTGAAGCTCAAATTGGAGTATAGGAAGACCTATGATTGAAGCTGAATTTGGAGGATAGAAAGACCTACGATTGAAGCTGAAATTGGTATATAAAGAGACATACTATTGAAGCTCAATTTAGAGGATAGAAAGACCTACGACTGAAGTTCAAATTGGAGTATAGAAAGACCTACGATTGAAGCTCAAATTATACTGTAGAAAAACATACGATTTAAGCTCAATTTAGAGGATAGAAACACCTACGACTGAAGCTTAAATTGGAGTATAGGAAGACCTATGATTGAAGCTGAATTTGGAGGATAGAAATACCTACAAATGAATCTGAAATTGGTGTATAGAGAGTCCTACGATTGTAGCTCAAATTGGAGTATAGAAAGACCAACGATTGGAGCTCAAATTGGAGTATAGAAAGACCTACGATTGTAGCTCAAATTGGAGTATAGAAAGACCTACGATTGGAGCTCAAATTGGAGTATAGAAAGACCTACGATTGAAGCTAAAATTGGAGTATAGAAAGAACTACGATTGAAGCTCAAATTGGAGTATAGAATAACATACGATTGAGCTCAAATTGGAGTATAGAAAGACCTACGATTGTAGCTCAAATTGGTGTATAGAAAGACCTACGATTGAAGCTAAAATTGGAGTATAGAAAGAACTACGATTGAAGCTCAAATTGGAGTATAGAATAACATACGATTGAAGTTAAAATTGGAGTGCAGAAACACCTACGATTGTTGAAATTAATCTATAGAAAGACCTACGATTGGAACTCAAATTGGAGTATAGAAAAAACCATGATAGATGTTAAAATTGGAGCATTATCTCATCCTCCAATAATCACGAGATTACAAGGACAGAAATTGTCCATAGAAATGTAAGAACTTTAACTTCTGTTTTTTTTTTTTAACGAAGTATTCCGAAACCTTTTGTGTACTCACGGTGTGAGTTATGACTTATGTCAAACAATCAAGTGTATACTTTAAAACAATTAAAGATTTTTTATTAAAATCCGGAAGTATCCCTAAATCAATGATAAAATTTCTTTAATAAAAGGTCAGCAAATATGTCCATATTTCTTTAGTTTTTAAAGATTCGACATGGTGTCACTGCAATATAAAGAAATCCTACATTTAAATGCATTACAGACCGTGTAATTTAATTTCCAAAACCCTTAATAGAGATTGTAACATGATACGCTCTTCAAAAGAAGCAAAAAAAAAAAAACAACATTTGATGATTAATGGAAAATGCATTGTAACTAATGGATCTGACACATTTGTAACCGGCATATCCTGTTACTTTCATCTATAGACTTGATGATGAAACAAATGATAAGTGTGAGGTCCGTTCTATTGTCGGGACACATACGGCTTTGGAATTAGATGCAGAGAGACACAACAGATTGTTCAGAGGAAAGGCAGAAGGAGAGACGACAATGACCTTTAAATGTTTAAGTGTTTATGATGTTGCTAGTATTTACTAGCTTGTCTTTTATTTTTTTTTGTAAATCATCAAGGATCAACTGTTAATCCTCTAGAAAAATTTTCTTTTTTACATGCGGCGTCTAAGTGTTTTTTTTTCTTCTAATTTCGTCAAAAACCATATACTGGGTATTAACAGCAGGCTATTTGTGTCTTGTTAGGGATCAATGCTGACATATGTATGTAAAATCGCATGTGAAATTATGTGTGTCAGCATTAAAGTGTGACCTGATCCTTTAAGGAAAGTACTTTAAACATTTCGTGCACATATTTTTATGAGTTTCTTAGAAATATTATAAACACGATGAAATTTCTTTTAAAGATTAAATCAGCCTAGAGTTTAGTGTTAGTCTTTAACAAAGGATAGATATTTCTTACATTTGGTAGTTGTTGTTTTTGTGAGTGTGTGTTAGTAAAAGTGCGAATATTTAGGTCTCTGTAAAATGATCCTGTTTGTTAAAATGTACCTGAATTTAAATACCCTTGGGTAATTACCAAAGAAAACAATTGTCTCTCTCTCCGAGTACCCTCTATCTTTTTAATCTTCGTCTATTGCTTTTTGTCAGATCCCTTTTCTGTTTGGCTTGTAAACTGATCCCTTTGTCTAGAAGTGCGAAATTGATGAATGAAACAACAATAGCGTTTTATGACAAGAGGAGTTGTGTCATATGGATTTACAATTGTTTGCCGAGAGTACAATAGAGCGTAAAACATGTTCCTAGACTTTCAAACAATACTATTTTATGATGTTCTAGCAAAAAAAATATAATAAAGGACACAGGATTTGTAGAGATCATAACAATGCCAAATTCCACATTACAATTTGTCTTTCCTGCCGACTGTGTGCGGGATTTTGAGAATTTCTTTTATAATCTTAAACAAATGTTTAATTTGAGTCTCTGCATTATTGTCACATACGAGTTTAATATGAATTTAATAATTTTAAGGTTGTGAATAGAGGAGGACAGGGAGCATAGTACTTACATTTCATAGGAAATGTTAGAATCATTAGTTCAAAAATGTTTTATTCTTTGCCTTCAGGAAACGCGAATTTTGTTTCAATATTATAGCGACCTTGAGTTTATTTGATTAAAGTTAAGTCAATCATGTTTAATTGTTTTCAGAAAAAGAACAACAGCCAGGAAGAAGGATATTGGAATATTTACGAGGAAATATAATTAGTTGAGAATGTTTTATTACAAACAGGAAATAAATAAGAATTTGAGTTAAATCGCTTTATAGCCTTGATTTTTATAAAATAAAAGATAGAAGAAAATTGAGAATTGGTTTTTAAAGAGATTAAAAGGAGTTTCTAAGAACTGGTTGCAATCGTGATCCCGTAAATGGTTAAAGCTGTTGCAAATAACTAACTAACCAACTAACTAACTAACTAACTAACTAACTAACTAACTAAATAAGTTCGATATATTGCCCACCAAGCTTTTCAATGACCTAGAACAAGAAAGCGCCTATATTGAAACCAAAATACTATTGGATGTATAATTGCGGGATTCACAACAGATGGAATATCATCTGAACGCGGCTTTTGTCTTTAATAATTTTGAAGTGAACATATCTGTCATTTATTCTCACTCAGTTATTGAACATTATAGTGTAAACAACAAATGTTGAATTTTGTGGCAACAAAGCATCATATGCGGGATGTTTTGCTTTACCTCTTACTTCTGGAAGACAAAGATCGCCCAGGCCAGCCAAAAAAGTTTGAAGATCAAGAATTTGAGGCATTACTCTATGAAGATTGTTGTCAAACTCAACATTGGGAGCTACTCAAGCAGCAATTTCAAAACGTTTGCGAGCTGCAGTATTTATCCAAAAACAGGGAAATTGGGTACCATACGAATTGAAGAGACCAATTGAAAGACGAGTTTGAATGTTTGAAATGCTGCTTGAACGCTATAAAAGAGAATCATTTTTGCACCGAATCATTACTAGCGATGAAAAATGGATCCATTACGATAATCCGAAGCGCAGGAGATCGTATTTGAAGCCTGGGCAAGCAGCCGAATGGACACCAAAGCCAAATACTCGACGTACTAAAAGGTGCTGATATTTGGCCAGACCATCTTAAACGTTTGAAGCGAGCATTAGCCGGAAAACCAAGAAACCGTAATATTCCAACATGACAACGCTCGGTCACATGTTGCAATACCTGTTAAAATTTATTTAGAAAGAAGCGGTTGAGAAGTTTTGCCTCACCCGCCCTATAGTCCAGACCTTGCTCCGTCCGACTACTATTGGATTCGATCGTTGCAGAACGCTCTCTCTGGGATACGATTCACTTCAGAACAGAGTATCCGATAATGACTTGATTCGTTCTTGATCTCAAAAGATAAGCAGTTCTTTGGCGCGGAATCCATATGTTGCCAGAAAGATGGGAAAATGTCATAGCTAACAATGGCCAACACTTTGAATAGATTTATATTGTACAAATGTTAAAAAATAAAAGCTAAAAATTTACAAAAAAGGAGAAAAAAGGTTGAATTGAAGGTAAAACAAGACTTCAGATTCAAACTCCATTGAAACTGAAATATGGCTAATGAATGACTAAAGCAATAGCCTCAATTAAAACTAAAATCTGACTACAAAAGTATAGAAAAACCTAAGATTGTAGCTCAAATTAGATCAAATAGGAGTACAGAAAGAACCTCGAATGAAGATCAGATATGAGTGTAGACTAACTGCAGATCTCAGTTCGATATAATGCTCACCCCGTTTTTATACCCTACACCACCATAGTGGGAAGGGAATAATGGATTTGTGCAGATGTTTGTAACGCCCAAAAATATTAGTCTAACACCCACCTTAAAGTATACCGATCGACTCAGAATCACTTTCTGAGTCGATTAAACGATGTCCGTCCGTCCGTCCGTCTGGCTGGTTGGCTGTCCATGTAAACCTTGTGCGCAGAGTACAGGTCGCATTTTTGAAGATATTTCGATAAAATTTGGTCCATATCATTTTTTCTGCCCAAGGACGAACCCTATTGAAACTGGCTGAAATCGGTTCATTATTTCACCTAGCCCCCATACAAATGTCCTACCAAAAATTGGACTTTATCGGTCATAAATGTTTAATTTATATATGTATCTACACAAGTTTTTCTCTAAATAAGTTTTATATATACAGAATTCATGTCACCAAATTTTATGATGATCGGTCCATAATTAGTCATAGCTCCCATATAAGGCCTGCTTCCGATAATCACTTTAACGATCATAAATCTCCTAAAAATGTTGGTATACACATAAAATGCAACATAAATAACTTTCATATAGACATTAATCACACTACCTAATTTCATGGTGATCGGTCCATAATTGGTCATAGCTCCCATATAAGGCCCACTTCCGAAAATCGCTCACGAATATAAATTATTGAAATTTTGAAAGAAAAATGTTTTTGCTCATTTCTTAGTATAGGGTATTATATGGTTGGGCTTGACCGACCATACTTTCTTACTTGTTTAATGAGGAAACGCTTGAAAAATGCCTTATAGAATTGAAGCTAAAATATGATTAAAGAAAAAGTATAAATTGAAGCTAAAACTGCATAAAGAAACTCAATTAAAACTAAAATATGGTAAATGAAAGACCTGCATTGAAGCAAAAAGATAACTAAATAGCCTAAATTAAAGCTAAAATCTGACTATAAAAAAGAACCGTAATTGAAGTTAAAATATAAGTTTAGAAACAGAAACAATTAAAGTTAAAATATGATTACGTTTTGAATTGAAGAAAAAATTCGACTAAAGAAGAAGCCTTAATTGAAGCTAATACTCAAGAAGCTAAGGCATGACTATAGAAATATCCCCAACTGAAGCTGAAATATGTCTCTTGCTGCATTCAAATCAAAAGTAAATCTATAAAAAATTCTTAAATTAAGAGTATAGAAAGAGCCACAAATTTCTGGATGCCAGTTTGGCAACAGAAAATGGTAGCTGTCAGTTGCCATCTGTAATACCATTTTGAGGTCCTGACTACTAAAGCCCAGAAATAGGCAGCTTTATTGTTGTGCCTTATACAATCAACACTGGACTTCTGATACCAGAAAATTATATGTTATTTTTGTCATAAAATTAAATAACAAACGAAATTCAATATCTACAGAAATATCTTCAGAATTTAGTTGAGGTTGAATGTTCAGCACACCTAAAAGAGGTCGCCATGTCAGAAATCGTGTTGATCGTAGCTGCTGGACATGAATTCAACATGGATTTAAAGCAAAAACAACCGCATTTAGCGAATAAATGGTGGTCTTCCACCATGACAATGCGCAAGCAGAAAAATCCATAAATTAACTAGCTTATTCTACAGATTTAACCCTCAGCGACTAAATATTTCATGTATCTAACTCTGAAGAAACGGATGGGTGGTAAAAGATTTAAGTCGAATGAAGAGGTATTTACTGCAACAAACACGTATTTTGAGCACCTTGTTTTTAATCCAGGATCTCAGCAAATTTTTTGCAAAACATTCCTCGGCATCCTTCTAAGTTTAAAATTATCGCTATAATCCGGTTCTTAAACCAGAATTTCTACAGCAGGAAATAACGAAAGCTAAACAGAGTAACGTTACTGCTTCAATATCGCCCAAATCAAACGCCAAAAGGTTGACACATGAAATTTGGAGTATAAGTTCCCCTCTCCCTAAGTAGATTCACTAAGAAGAGATTTTTGGAAATTAATTAAAGAATTAAAATTTTCCTGAGTCATACAAAAATTTACTAACATAAAACATGAGTGTGAAGGAGAAATATCAAATATTATAAAACGTGTAGGGATAGGACAATAAGCTCAATCTGTGATCACCCATATTTTATAGCAAAAATCGATTTTTAATATAAGAAATTACAATATTTTAAATCGTAATATTAACAAAATTTTAAAATATTATCGTAATACTTATTCAATCATACAAATAAATTTATTAATGTTTCACTAAAATGTGTAATTTATTGTTGTTGAAATTAAAACAATTTTTTTGTCAGTTTTAAACTTAAATAATACCTTTTCATTTTATGTTTTTACGAACTAAACTATATGAAATGTTCACTAATCCCCTGTAGTTCATAGATGTGTTCTTTTGTGCTCTAAACTTAGTACTCTTCAAACTGATTAAAAATATTAAAGTATGAATTTTATTGCTTTTCATGTTGTGCTGGATTAAAATGAGCCATAAGAAGAATTTGTTAAATTTCTTTAAGTCGAAGAAAAGGTATATTTCAGGTAACATTTTAAGCCGGAAAATTTCCGCTGATGACAAATATAAATAAAAGAAAATTAAGTAGTTTCAATATACTTGTTATAAAATAATAGAAGATTTTACTATAATAACATGTTTAAATAATTTCGGATTAAAAGTAGTTGTCTGCCATCTTGTAAGTCAGTTTTCTATAGAAAAATAACTTTGTAAGATAGTTTCTAGTTCAGTTTAGTTCTAATTCAGTTCTAGTTCAGTTCTAGTTCAGTTCTAGTTCTAGTTCAGTTCTAGTTCAAGTTCAAGTTCAAGTTCAGTTCTAGTTCAAGTTCAGTTCTAGTTCAGTTCTAGTTCAGTTCTAGTTCAGTTCTAGTTCAGTTCTAGTTCAGTTCTAGTTCAGTTCTAGTTCAGTTCTAGTTCAGTTCTAGTTCAGTTCTAGTTCAGTTCTAGTTCAGTTCTAGTTCAGTTCTAGTTCAGTTCTAGTTCAGTTCTAGTTCAGTTCTAGTTCAGTTCTAGTTCAGTTCTAGTTCAGTTCTAGTTCAGTTCTAGTTCAGTTCTAGTTCAGTTCTAGTTCAGTTCTAGTTCAGTTCTAGTTCAGTTCTAGTTCAGTTCTAGTTCAGTTCTAGTTCAGTTCTAGTTCAGTTCTAGTTCAGTTCTAGTTCAGTTCTAGTTCAGTTCTAGTTCAGTTCTAGTTCAGTTCTAGTTCAGTTCTAGTTCAGTTCTAGTTCAGTTCTAGTTCAGTTCTAGTTCAGTTCTAGTTCAGTTCTAGTTCAGTTCTAGTTCAGTTCTAGTTCAGTTCTAGTTCAGTTCTAGTTCAGTTCTAGTTCAGTTCTAGTTCAGTTCTAGTTCAGTTCTAGTTCAGTTCTAGTTCAGTTCTAGTTCAGTTCTAGTTCAGTTCTAGTTCAGTTCTAGTTCAGTTCTAGTTCAGTTCTAGTTCAGTTCTAGTTCAGTTCTAGTTCAGTTCTAGTTCAGTTCTAGTTCAGTTCTAGTTCAGTTCTAGTTCAGTTCTAGTTCAGTTCTAGTTCAGTTCTAGTTCAGTTCTAGTTCAGTTCTAGTTCAGTTCTAGTTCAGTTCTAGTTCAGTTCTAGTTCAGTTCTAGTTCAGTTCTAGTTCAGTTCTAGTTCAGTTCTAGTTCAGTTCTAGTTCAGTTCTAGTTCAGTTCTAGTTCAGTTCTAGTTCAGTTCTAGTTCAGTTCTAGTTCAGTTCTAGTTCAGTTCTAGTTCAGTTCTAGTTCAGTTCTAGTTCAGTTCTAGTTCAGTTCTAGTTCAGTTCTAGTTCAGTTCTAGTTCAGTTCTAGTTCAGTTCTAGTTCAGTTCTAGTTCAGTTCTAGTTCAGTTCTAGTTCAGTTCTAGTTCAGTTCTAGTTCAGTTCTAGTTCAGTTCTAGTTCAGTTCTAGTTCAGTTCTAGTTCAGTTCTAGTTCAGTTCTAGTTCAGTTCTAGTTCAGTTCTAGTTCAGTTCTAGTTCAGTTCTAGTTCAGTTCTAGTTCAGTTCTAGTTCAGTTCTAGTTCAGTTCTAGTTCAGTTCTAGTTCAGTTCTAGTTCAGTTCTAGTTCAGTTCTAGTTCAGTTCTAGTTCAGTTCTAGTTCAGTTCTAGTTCAGTTCTAGTTCAGTTCTAGTTCAGTTCTAGTTCAGTTCTAGTTCAGTTCTAGTTCAGTTCTAGTTCAGTTCTAGTTCAGTTCTAGTTCAGTTCTAGTTCAGTTCTAGTTCAGTTCTAGTTCAGTTCTAGTTCAGTTCTAGTTCAGTTCTAGTTCAGTTCTAGTTCAGTTCTAGTTCAGTTCTAGTTCAGTTCTAGTTCAGTTCTAGTTCAGTTCTAGTTCAGTTCTAGTTCAGTTCTAGTTCAGTTCTAGTTCAGTTCTAGTTCAGTTCTAGTTCAGTTCTAGTTCAGTTCTAGTTCAGTTCTAGTTCAGTTCTAGTTCAGTTCTAGTTCAGTTCTAGTTCAGTTCTAGTTCAGTTCTAGTTCAGTTCTAGTTCAGTTCTAGTTCAGTTCTAGTTCAGTTCTAGTTCAGTTCTAGTTCAGTTCTAGTTCAGTTCTAGTTCAGTTCTAGTTCAGTTCTAGTTCAGTTCTAGTTCAGTTCTAGTTCAGTTCTAGTTCAGTTCTAGTTCAGTTCTAGTTCAGTTCTAGTTCAGTTCTAGTTCAGTTCTAGTTCAGTTCTAGTTCAGTTCTAGTTCAGTTCTAGTTCAGTTCTAGTTCAGTTCTAGTTCAGTTCTAGTTCAGTTCTAGTTCAGTTCTAGTTCAGTTCTAGTTCAGTTCTAGTTCAAGTTCAGTTCTATGTGTTTTAAGACAGTTTTTATATAGAAAATTGTTTTTATAAGACAATTTCTATCGACTTTGAGTTTTATTCACTTTGTTTTTCGTTCATTAACTTCAAATATATTTTCGCATTTCTCAACTTTAATTAAGACATTTCAAATAAATGTTTTATTAAATCCCGTAGACAATAGTCCCCTTAAAGATTTATTTATCTTAACGACTTCAAAATTTCCATAACAATTAAAATAACCCCTGGCAAACAAATATTTTGTTATATTTTTTCTAAACCACTTAATTTTATATATTTTTGCCTGCTGGAAAAACCCAATGAACTGCTAATTCACCATAGAGCGTAACAAATTTTCCGAAACACACTAATTAAACTTCAAGGACCACGACCGAGTGATAAAATACTTTAGGGACTTGTACTTAACAAAAAGAAATGTGTTCAAAAAAGCGAAAATAATGCTACAAGCTGATCTGCAGCATGTTGCTAATTACTTACAAATACATTGCGGTAAGGATAACGTTGTACTTTTTAAATTGATCGTAAGCAAATGGAAAAGAAAACAACAATTTAATAATAAAGAAAACGAAACATGATCTTAAGAAAACAAGATCCGACAACTAACGATCAAAAGTGTGCAAAATTGATTAGATGCCGGCAAAGCAGCGCAGGAGAGAGGGAGATAGAACAAAAGAGCATGATGTACACAATACACAGGTAAGGGGACAGACAGGGGTCTACACAGCGCAAATTAATAAGGGAGACGGCAGAACAAAAGGATATTGAAATGTGTGAGTCAGGATGTTTAGGTAGCAGCAGAGAAAACAGTTAGATAATAAATAGTACATAGCATTTGTATGACGAACACAGTTAAACCGTTCCAGGATTAGTCTAGTCATAAACAAAAGGATTTTTACATAAATTTTCTTTTGTTTAGACAAAAAAGGTGTATTTAGATTTTATCTTACTTAGTTTTATAAAACGGCTTGAAAACAAGAACAAATGACCTTAAGTTAATGATAATGTAAGGATTTTCTAAACACATGAGCGACATATGAAAATTGATCCATGATGACAGACAGACTTACCTGGTGAACACAGCAACTATAAAAGAACCAGCAACTAACGGAACTAGCATCATTCAAGCACCAAACATCAAACAGTAAACATCTCATTTCATTCTAATTCAAATTAAAAATTTAAACTACCAAAAATGGCTCCTTCACAAAATCAAGAAATGGAAACTCTACAATACACACACAAGAAATTCAACTGTGGTTACTCACACAAAAAGCTGGGCATGCGTTTGTTGCGCAGAAACAGCCAGGAGGAAGAGATGATGCAGCAACAGGAACAAACTCCTGCCACAAACCAACACACCTCTAAAGCCACACTCTTTAGACCCTACGACTTGGATAATAAGACAACCAATACGATTTCCTCAACACAATCGCAAGTTCCCGATCAAACTCAATTACAGCACTACATGCATTTGTATGCCCTGCAACAATCTGCTCAACAGTCTCAGGAACAATATGCTCTCAAACTGCAAAGACAACGTGCCGCTCTCTACATGAAACATGTCATGCAATTCTATGAGAATGGCAATGGTTGGCCCTCCGTACATCCCAATGCCATCAATAATCCTGCTTTCTATAATAACTGTTAAAATGTGGATGTATTTATTGTTGATGATACAAGGATGACTTATCTATCTATTGAATTGAAACGAGTCTAGTGATATGTTCTTTGAGAAGAAACATTTATTTTATATGACATTGGTTGTGTTCTATTTTATTATTTTTTATAGAATTTATTTTATTATTTAGTTTTTAAGTCCCTTATCTTGGATTAAATTATTTTAAAAATATATATGATCTATTAAACAAAAACATTTTTTGTGTGTGCGAAAATGATTGGATTTGGTTGATTTCTGTCTTTCTTTGTTAGACAGTTTTCTTCTTAAAAAAGACACTTTTCTTAAAAAAGACAGTTTTCTATAGAAAAGTGTCTTTTTTAAGACAGTTTTCTATAGAAAAGTGTCTTTTTTAAGACAGTTTTCTATAGAAAAGTGTCTTTTTTAAGACAGTTTTCTATAGAAAAGTGTCTTTTTTAAGAAGAAAACTGTCTAACAAAGAAAGACAGAAATCAACCAAGAAATATAGAAAAGTGTCTTTTTTAAGACAGTTTTCTATAGAAAATGTGTCTTTGTAAGACACTTTTCTATAGAAAACTTTGTCAGACAGCTTTCTATAGAAAACGTGTCTTTGTAAGACAGTTTTCTATAGAAAACGTGTCTTTGTAAGACAGTTTTCTTGTTGAAATCACATGTCGTTGGTGTCCATATCATCCAATTCAGGCTACAAGAAATTAGTAACATCGATCTATAGCTCTCGCTCTTGACCAACATATCGTCGGTGTCAATATCATCCAATTGATCTAGAAAAAGTACTCAGCGTAAAATGGACGAAGTGCGCGGAACGTTGTCCGAACAGATTACCCATTTCGATAAAACAATTTTATCATTTGCAAGTGTTGTTGAATGCTATATCCGTCCATGGTGATTTGGCAATAAACTTAGTATATGACAGCCTATTCGACAAATTTAGCTACTACAATATGGCCGCTATTAACTGTCAAAGTCCGGAAGTCCCTATTGGAAGATTCTTCACTTTGCAAATGAAACTTTATCTTATGATATTCTTTGAATTTCATTTTAACATTTTTATTTATAATTTTTAGCTTTTTTCTGCCAATGCTCG
This sequence comes from Calliphora vomitoria, assembly GCA_942486065.2. Lineage (NCBI taxonomy): Eukaryota > Metazoa > Arthropoda > Insecta > Diptera > Calliphoridae > Calliphora > Calliphora vomitoria. Next base: position 11,147,932 of record OW818030.2, on the reverse strand, counting down.
CTTCAAACAAATCAATTGCTTGTGATGGTCTGGTCAGATTGCAGGTTCCCTGTGATGGTCTGGTCAGATTGCAGCAACTCATATTAGATAGCACCCTTTTGCTCCCACCAAAAACAGAGAACAGTCTTTCAAGGTCTCTCGGCTTCGATTCGTATGCTAACTAATTTTCCAGCTTTCGGATGAATCCTGCTGCTCGCAAACGTTTTGAACTTGCTGCTTAAGTAGCTCCCAACGATTTTGAACGCCCATGTTGAGTTTTACAACAATCTTCATGGAGTAATGCCTCTAATTCTTGGTCTTCAAACTTTTTAGGCTGGCCTTGGCGAATTTTGTCTTCAATCTTCAAAATCATCACTTGTGAACCGCACAAACCATCTCTCGCACGTTGAAACCGATGAAACACATTCTGGTGAGCAATCGATGTGCTTCAGCGGCACTTTTTTTCAAATTAAAGAAGTAAAGCAAAACTTCCCGCGTATGGCGATTCGTTGATACTAACGGGAAAACAGCTGATTATTATACCCTTCACCATGAGTGGCAAGGGTATATATAAGTATGTCATTCCGTTTGTAATTTCTACATTTTTCATTTGCAACCCCACAAAGTATATATATTCTGGATCGTTGTAGATAGCGAAGTCGATATAGCCATGCCCGTCTGTCCGTCTGTATGTTGAAATCAACTTTCCGTAGCCACCAAATAACTTACAAACATAATTGATACATCAATATATCGAGAATTCTCGGTCGGCTCCGGCTCGGTCGCTATTTAAAATCGAGTAAATCGGCTGAGATATAAGGAAAAAACCGGGACAAACTCGATTTTTGGCCTATTTATGATCTATAACTGGATTACTAAGTCATTAATATAGACAATATGGGTATCTAATGATAGATATTTCAAAGTCCATTGCAACGATAAGGCTATTGTAATTTGCACCTACAATGGGTGAAAATCTGGAAAAATATTTTTTAACCAGATTTTTTTTTACCAAAAAATTTTTTTGTTAAATCCAAATTAAAAAAAAAGTTTTGAAAAAAATTTAAAAACAATGTTTGAAAAAAATTTTTTATTTTTTAAAATTTTTTGAAAAAAATGTAATTTTGTTTACCTAAAAATATTTAAAATATTTATTTTAAAGTATAATTTGGTGAAGGGTATATAAGATTCGGCATAGCTGAATATAGCTCTCTTACTTGTTTTTATTTTAAACAGGGTTTTCGAACAAGAAAAATGGAATTTTTTGAGATAAATAATCTAATGTTTATTTCATTATAAAGAGGAAGGTATGACGTTAATAATGAAAAACAACATCAGCCAAATGGCCACCACGACCACGCTTACAGGACCATATCCTTTTCATGAAATTTTCCATAACCAAATCACAAAGTGGCTGCCCTATGTCATTGATAGCCTCACGAATTCTATCTTTGAGGACTTGAATCGACGCTGGGCTGTTGGGGTAGACCTTATCTTTTACGTGGCCCCAAAGGAAGAAGTCTCAAGGTGTTAAATCACAAGACCTCGGTGGCCAATTGTGATCAAACAAACCTGGGTTTTCTTTAACACTTTGGGCTACAGCAGCAATATTCTCAGTTGTGCTTGAGCGTCGTGCATGGGTTTTATTCTTCACATCACTAACTTGTCCCAACAGCTCGAATTTTTCCACCAATTTCTGTATTGCGGTCCGACAAGTTGCTTCACGACGACCCAAAAATGCTTTAATTTTGCAAACTGTGCAATATTTTCACCATTTTTGTAGTGAATTTTAATAATTTCAATGCGTTGTTGAAGCGTGTATCGTTCCATTTTTAATAATGACGTAGTTTTTACTTGTCAAATGTCAAAGAATAAAAGCTTTAAAAGTGACAGCTACCGAAATACCGGGTGATTCAAAATAACACCTCTTGTTGGAAACCCCTTTACTTTAAAAAAAACCTCACCTTAATTCTGTAAACCGTAGGTTTTCTCTGTTCCCTTATACGCTTTATCAAAACACAATGGACTTTTTTGTAAACATCAAACAAAGTACAAAATACGACATTTTCGAAGCCAAAAAAAAACTTTGTTATTTACACTATAATGGTCAATTGCTAAGTGTACCCTTCAAAATTACATAAAAGTTATTAAAAACAAAAATCGCGTTCAAAACATACGCCATCTATTGCAAATCCCGCATTTTTAAGTCATACACCCAATAGTGTATTATCCTATTGAAATCATTTTGAAAAAAGTTTCAAGGGTTTTTGTTGACATACTATTGGAATTGCCCATATGTTCAAGGTGGCGCAAAAGTAATCCTCCTATCTGAAAATGCTATAAATTTTGCCGATTATTGGTCAAATAAATAGTCAGCAATATTCCGCGTTCTGGAGCAGTGTAGCGTAACATTGTTTATTAACGTGTATTTCGCATGTGTTTACTACACAAATGTCAAAACAGAACTGACATTAGGGGCCAATCGCAAAATTTATAGCATTTTCTGATAGGAGGATTACTTTTGCGCCACCTGTTATAATAATCTATGATCAAATAGTATTAAGAAAAGTACGATACTATCAACATTTCCATCCCTGGAATTTACGCGTTTCTTCTCTTCTCTTTTATTTCGTTCTCTCACACTCTTAACAATATTGCCATACTTTATTAAAATAAAGTATTTAAGTAAACAAACAAAAAAGTACGAACATTCACAATAACGTTGTTAATAAAAGGAACAAGAAAATAAAAACTGTAAAAACATTAATAAAAAATGTATAAAAAATTAAAAATCTGTAATAAATTTAGAAATCGATATAAGGTCTTAAAAATACGTCTTTAAATAAAGAAAAATTTAATAAAACATTAATCAAAGAGAAATATACATAGAGACGAGACACTCCGATTTGTCAAACAAAAATACAACAAATCATATGTCTGATACAACAACAAAATACATTGACTAACATGTATTTTGTTGTTGCAAGAGTTAGGTTTCTGACAACAGACTTAGGTTTTTGACAATTACGTCTCGTCTCTATGTTACCCTATGACATTAACTATCCCATTGATTGTTTATGTTTGTCATTGTCATTTAGAATTTTTCAAACATCAAACTCAAGTAAAGAGTCATATGAGTGCAAATTAATAGTGTCCCACAATTGATTTTATCGCAACCCTGTTCCCTTTTCACTTTTTTTGTATTGTAAATTTTGTACTTAATTCCACTTCTTTGGAACATGTTTTCAAATAAATAACAAAAAATTTCAAATTTTCTTTTAAATAAATTTATTAATTTCACATTATCAAATAATAATAATAAATATCACAACTTAACTACATAAATATCACAGCTATATGCATATTTAAAATATATTTGTCTTCTAAAACTAAATTTTAAATAGATTTTCAAATCTATTTAGGTCCTTGTTGTTGGCCAAACACGAACATTTGTTGACGCATTTGCTGTTGTTGATGATGCAGCATCATTTGGTGGTGATGTTGCTGCTGGCGATGTTGAGCCCAGGCTTGGGCCATTAACAGTTGACGTTGGTACATGGCCTGCTGTATAGCCAAAGTGGCGTGGCGTTGCTGCTGTTGCACGGCCATTTGATAGGGTGTTAGTTGATAAGCAGCTGCGTTTAAAGGTAATTGCGGTTGATAAGCTGGGGGAGACGGAGGAGTAGGCTTTTTGTTGGTAGCTACTTCCTGGCTAGTATTTGTTTTAGTTTCCTCCTCACCCCAGGGCCTGAAGAGAGTCTTGGGTTGTCTTCTTTTAAGCATGTTGGTGATGTTGTCTTGGTTTTCTTGCTCCTCTTCCCTTAGACGTTTCTGTTGGTTGTAGTTCTGTTGATAGCATTCCTGGGTTTCAGCGATGAAATTTTGTTGAATGTTGGAATACATGTTTATTTTTCTTCAAAAATTATTTCAATGTAACTTTTACAAATTGTATTTTTCTTTAAAGTATTTTATTTTTTTACAGCACAGTTGTTATCACCTTGACGTTTTAGTTTGTAATGATGTGTTTTATGAAATTGTCCTTGTTTTTATACTTTAAATGTTTGAGTGAGTCATGCACAAGATCTTTGCTATTATATAATCTCTTAGACATGTTTTCTTCCTTTTTCCAGGTACTAAATAACCACACACACAACAACTCGGCTTAGTTCATTGAAAGAAAAGGTATTATGACTTTGTTTAGGTTCCGTTTCTGTTAATTTACGAACTCTACCTGTGTCCTGTTCAGTTCTTTTTAGGACATATGTTTCCTATTCTTGGTATTTACCAGTAGCCATAAAATAATTAGCGTAGCAAAATATTCTAACACTCATCACTGGCAGGTAATCTGAAATTGTTAGTCCTTAGTCCTGTTGAGTTTCTTTTCTAAATTTTAATACCGTTTGTCTGCTTTTGTCCTTTATGTGGGTGTATCGTTTTCCTGTGGTCTATGCGCCTTTTATAATTGCCGTAAATCTGTCTTTTGTTAACACGTTTTAGTTTTCCCCTGTAATCCTGTGAAGAGTGTTAGTCCCAGTGCTAGAACAGTTGTAGGTTTCCTCCCCGTTAATTATCATTTATGGCTTCTACAACTAAGTATACGTTGTTTAGTTATTAAACCGGATATTATATTTAGTTTGTTTAGGAGCTAGTTTTCCTTATTCTTTTAATCTTTTTCAGTTGCTCTATGTTTATGTGGAATTTACAACTATTAATTAGTATTGAAAACGGATTTGTTATTCTTTTAAGATAAATGTTCTAAAGTAATTTGCACGCTTACACACAGATTTAGAAATACCAATTTTTTCAATAGATTATAAAACAGGATTTTAGTTTTCACAAGCACTTTTACAAGGTCGGCTTTTAAAGTAGACTTCCACTGTGAAATACTTGGGTTGCTACAAGTTCAACTAAATCTCTCTGGGTGGTATAAACCTAGATATACATATTTAAAAAGGTGAACATTAAGATCAATTAGGGAATTCATTACAATTAGGATATTAACTGCATTGATACACAGAGAAAATAGATTGCTGATAGCAAACGAATGATTCGGTTGCAAACATAGAAATTTTCGGTTCTATCAACAGAAAGCCAGTTGATAAAGAAGAATTTCGGTTGAAGCAATCAAACTTTTGTTACCCCTTATGTAAAATTCGGTTACTAAGGTAGAATCATTCGATTGACATCAAATTCGGTTGCTATCACGAATCTGTATTCTCTGTGTACTAAAGATCTTTTTCATCAGAGATCTTTTCCAAAAATAAAATACAACTAATTCAATGGAATGACCAAAATTTTGTCATTATTAGCTCACAAATTTCATGTCATTTAATGTTTAAAAATAATTTCTGGTCTATGACCTCCACGACTTATGAAAGCCATTCTGTCGCTCCAATTTTCCACCACTTTTTCGAGGATACCCTGTCTTATTACCTCAATAGTGCGTCAAATGTTGGCTTCTAAATGATCAATCCTTGCTAGTTTATCAGTATAGACCAAAGATTTGACGTACCTCCACAAAAAGTAGTTCAAAGATGTCAAATCACACGAACGAGGTGGCCAATTCATAGGTCAATTTCTTGAGATAATTCAATCACCAAACGTTTGGCTCAACAAAGTAATGGTTTCACACATTGTATGGCATGTTGCTCCGTCTTGTTGGAATCATTTCTCATCCAAATGATTTGCAAACACGATTGACATGAGTAATAAAAAATACACAAATAATTTGGCTGTAGCGTTCACCATTCGCGGTAATGTTGGCACCCGTGTCAGATTTAAAGACAAATGGTCCTTCGGCATGGAAACATCATCAAACAGTGATTTTTTGGGGGTGTAATGAAGTCTCATGAGGATTGTGCTCTCGACAATTCTGCTTGTTTACATACCCGTTAAGCCAGAAATTAGCATCATCGTTGAAGATGCCTGTAGCGTTCACCAATCACGCTAATGTTGGCACCGGTTTAGGATTTAAAGACAAGAGGGCCAGTGATGCCTTCGGGATGTAAACCACACCAAACTGTGATTTTTTCGGGATCTCAAGAGTCTGTAACGAGCAGTTACAAAAGTCAATACATCCACATAACATAATTAATACTAATACAATATATATTGTTGTTAATAATTCCCAAACAGTTTATGTGATTTCTAATATAAGACATCTAAGAAAATCATAAAAGGGGGAGACGAGAATCGAAGTCCCGATCTACTTAAAAAGGGTTTTTCCAACAAGAGGTGTTATTTTGAATCACCCGGTATTTCGGTAGCTGTCACTTTTGAAGCTTCAATTCTTTGACATTTGACAAGTAGAAACTACGCCATTACTAAAAATGGAACGATACACGCTTCAACAACTCATTGAAATTATTAAAATTCACTACAAAAATTCGCAAAACTAAATCATTTTTGAGTCGTCGTGAAGCACCTTGTCGGACCGCAATACAGAAATTGGTGGAAAAATTCGAGGTGTTGGTACAAGTTAGTGATGTGAAGAATAAAACCCGTGCACATCGCTCAAGAACAACTGAGAATATTGCTACTGTAGCCCAGAGTGTTGAAGAAAATCCAGGTTTATCCATTCCTCGTCGTTCTTTGGAATTGGGCATTCCACAAACGACATTACACCGTATTTTGCATAAAGACTTGGGTCTTAAGGCTTTTAAGGTTCAGTTAACACAAGAACTCAAGCCGGCCGATCATTAACAACGACGTGTCTTTGCTGATTGGGTCCTTGTTATTATCTCTCGAAGAGGTGATCACAAGTGGCCAACGAGATCTTGTGATTTAACTCCTTGCGACTTCTTCCATTGGGGCTACGTGAAAGATAAGGTCTACGCCAACAGCCCAGCGTCGATTTAAGACCTCAAAGATAGAATTCGTAAGGCTATCTATATAGTGATGAATTTATGAACCTTTTCCTGAAAACCTTCCATTAAGGTTTTTATTGAGCTTTCTGTCACTTTGTTGGAACAGGTTTAAAATCTACCACACTTTTGGACTCCTTTTTGTGCTCTTCAACTCTTAGCTCCAGGCAGTTTGGAGGATTTGTCTATCTTAGTACAAATAACACATTATTGTTCATCTACCACTAAATACCTTGCTTACCATATTGACAGGATGCCAAATCAGGCCAAAAATAAGTGGACACATTAAGAAGTCTTATGAATGGAAGCATCCTCTTTTGTTAACATTCCTTGATGTAAATTTCGGTATTTATAGAGCTCTCTGTGGCTTCTTTTGCTGCAACTGCATATTGCTTGTCATGCCAAGAACTTTTTAGGAAAACTTTCTGCTTTTGGGTCCTAAACTTTTCTACAACATGCCCTCAAGCATCAGCAACATAGGTACGTTTCGTCACCCATTATGCAGCAGCTCTATTTTTTGTATAAAATTTGACTTCAATTTCCGTTCACTGTTTTTGGCCTCTAAATTTTTAGCAGAGTTCCAGTCAGGAACTTTTTGAGCCTTGTATGTTTTTAAAACTGCATTGGCTTTAACTTTTCGTACCAAATAGTCCGAGCACTGAGCTAACCGGGCTGCTTTCCTATCGGATGTTCTGGGAGCTCTTTTGAAAATGCTTTTTATTTATTGGCTTTAGAAACATCATGTGGACCATTTAATCTACATGAACCAGGTTTTCTATCAACGGACATGTTCTCCCGATACTGTTTAATAACATTGGAATCAGTTTGACGGCAGACCTTTGATTGTTTGGTCAACTTTTTGTAGGACCAAGTTGGGATTTGTTGAAAATATTTAATAATTTTAGCACACACTTTTTTCTCGTCACTCATTTTAATCAGATTAACAACAAATGAACATAATTGACATTAAACATAATAACTGACATGCTTTACAAAGGTAATTTGATAAAAAAAAAAAATCAAATAATATTTGGGTTAAAAGTTTTAATGAAAAACGTGTGTTAAGGTTTTATCGATCTCAGTCCTTATCTTTTCGGATTGCATCCATAAGTTGTATTTATGAGTAATTAGTCGTTATCCGACCGAGAGCCCTTCTTCACCTTCGTGAATAATATAATTTTCCGACCCTATAAAGTATATATATTCTGGATCCGTTTAGATAGCGGAATCGATTTAGCCATGTCCCTCTGTCTGTCTGTTCGTCTGTCTATTGAAATCAATTTTCTGAAGGGTGAAGGGTATATAAGATTCGGCACAGCCGAATATGGCCTTCTTACTTGTTAAATTTATAAACGCTTTATAAAATGAAATTTCCATATAAAATTCGTTTTATAAACCTTTGAATAAGACCTTGAGTCTATAGGAATGTATAAATTTGTATTTTGAAATTAAATGCTTTGAAAGTATCAAGTGAGTCAGTCGAAAAGAAAATTACGATTGTATTAACTTTTTCATCCCTGGCAGCCGATATCGATAATGAACTTAATATTTACTTGTTTTTCTTTTGCACTTTTTACTTTCACTTTCTATATTATTTCTCCTTTTATTAACATGCTACTGTGAATGATCGCAGTTTGTTTGATGTTTACAAAAGTGCATTGTGTTTTGATAAAGTGTGTAAGAGAACATAGAAAACCGACAAGAAGTAATAATGCCGTCTGTAAACAAAATCTTCACAGTTTCTGGAATAATTAAATCAATGCGTATTCATTACGCTTTACAGCATTAAGGTGAGTTATTTTGAAGTATAAAATAAAAATAATTAGCTGTTTTCCCGGATTGATTAATTTCTTGTTTGAAGATTTCATTTGATTCTGTTTGCGCAAGTCAATAAACATTGATAATACTACAAATGTGTGATTAAACATTCATTCTCTTCGTATTCCCACTTGGATTTGTTCTCGTTAGTTAGGAAAAAATAAAAACCAAGAAAAAATGTCTGCAATTCAATCCATAAAATCATTCCCAAACAAAACAAATTCCTTTTCTTCATTATAAAGCAATTCATACTTTGTTGAAATAATTCATAGTGGTTAAATCATATAGAAATATACATAGATTGGAAACAATAAATAAACTCAAACAATAAAGTTCTCAAAAAATCACATATGAAAGTGTTGTATTGGTTTTCGTTAGTTTTTTTTTTTACAATAAGTACATTTTCACCACTTAGGTTTTTAACAACTGAGTTAGGTCTTCGACAGGAGTGTTTGTGATCTATGAGTATTTATCTATGGCTTGAAACATTCAATAAATTAAGGAATTAATTCTCATAGGAATGAATTCAATATGTTTCAAGTGCTATGGATTTAAGCCTATGAATTTATTCATAATAATTTTTTAATAGAATCGTTAAAGGTAAAATTGAATTTGATTATGAAAAATAAATTAACTCTTTCACACCTTTGCTTAAATAGATATAACATTGAAATATCGAAATGACTACAGCTTGGTGTAACAAGGAACAGTGAAATGTAAATAAAATATTTAAACAAACTACACTTCAGATTACAAAATAATTTTAACAGATTGAATTGACTGTGCAATAGAGTATTTGTGGTGGCTTAAATAAAAGTGACTACACTGTAGATTACTTAGAGACATTAAAGTGACTATCGACTGCTTACTAGATGACCTACATCCCCGGTCATCTATAAAGTAAAGTATAAATATAATTAATAATGAATTTATCCATGGAATGGTTAAGAGATAAAATTTAAATTGATTTTGACAATTGAATTAAGAATTAATTATTTTGAACCTTTGCTTTCAAGGGGCACATATAGGCAAATTATTTTGGCCATATAGTACTAGTGAAGAATAGTGGTGAAGTAGCTAGTCTTTATGTATAAATTTAATTAAACTTTCGAAATGACTACAGCTTGTATCAACAAGGTATATTAAGATGAATGGTCCCTAAAGTGAAATGAAAATAAATATTTAAACAAACTACACTTCAGATGACAAATGGGACAATTGTCTTCCAATTGATTATTTGTGGTGGCTATTTTTTAAAGCTCAGTACAAAAAAAGTTTAAAGTGACTACATGCTAGATTACTTAGAGACACTAAAGTAACCATTGCGCTTATTTTGGATTACCAGAGATGTATAAAGTAAACAATTGACTTTGCATTGCATTGCAAAGAGCACATACATGTCAAATGATCCAAAAATATGTAAATTAGAGCTAGCCAAGTAATTTGACATGAATTATTCTTCAGATCTCACTTAGGGACAGGTTGGCTCTCCCATAGATTAATTCTGGTAGCTACATTCTAATGTGCAATATAAACAATTTTAGGAGTGACAATATTTTAGATTTCTTATAGACACTAAGGTGACAATTGACTTCACGCTAGATTACCTGTAATCAATAAAGTAAACAATTGACACCTCTTAGTATTACAAAGAGCACTTTTGCCAAATTATACAAAAACATATAAATCGGCCAAGAAATTAGATATTAGTGATAATTATAGGTAGGTTACATTGAATACTTGTTCTTATTTGATCATATATTTAATACAATTTAGGAAATCGTAATCATATTTCTTTTTACGGTATTTTTCAGTGTTGTTTTCTTATAATTTTTACTTGTTTTGTTTCGCCTTAGTTAACTGTCAGTTGTCAATAAACATTTTTAACATACTCTTTGTCTAGACAGCTGTCTTTTTATTTAAAATCTTAAGCAATATTTTCAATTTCTAACACCTCAAAAATACATTTCAAATTATGCAAATTTTCAGCTGTCTTTGAAAGAATTTTTAAACCAAAAAACGATTTAATCTAATCTTAAGACATTTTAACTATTAAATAAATCTAGCAGCCAGGATTATGTCCATGATACCTAGCATTTATTGTTTTTTTTACCTTTTATGGTACAATTGTTAATTTCTTGCTACTCCAAACAATTATGTCATAAAATTCTTAAAATAATAAAAGAAAATACCCAAAGGAAAGAACAAAATTTTCTTTTAAGAAATAAACAAAAGCAATCAACCAAAATAAGGAAAATTGTGTAATACCTAATTTAAAATGAAAACAATAACATAAAGAACCTCCTTTTTTAAGAAAAAAACTTCAAACCCAGCATCTATAAACCAAATATTTATCATAACCATATATGACGTTTGTTGTCAAGACAAAGTTGTCTGACCAAAAGCCCTAACAATTTTGTCATAACGAAGCAATAATAGTAATAAATGGAGGCTATACCTGATAATTTTTTTTATTTTGACCACCATTTTGATGTTTATTACGACAAAAATGCATTAAGTGTAGACATAAATGTCAAGAATTCTCGAACTAATAATTTACCTATAAACCAGCGGACACCATTCATAGATGAACATGATCGGTTATTTACCTGAAAACAATAAGATGTCAACGAAGTCCATAAAAATATTAAATAGAAAACAGAAATCACAATCAATGACTGATATATCTATCTATCTATCTATCTATCTATCTATCTATCTATCTATCTATCTATCTATCTATCTATCTATCTATCTTTCTATCTATCTATCTATCTATCTATCTATCTATCTATCTATCTATCTATCTTTCTATCTATCTATCTATCTATCTATCTATCTATCTATCTATCTATCTATCTATCTATCTATCTATCTTTCTATCTATCTATCTATCTATCTATCTATCTATCTATCTATCTATCTATCTTTCTATCTATCTATCTATCTATCTATCTATCTATCTATCTATCTATCTATCTATCTATCTATCTATCTATCTATCTATCTATCTATCTATCTATCTATCTATCTATCTATCTATCTATCTATCTATCTATCTATCTATCTATCTATCTATCTATCTATCTATCTATCTATCTATCTATCTATCTATCTATCTATCTATCTATCTATCTATCTATCTATCTATCTATCTATCTATCTATCTATCTATCTATCTATCTATCTATCTATCTATCTATCTATCTATCTATCTATCTATCTATCTATCTATCTATCTATCTATCTATCTATCTATCTATCTATCTATCTATCTATCTATCTATCTATCTATCTATCTATCTATCTATCTATCTATCTATCTATCTATCTATCTATCTATCTATCTATCTATCTATCTATCTATCTATCTATCTATCTATCTATCTATCTATCTATCTATCTATCTATCTATCTATCTATCTATCTATCTATCTATCTATCTATCTATCTATCTATCTATCTATCTATCTATCTATCTATCTATCTATCTATCTATCTATCTATCTATCTATCTATCTATCTATCTATCTATCTATCTATCTATCTATCTATCTATCTATCTATCTATCTATCTATCTATCTATCTATCTATCTATCTATCTATCTATCTATCTATCTATCTATCTATCTATCTATCTATCTATCTATCTATCTATCTATCTATCTATCTATCTATCTATCTATCTATCTATCTATCTATCTATCTATCTATCTATCTATCTATCTATCTATCTATCTATCTATCTATCTATCTATCTATCTATCTATCTATCTATCTATCTATCTATCTATCTATCTATCTATCTATCTATCTATCTATCTATCTATCTATCTATCTATCTATCTATCTATCTATCTATCTATCTATCTATCTATCTATCTATCTATCTATCTATCTATCTATCTATCTATCTATCTATCTATCTATCTATCTATCTATCTATCTATCTATCTATCTATCTATCTATCTATCTATCTATCTATCTATCTATCTATCTATCTATCTATCTATCTATCTATCTATCTATCTATCTATCTATCTATCTATCTATCTATCTATCTATCTATCTATCTATCTATCTATCTATCTATCTATCTATCTATCTATCTATCTATCTATCTATCTATCTATCTATCTATCTATCTATCTATCTATCTATCTATCTATCTATCTATCTATCTATCTATCTATCTATCTATCTATCTATCTATCTATCTATCTATCTATCTATCTATCTATCTATCTATCTATCTATCTATCTATCTATCTATCTATCTATCTATCTATCTATCTATCTATCTATCTATCTATCTATCTATCTATCTATCTATCTATCTATCTATCTATCTATCTATCTATCTATCTATCTATCTATCTATCTATCTATCTATCTATCTATCTATCTATCTATCTATCTATCTATCTATCTATCTATCTATCTATCTATCTATCTATCTATCTATCTATCTATCTATCTATCTATCTATCTATCTATCTATCTATCTATCTATCTATCTATCTATCTATCTATCTATCTATCTATCTATCTATCTATCTATCTATCTATCTATCTATCTATCTATCTATCTATCTATCTATCTATCTATCTATCTATCTATCTATCTATCTATCTATCTATCTATCTATCTATCTATCTATCTATCTATCTATCTATCTATCTATCTATCTATCTATCTATCTATCTATCTATCTATCTATCTATCTATCTATCTATCTATCTATCTATCTATCTATCTATCTATCTATCTATCTATCTATCTATCTATCTATCTATCTATCTATCTATCTATCTATCTATCTATCTATCTATCTATCTATCTATCTATCTATCTATCTATCTATCTATCTATCTATCTATCTATCTATCTATCTATCTATCTATCTATCTATCTATCTATCTATCTATCTATCTATCTATCTATCTATCTATCTATCTATCTATCTATCTATCTATCTATCTATCTATCTATCTATCTATCTATCTATCTATCTATCTATCTATCTATCTATCTATCTATCTATCTATCTATCTATCTATCTATCTATCTATCTATCTATCTATCTATCTATCTATCTATCTATCTATCTATCTATCTATCTATCTATCTATCTATCTATCTATCTATCTATCTATCTATCTATCTATCTATCTATCTATCTATCTATCTATCTATCTATCTATCTATCTATCTATCTATCTATCTATCTATCTATCTATCTATCTATCTATCTATCTATCTATCTATCTATCTATCTATCTATCTATCTATCTATCTATCTATCTATCTATCTATCTATCTATCTATCTATCTATCTATCTATCTATCTATCTATCTATCTATCTATCTATCTATCTATCTATCTATCTATCTATCTATCTATCTATCTATCTATCTATCTATCTATCTATCTATCTATCTATCTATCTATCTATCTATCTATCTATCTATCTATCTATCTATCTATCTATCTATCTATCTATCTATCTATCTATCTATCTATCTATCTATCTATCTATCTATCTATCTATCTATCTATCTATCTATCTATCTATCTATCTATCTATCTATCTATCTATCTATCTATCTATCTATCTATCTATCTATCTATCTATCTATCTATCTATCTATCTATCTATCTATCTATCTATCTATCTATCTATCTATCTATCTATCTATCTATCTATCTATCTATCTATCTATCTATCTATCTATCTATCTATCTATCTATCTATCTATCTATCTATCTATCTATCTATCTATCTATCTATCTATCTATCTATCTATCTATCTATCTATCTATCTATCTATCTATCTATCTATCTATCTATCTATCTATCTATCTATCTATCTATCTATCTATCTATCTATCTATCTATCTATCTATCTATCTATCTATCTATCTATCTATCTATCTATCTATCTATCTATCTATCTATCTATCTATCTATCTATCTATCTATCTATCTATCTATCTATCTATCTATCTATCTATCTATCTATCTATCTATCTATCTATCTATCTATCTATCTATCTATCTATCTATCTATCTATCTATCTATCTATCTATCTATCTATCTATCTATCTATCTATCTATCTATCTATCTATCTATCTATCTATCTATCTATCTATCTATCTATCTATCTATCTATCTATCTATCTATCTATCTATCTATCTATCTATCTATCTATCTATCTATCTATCTATCTATCTATCTATCTATCTATCTATCTATCTATCTATCTATCTATCTATCTATCTATCTATCTATCTATCTATCTATCTATCTATCTATCTATCTATCTATCTATCTATCTATCTATCTATCTATCTATCTATCTATCTATCTATCTATCTATCTATCTATCTATCTATCTATCTATCTATCTATCTATCTATCTATCTATCTATCTATCTATCTATCTATCTATCTATCTATCTATCTATCTATCTATCTATCTATCTATCTATCTATCTATCTATCTATCTATCTATCTATCTATCTATCTATCTATCTATCTATCTATCTATCTATCTATCTATCTATCTATCTATCTATCTATCTATCTATCTATCTATCTATCTATCTATCTATCTATCTATCTATCTATCTATCTATCTATCTATCTATCTATCTATCTATCTATCTATCTATCTATCTATCTATCTATCTATCTATCTATCTATCTATCTATCTATCTATCTATCTATCTATCTATCTATCTATCTATCTATCTATCTATCTATCTATCTATCTATCTATCTATCTATCTATCTATCTATCTATCTATCTATCTATCTATCTATCTATCTATCTATCTATCTATCTATCTATCTATCTATCTATCTATCTATCTATCTATCTATCTATCTATCTATCTATCTATCTATCTATCTATCTATCTATCTATCTATCTATCTATCTATCTATCTATCTATCTATCTATCTATCTATCTATCTATCTATCTATCTATCTATCTATCTATCTATCTATCTATCTATCTATCTATCTATCTATCTATCTATCTATCTATCTATCTATCTATCTATCTATCTATCTATCTATCTATCTATCTATCTATCTATCTATCTATCTATCTATCTATCTATCTATCTATCTATCTATCTATCTATCTATCTATCTATCTATCTATCTATCTATCTATCTATCTATCTATCTATCTATCTATCTATCTATCTATCTATCTATCTATCTATCTATCTATCTATCTATCTATCTATCTATCTATCTATCTATCTATCTATCTATCTATCTATCTATCTATCTATCTATCTATCTATCTATCTATCTATCTATCTATCTATCTATCTATCTATCTATCTATCTATCTATCTATCTATCTATCTATCTATCTATCTATCTATCTATCTATCTATCTATCTATCTATCTATCTATCTATCTATCTATCTATCTATCTATCTATCTATCTATCTATCTATCTATCTATCTATCTATCTATCTATCTATCTATCTATCTATCTATCTATCTATCTATCTATCTATCTATCTATCTATCTATCTATCTATCTATCTATCTATCTATCTATCTATCTATCTATCTATCTATCTATCTATCTATCTATCTATCTATCTATCTATCTATCTATCTATCTATCTATCTATCTATCTATCTATCTATCTATCTATCTATCTATCTATCTATCTATCTATCTATCTATCTATCTATCTATCTATCTATCTATCTATCTATCTATCTATCTATCTATCTATCTATCTATCTATCTATCTATCTATCTATCTATCTATCTATCTATCTATCTATCTATCTATCTATCTATCTATCTATCTATCTATCTATCTATCTATCTATCTATCTATCTATCTATCTATCTATCTATCTATCTATCTATCTATCTATCTATCTATCTATCTATCTATCTATCTATCTATCTATCTATCTATCTATCTATCTATCTATCTATCTATCTATCTATCTATCTATCTATCTATCTATCTATCTATCTATCTATCTATCTATCTATCTATCTATCTATCTATCTATCTATCTATCTATCTATCTATCTATCTATCTATCTATCTATCTATCTATCTATCTATCTATCTATCTATCTATCTATCTATCTATCTATCTATCTATCTATCTATCTATCTATCTATCTATCTATCTATCTATCTATCTATCTATCTATCTATCTATCTATCTATCTATCTATCTATCTATCTATCTATCTATCTATCTATCTATCTATCTATCTATCTATCTATCTATCTATCTATCTATCTATCTATCTATCTATCTATCTATCTATCTATCTATCTATCTATCTATCTATCTATCTATCTATCTATCTATCTATCTATCTATCTATCTATCTATCTATCTATCTATCTATCTATCTATCTATCTATCTATCTATCTATCTATCTATCTATCTATCTATCTATCTATCTATCTATCTATCTATCTATCTATCTATCTATCTATCTATCTATCTATCTATCTATCTATCTATCTATCTATCTATCTATCTATCTATCTATCTATCTATCTATCTATCTATCTATCTATCTATCTATCTATCTATCTATCTATCTATCTATCTATCTATCTATCTATCTATCTATCTATCTTTTTTTTTTTTTTTTTTTTTTATAGGACGTAGTGACAGCGCGCCGTCAACTAGTGGCCCTACGATTTCATCCCCAACCCACCCCGGTACCACTCGCGCATTTCATCGGAGTAGATGGTTTATTGACCATTTATCATTCCCGTTGTGTAAATCCTACTCCCCCATCCTCATTTGAGATTAGGGGTTCGGAATTTCGATTACTTCTATATTGCATTATATGGACAATGAATTCCTGGCACAGTTTCCAGAAAATTTCAGATTTGAGCATTTCCCCTACTATGTTGTCAGGGGTAAGTGTATCTCCAATAGCTTCGTTCAAAGTTGATCTCATATTATTCCATTTGCTGCAGTGAAAGAGAACATGTTCGGCGTTATCATCCTCAGAGCCACAGTCGTCGCAATAGGAATATTCTCTGATCTTGAATCGCATTAGATACGAGTTAAAGTTACCATGTCCGGTCATTATCTGCGTTAAGTAGTTTCCAGAAAATTTCAGATTTGAGCATTTCCCCTACTATGTTGTCAGGGGTAAGTGTATCTCCAATAGCTTCGTTCAAAGTTGATCTCATATTATTCCATTTGCTGCAGTGAAAGAGAACATGTTCGGCGTTATCATCCTCAGAGCCACAGTCGTCGCAATAGGAATATTCTCTGATCTTGAATCGCATTAGATACGAGTTAAAGTTACCATGTCCGGTCATTATCTGCGTTAAGTAGTAGTGCATCCCACCATGTTTTCGTTTAATCCAGTGTTCTATGTCTGGTATGAGTCTATGTGTCCACCTGCCACGTTCGTCACTTTCCCAGCGTTCCTGCCATTTCTTCATAAGATTTTCTCTAGCTTCTTCTTTTATTATTTTGATGTTGAGAGAGTTACTTCCCCGATTAGTTTCCATCATAATATTCTTCCATATTTCTTCTCGCTCCAAAATAAGAAGATCAATTGGGGGAATTTCGGAGAGAACTTGTGCTGCACTGGTGGACACAGTTCTGTATGCTGATATTACTCTTAAGGCACTTATTCTTTGTGGTTTTAGGAGCTGTGCATAGATATATTTTGTTCTCAATGCTGAAGCAAATATTGGGGCAGCATATAACATTTGTGAGTGTATCACACTGTTTATAAGTCTCCTTGTAGAGTCTTTAGGTCCGTTTTTGTTAGGCATAATGCTTGCAAGTATATTTGCAGTTCTTAATGCCTTATCACGAATAGTGTGTACATGAACCTTGAAGTTAAGTCGGCAATCAAGTTGAACACCAAGATATCGCAAACTTTGGCTAAAAATTACATGTTTGCATTGTATTCTTATCTCCGGCATTTTAAATATTCTGCGATTTGTAATCAGTATTGCTTCCGTTTTTTCAGCGGCTATTTGAAGACCATGTTCATGTAGCCACCTATCACATCGGTTAATGCTATCATTTGCAATAATTTCCAGAACTTGTGGTAACGTATGTGAGATAACTAAAGCTACATCATCAGCGTATCCAATGATATGTGCACCCATTGGTAGTTTCATATTAAGAAGTCCATCATACATTATGTTCCATAAAAGAGGTCCAAGAACCGATCCTTGCGGTACTCCTGCCGTTATCCGATATTCCTTCATGCCAATATCAGTTTCGTACATAAGAACTCTATCACAGAGGTAGTCTGCAACTATATTGTACAGATAGTTATTCATACCTCTGCTTTTGCAAGCATCTAGTACTACTTTCCAACGTACAGTGTTGAAAGCATTTTTTACATCTAGGGTGATAATTGCACAAAACCCTTTCGACCTTTTCGCTGCTTCTGCTATATCAGTTACTCTGTGTATAGCACCTACTGTGCTTTTTCCTTTCTGGAATCCGTATTGTCTTGTGGATAAGCCTCCCACTCTCTTTATCTCTTTCTCAAGTCTGAAGGAAATTAAGATTTCGTAGAGTTTCCCTAATGTATTTAACATACACAGTGGTCTATACGAATTTGGCTGATTTAATGGTTTCGATCCCTTACGAAGCAATACTAATTTCTGTGTCTTCCAGCCTTTCGGGAAAATACTATTTCTAAAACATTTGTTGTATGTATCTAATAATAATTCTGGCCATAGTTGGATTGTCAGTTTAAGAACTTCATTCGGTATTCCATCAGGCCCCGGACTTTTGCCTAATTTTAGTTTTTTAGATGCTCTATTTAGTTCTTCTATATCAAACGGAATGTAGTCGTTCTCCATTGGAAGTTTAGGGCTAATTATTTGTCCCCGTGTTTCTCTTGGAAACAGTGTGGCGACTATTTTAGACGCCCAAATTGGTTCTTTAATACCAGGTAAAGGTATTCTTTTATGCATTTTCTTACTGATTATTTTGTAGGGTTTTCCCCATGGGTCAGCATCTATGTTACTGCATAGTTCCTTCCATTTCTCGATTTTACTCTTTTTGATCTCCATTCTAAGTTTCTTCCTCGATTTCTTGTAATTTTCTTCAAGTGTGTTATCTAACGGGTTACGAGTTGACATTCTTCGTGCACGTAAGCACTCGTGTCTTAGTTGGCCTATCTTAGCAGTCCACCAGAATGCTGGACTCTTTTTCCTATTATATTCTTTAACCTTCGGCATGGCAGCATTACAGCATTTTGTAATGACTTTTTCCGTGGTGCTCACTATATTCTCCATGTTAGTATGTTCAAGGTCAGTTATTTGTTTCATATGTTGCATTATTTTCGTGTATTCTCTAGCATTCAATTTTCTCACATTCCATCTGGGAAGATTAAGTTCGACATATTGCGTCATAGTGTTCTTGTCAATATTGAAGGTTATGTACTGGTGATCGCTAAGTGTCACATCTTCTAACACTTTCCAGTTCAGTATCTCACTACACAAATCAGGACTTCCGAATGTAATATCAATAATACTACATCCTCCTCCACCTCTAAATGTTGCACTATTGCCATTATTATATACTATTAGCCCCAGTGAAGCAATCATCTCACTAACATTTTTTCCTCTTTTATCTAGGGTCTTCGAATTCCATTCTGGGGATTTACTATTGAAATCGCCGCCGATTATGACTCTTCCTTTCGATGTCCTGATGCTCATATCAAGTTTGTGTAGGTGTTCTGTAAATTTATCGATATCCATGCTTGGCGAAAAGTAACAGCTATATATTCTGATGCCATTTAACGTGGCATATACAAAACCCTCGTTTTCTTCACAGACTTCGCTAATGGTAATATTATTGTTGTTCATAATTAATATTGCTGCCCGTTTTGTTACATCCTCGAACCATGCTAGTGATTCAGTTTTCCTATATTGTTCACTTATAAGTGCTGCGTCTATGTTGCTCTCTGATATTTTATGTAGCAGCAAATCTTGCGCATGTCTTCCATTTCCAAGATTTACCTGAAGTAATTTAATCATGTTTCCCCAGTAAGTTTCTTCTATTTGCAACACATGATGTACTGCCAATAATGTGTTTGAAGTTCTGTAGTCCTGCTTCTTGGCATATGATACATCTAGGAGTATCATTGCAATCCTTCGATTTGTGGCCAGAGACGCAGCATTTGCTACACACATCAGTACGATCAATTCCGTTGCATTCTCTAGCTAGATGTCCTTGATCCAAGCATCTAAAACATTTGATTATCTTCTCTGTTGCTCTAATTCTGCATCTAATCCATCCAATTTTTATTCTTCGTTCTGCTAGTATTTTTGAAGCAATATGTAATGGCATTTGTACTAGTGCTTGTTTAGTTTTGCCGTATGACTCTCTTATATTCAGTACTTTGAAGGACGATGACTGTTGCTCATTTGAGGACTCCATAAGGGCACTTATAATTTCTTGTTCTTCAGTAGACTCGTCCATGTCTCTGATATCGACGTTAATATTTTTGGTTGCTGATCGGATTACTACATCTTCTCCAAGGGTTTTTGAAAGGACTTCTTTTAGTTTTTCAGCTTGACCTTCACCACGTTTAAATTTTATAAGCAATTCTCCGTTTTTCGTTCTTCTCATTTCATTTATTTCAACTCCAAGTTCATTGGGATTTATATTAGTCTTCATGTGTTTCAACATTTCTGCATAAGTTTTCGTCTCACTTGTTTTAATGGTTAGGGCTTCCTCAGTCGTGTTTCCATATCTTTGTTTGATGTTTGGTGTTCTCTTTTTCTTGCTTTTTTTGCGATGCTCAACTTGTTTCCATGTATTGTCATCTTCTTCGTTAGAGTCTTTCTTCGTATCAGAAGTCAATGTGACTGTGGTTTTCAGTCGTTTTGGGGATCTTTCACATTTAGGAGAAGCCGATGATAAACGCTTGCTTCTCGTTTCCAGGTTACCAATGACTATTTCGGGGTTTGGTACATCTGTTTGATTTTGTACATCAGTTTGAGAAAATTTTGACTCGACAGGTACACGACTTTCGTCATTAATGTGGTTTCTAGGGTTACTTGCAATAGCATCTCTGTACTCTCTTAATTGTTGGTAAAGAGACATAACACATATAAGGTTGTCTCTAATTGGCTTATGAATATTCTTTGCGTTGATTGCAACTGAATTGATTATACTCAATTTGGTTCCTAGTTCAACAAACGCTCCTTCCTCTTCACATCGAAGCATTTGTAAACGTTTACTATCATCATTAATTTCACTTGCCACATGCGTTGTTGCACTTTCAGCTCTAGGTGGAGTTCGAATGATCCTAGTGCTATTTCCAAAAGGGTTTTTACTCATGTTTTCCATTTGATGGGAGCTTGTAATATTATCTACTCCTCCAGCCAAGTTAGCCACCAGAGAAGTATTACGGTAGTCTGATTTCGACGACTGGGGGCCCGTTTGCACACCCTCCGAAGCCGCCGGTACTGGGTTTATTACTCCCTGCACCGTAAGATTTTCACTATTATTCTGCATTATTTAGTTTTGTATTCATTTGCGTTTTTCTCCTTCCGCCAGGATTATAATTCAGCCGCCCCTAACATGGGATCAGACGCCGACCAGGAAGCCGCCCATTTTGGAAACCGTCGCGCCTGGATTTTAAAGACAGGATGTGGAGCACATACTTAAAAGGCCTGTGCTATACATGATGTTGTAATTGTATATAATGCTCTGCTGGAGACTGTTTTGCAGTTAGTCAGCATATCTGCTGACCGTTCCACTATATGCCTATGGTGGCTCCTTATCAAGTCCTGAGCTCGGGCTTGATAAACTAGGGTCCGCGGGGTCGTTAATCCCGTTATCCTCTCCAGAGGATACCCTTGCGGGTTGTATGTATGTATGTATGTATGTATGTATGTATGTATGTATGTATGTATGTATGTATGTATGTATGTATGTATGTATGTATGTATGTATGTATGTATGTATGTATGTATGTATGTATGTATGTATGTATGTATGTATGTATGTATGTATGTATGTATGTATGTATGTATGTATGTATGTATGTATGTATGTATGTATGTATGTATGTATGTATGTATGTATGTATGTATGTATGTATGTATGTATGTATGTATGTATGTATGTATGTATGTATGTATGTATGTATGTATGTATGTATGTATGTATGTATGTATGTATGTATGTATGTATGTATGTATGTATGTATGTATGTATGTATGTATGTATGTATGTATGTATGTATGTATGTATGTATGTATGTATGTATGTATGTATGTATGTATGTATGTATGTATGTATGTATGTATGTATGTATGTATGTATGTATGTATGTATGTATGTATGTATGTATGTATGTATGTATGTATGTATGTATGTATGTATGTATGTATGTATGTATGTATGTATGTATGTATGTATGTATGTATGTATGTATGTATGTATGTATGTATGTATGTATGTATGTATGTATGTATGTATGTATGTATGTATGTATGTATGTATGTATGTATGTATGTATGTATGTATGTATGTATGTATGTATGTATGTATGTATGTATGTATGTATGTATGTATGTATGTATGTATGTATGTATGTATGTATGTATGTATGTATGTATGTATGT